>CM053588.1:119025078-119060011 GCA_028646515.1 Pseudochirops corinnae | reverse complement strand
TCCAATTTTTCCACATCCTCTCCAGCATTTGTCATTTTCCTATTTTGTCATCTTAGCCAATCTGACTGGTGAGATGTGGTAGTGGGGTGTTTACCCCAAGCATATGAAGACATCCCCCATCAGAGTGAGCAGATGAGAACAATTTGTTCCAACAACCATGAAGGCAGCTGAAGCAGGTGCTGCAGACAGCACTTAAAGCTTGGTCAGACACTAAAGAAGCCAAAGTCATCCACTGTGTCTTGGCCATCACCAGTCACCTTGACTTTTGTCTTGCAACTGGACTCTGGAAGAAAGAGTGAGGCTAAAGATTTTGGGTGACTCTCTGCCTCACTTAAATCCCAATTCATGAGCAATTCAAAATATCTTCTCTTGATGTCACTGGTCTCTTCCAAAGCAACTATGGATAAGTAACAACTGTAGATACCTATGATAATATGATAAACAAAAGACATCAATAAAAACTTGCTTTTAAAAATAAAATAAAACATGTGAGGTGGAATGCTAATCTATAAAGGCTTCCTGAATAAGGCAAAAAGTCAGGCTCATGTCAGGCTTTAAGTAAGCCTTTAGGCTTTCTAGGGACCAGAACACTCTGGTTCAAAGATCAGAGCTTCAAATGTACTTGTATATTTCACATAGCTTGCTTTTGCTAAAAAGTACTAGTTGAGATATGTATTTCTGATCCAACAAAAATAAAACACAGTATAAAAAAGCAACAGGAAATTGTTTTTTTAACTCCAAACTACAGAAGTGGTATTTCAAACATGGAAGGAAAAATCTGTGAGGACTAGAAATATAGGAGTTTTAGCAAGACTGCTTTCAAATAACCTTGGGAAATATTTCATCTGTGTGATGATAAAGGGAACATCAATAGAAGCCTTTAAGAGGCCATGTGGTAAAGAGGGGATGGATTCAAGGTGCAAAATGAGACACATTTTCTGATGTGACTAATGTGTCATTATATTTTACTTAATTATGCATCTTTGTTACAAGGGTTTTGGTTTTGGTTTGTTGTGGTTTTTTTATCAACAGTAGAAGGAAGTGTGAGGAAGAGAGAAAAATTTTTGTTAATTAAAAAAAATGATTTTTTTTTTAATTTCTAAAAGAGAGACCATGTTGCATAAAGGAGCCAGTGGACCAGTTCTGAATGATATGTCATTCAGTTCTCTCATGCATAAAAGGGTGCCCGAGAATAACTCCATCAAATATTCCAGGCAATGTCTATTCCATTTGCCAGGGAGAAATACTTTATGGCATGATCCATTCACTTTCTAGTGAATGATGGTAAGAAAATATCTCCTGGTCAAACCTTAGCAAACAATTCCTTGATTTTTCTTTCTTCTTTCTAATTTATTTAAAGGTTCTTTGAACAGAATGATATTTTTCCCTTCCCCCCCCCCCAAAAAATAAGGAAGACCCTATTAAAGACTAGTGAATCTTTAGGAGTTAAACAAGATTTTACAGGTTTAAAAAGAGAGGTTTGGGGGTTTTGTTTGTTTGTTTTATTCCCTCCCCACCCCTCACTCATATTTAGAATGAAAGTGCCTCCTGGTACAAAGACTAAAGGTGACAGACGCCTTTAGTTCTCATTCCCATCCTACTTGCTAACCATCCAAGAGAAAGATCATTTCTATGTGAACAGAAGGTCCTGTTCTCAGTCACAGTCACACTTCATGACATGGCTACAGAGCATGAAAATTATTTCTACCCTCCAATTTCATCCTTCTCTGTTCCTGAAGCACTGGGATTGTTTCATGTCTCACACAGAAGGAGATCTACCATGGCTACATGTCATTTATTTCTTAAATCACAGAACCATGAGATTTTAAGGCTGGAAAGGACCTAAGAGATCAGCTAATCTGAATGCTTCATTTTCCAGGTGATAAAATCAAGGGCCAGGGAGGTCGTTATTTACATAAATCCTCTAAAGTAACAAATATACATATATATACGTAGATGTATATGTGTACACATATATTCAAAGTCACATCTTCATAATAAAAGGTTAATTATGTTTACATGTAGTATACTATATTTATATATACATATACATATATTGTGTATGCATTTATATATGTATATACACACAATAGCTAAACTCTGGATTCTGGATTTCCTAGGCCATAGAACTAGTTGTCCTAGACAACTGAAGTTTGTTTGCTTTTTTAATCTTTGGTGCACAGTTTCTGTTTTTATCATGATAATAAAAGGCTAGTTATGATATATGTATATGTGTGTATGTTCAAGGTCTTATATGTTAAATGTTTTCATTTTGATAAAAAGAAGATATATATGTGTGTGTGTGCATATATACAAAATAGCTAACCTTTTAATAATAATAAAAGATCAGTAAATAAAAAAGATGAAACATATTCAGTATCTATGACTTTAATCAATTGGTTGTACTAGTTATAGATTTTTTTGGAAAGCTGTTGGTATTCCATTTCAAATAATGATTTATAAAGAAACCTTCCATGGTGCTGTACTTGCTATAATGAATGCTTAATTGGAACTTGTTTTGTTGGCATTTAATTAAATGTCACTAAAAAACTCCTTCTTGTACATGTTAAATTTTGTAATTAATCATTCATGAAGTCATCTTTAATCAACTCTTTGTAAAATATTTCTTATGCTACATTGGTCATACTTATTTCCCCTGTGAATAGTTTAGAATGGCTTTTAAGGAATAAATGAGCTGTGTTCTCCTCAGGAAATGGTGTTTTCTTTGGGAGCTTGGAAACATTAGCCTACAGGAGTTTGAGATACCAAGCAGCAATGACTGTTTAACTTGGAAGTGAAATCACGAATAACTCAGTCAAACATGCTTCAGTGGTCTTGATTTTTAGGATAGTAAAAGCTTGTTTGTCCAAACACTCCAGTCAGAATGGTTGCAAGAGGAATCTCATAGTGAATCAAATCCACAGACAGCCCAAAAATTGCATACTGTTTTCCTTCTCTACCAACTCTCTACTAAGTAACTAAAATACATAATTTTTTTCACATCCTTTTCCTTTCACCTGCCTGGATTCTCACAAAGGAGGGTATGGCACTGAATAGGTCAGCACAGGGCAGGAAATCATGTATACAGGAAAATAGACTGGATGGTGGTCAATTGCAAAGGGTAGACAAGAGGCAAGTATAGATAATTGATAAAAATGGATATTAAGTTCGCAGAGAGTAAAAAGATAGTTATACTTCCTAGACATTTCAAGTTTGATATTATATATCAGCGTGGTTCAGTTAAGCGGTCTTAATTTGGAGTCAGCTAATTTGAGTTCAAGTCCCTGTACTTTCTGTCTGAGTGACCACAGTCATCACTTCCCTGAACTAATGTTTCCTCATTTCCAGATTAGAGAAAATAATACTTACACAATCTATACCACAGCTTATTGAGACGAATGTGTCCCATAGACCTTCAAGCACTAAAGAAAGGAGGCAGTATTATTATTGCTGTTATTATGGGTGGCATAAAGCTAGAAGGGACCTTAGAGATCATCTTAATTAAAATCTTCATTTTTACAAATGGAGGAACTGAAAGAGAGTGTGTAGGTGACTTCTATAAGGTCACACAGCTAATGAATAACAAAGCCGTATTTTCTGGTTTCAAGCCCAATGTACTTTTCACTATATTTTTTTCTATATTTAGATATTCAGTCTCTTTTACATACTTTTCACACGCTGTATACTTCTCACCACCTCCCCCACCACCAGCAAGGTAAGCTCCCCAAGGGCAGTTTTTGTCTTTATATGCCCAATGCCTAGAATAAAGTGAGTACCTAATAATTTTTTTATTTAATTGAATTATAATTAACACACTAGAAGAGAATGATAATGGAATGAACAGTAACATTTCCTGTAATAACATTTTCTTACTGAGAGGCAATAAGGAGAAAACACGGCATTTATGGACATATGGAGAAATGTTTTGTTACAACCAAATCTGTGACATATTGGAGAATTTCATAGGAAAGCATTATAGGTTTAGAATAAGATTATAAAGACAGGAATCCAAAGGACCCAAATGTGTAATAAAGATCACTAAACTCAAAGTGATTTTTGTGGACCAGCTAACTTCAATGTATTGCTAGAAAACTAGGAAAACCAAAAAATCCTTTGTTCATCTATTACCAAGTTGGAGTCAATCAAAATTGTAAATATATTATGCCCTTTCTCATATAGCTATAACCATGTCATTTCTTCATTCTCTCCCTGTCTCCAAAACACTCCACAATTCAGAACAATGGGAAGACTGGGCTAGATTTGGGGGTTGTTATATTAAAACTTAGACTCATGAGAAAACTAAGTAATCAGGATAACAGCATTTGAAAGCCAGTAGGAGATGATGTTTAAAGAATTTAATATTCTTTTCTCTTTCATTAAGCCTCTGACAATTGTGCTGTGGGCCTATTATGCCGCACTTGGAATATTTCAACTTTATGAGCATCAGAGTTCAGGTTTTGCATAAAATTACAGTTTATGCAAAGAAGAAAACTGGGAGGTAGACAAGTTCTAGAATTTTGGGTTTGCAAAAATGAGAGGGAGCTAGAACAAATCTTGTTGCTTATGAAAGTGTTTTGTTTGTTTTTTTTTTCACTTCACTGAAAGTTATCTGTAAAGGTAAGAAAAGTCCATGATTCCTATTTCGGCAAAATAAAAATATAAGAGCCACCATGAATAAAACTTCAAAGGTCCAAAGTCCCAGCTTAGTCTCTTGACAAGAGAAAAGAAATTCTATACAAAATCTCACTGGGTTATAACCAAAAAGAGATATGAAACACACCATAAAATCATGAATATTTTATGTCCCCCTCCTCTATGGAAGAATAAATGGATGGAGGTATGTTTGGCTTAATTTTATTTCTTAAGTTCATGGTATACTCCATGCAGAAATTAAAGGATTGCTTCCACTATGGCATGAGGTCTTCATCAAACAAGAAAAGAGGAACACTCCAGGATGTCTGTGGGGTCCTGATTGGGGAAAAGCCATAAAATACAATCATAAGTGAAAAGTCATAAAAACTTAAACTTTGTGAAAGGTAGAAGTCTAAACATGGTGACCTGCTAAAAAAATAAAAATTTAGATACTATGAACTATGAAAGCCATAACAAGAATGTCATGACCCACATGTGACCATGATCTGTACATGGTCAATACACAAAATTATGTTTAGGCGTAATATTGGCTTAATGCCCAAGCTCATTACTAAGCAGAGAACCAAAAATATCCACCAATCAGTAGTAATGAACTCTCAAGCTTCTCCTCCCTTGTCTATAATTACCACAAGGATTTTGGGGGTTCTTTTCCAGGGATCCACTGTTGGTCTGGCCACCTCCTTAGACAAATGATTACCTGAACTCTTGGCAGGGATCCATCATACTGGTCCCCAGTGTAAGCAACCCCAATGATTAAACTACTACCTATAATCAATCTGGAGCACCTTGGACTCTTCCTTTGGTATCGAACTTGTCCCACTCTTTTGCAGGGAGTTGCAAGATTCTCCAGGTGGGAGAATTCTGGACCTTACAACATCTCATCATTAATCATCTGAATCAACCTAGCAAAATCTTCTGGACCTGGGATAAAGGGACCCTGAGCTTCTGGTTCGGAGGAATTAAGATTCTAGGTAATAGCATCAAAAGATAGTAAATCTAGTGCTGGAAGGGACTTCAAAGGCCATGTAGCCCCACCCCTGTGTTTTAGTCTTCTAAATCTAAAGAGTGTTTGCATTGTGTTTGGCTTAGGGTTGTGTCCATTATACTATGCAAAATGTCTATGTGCCAATTGCAATAAGAGAAGTACAAAGTGAACAGAAGAACCTGACTATCTCTAATAAAGACCCTTATCTTTCATCACAGCCTATAAGCCTCGCCAGACCAACAAGCAGATACTAGGTCTATACTACCAGGCCTATAAAATCCAAGGTACTATACCCAATACTGACTCAAAGACAAAATTATAGTCTCTGCCCTCGGGTAGTTTACATTCTTCCCAGAGAAAAGAGCATGTAATCAGGGAAGTCTGTGCATGATTATTTGAAGACAGAAAGAGGTGGAAACTTGAAAGACTTCTAATAGGAAGTGGCATAGCATTTCCATCAACCTTATTCCTATCCCTACTTCTAACCTACACTAGTATATCAGAGCCCCTCAAAATCTAGGAAACTCTAGCAAGATATGAGATAACCTTAATAAAGAAGTCTTAACATGGCTATAGTGTTATTCCAATGACAGGCAAAGTTCCCCAAGGGAGGAGTAATCTAACTTAGGAAAACTGCCCAGGGGCCTTTTCCCCTAAAATGAACAATGTCCCAGAAAACCACACAGGTAGAAATACTAGGATCCCCACCACATATCATCACATGCAAGGAACAGCAAAAGGCCAGTCATTCTGGAATATGGAATACATGATGGAGAATAATGTGGCATCAATCTAGAAACATAGGCTGGGGCGAGATTTTGATGAGATTTAAATGTAAAACATGAGTTTGCTTTTTATCCTAGAGCACAAGTCTACTTGTGTGCCTTGTCTGCCCAATAGCTCTTGTGGCTTCCTGTCTCCTCTAAGGTCAAACTCAAACTTCTCTACTTGACATGTAAAGCTTTTCACAATCTGACTCCAAAGCCTTTTCCAGTTCTGCCGTACTTACCTTCTTAAACAGGTGGTTCACTCTGCCATCCCTTCCCTTGCAGTCTCTCATTCCTGAAAAGGATTCCTTTTTCTGTCAATTAGAATCCTTAGTTTTCTTCAAAGCTTAGCTCAAGATGTATTTTCCTGATTGCCTTTCTCCCTTTCTAAACTTCACCTAATTCAAGAAATTTGTTTTTGTTGTTGGTCAGTCATTTCAGTCATGTTCTACTCTTCATGACCCCATTTGGAGTTTTCTTGGCAAAGGTACTTTAGTGCTTTGACATCTTCTTCTCCAATTCATTTTGACAGATGAAGAAACTGAGGTAAACAGAGTTAAGTCATTTGCCCAAGTTCATGTAAGTAGTAAGTGTCTAAGGCCATATTTGAATTCAAGAAAATGAGCCATTCTATCCACTGAACCACCTAGCTGCTCCTTCAAGAAATTACTGTGAATTCACTTTGCATATATCTACTAGGTATATTTCTATATAATCTATAATTTCTATATCTATATTATATCTATAATATAATTTCTATATAATCTACATAGATTTTGGGGGGGTCCTTCTCCCAACTCTCACTCATACTATTAAACTGAGTCCCTCAGAGCGAGGAGAGCTAGATACATCTCCCCTTGGGTCTCTAGGGAAATTCTGGAAGAGTTTGGGTATCTTCCTGATGTTCTCAGCTCAAGGCTCCTTTCTAATGCGCCCCCTCTAATATTGTAAATGCCAGTTAATATTTCCTTAATTTCATCTAACCACTTTACATTAGTTGGCTTCTGCAAAAGAATATTTACTGTAAAAAAAAATAAGAAGAGAAGTACAAAACATCCCCTCAGAATGAGGAACATATATGCCAGTTCTATCCATGGGAAGAGAGGGCTCAAACCTAAAGTGGTTGCTACAAAGCATTTATCCCACCAATTTCACTTCCAAACATGGCATATCTTGTGGGAAAAGACACTCCCTTGCTTCCAGAAATTCATGCTTTGGGATCAATCCACTGGCTGGGTGGGGTCAAGAAGTTTGTTCAGACTTTGCTACTCCCTTAGCTCAGTTGCTCACAGACTCTGACATGGTCTCCAGTTCCCAGACTCTTGGTGCTCTCCCAACATTTTGAAGCTCACAAAGTTGCAGTTTATCCATTTTGTATTCAATATTCTTTCCCCTAATGCCAAAAAGTATAGACAGAGTCAGAAGCAATATCAAAGCCATGTGCTCATTTTGCATTTGTATACATGGCATTTGCCTCCAATATAATGTAAGTTCTTTGAGAATAGGGACTTATTTGTTTGTTTTTGCATCATGTCCTCCAACACCAAGCACACAGCCTAGACTAAAAATAAGCACTTCAGAAATAGTAGTTGATTAGTTGATTCATTGATTGATTCTTAAGACAATGGAGACCCCATGACTTTTTTAAATAGAGGAATGATGGGTTCACCTAGCTTGAAAGCCACATAGAACATCACCAAGAAATTCAACAGTGACAAGCCTCCTGCCTAGATACAATCAACTGGAGAAAATGCAAAAATGTGCATTCATTTCAATGAATGGGTGAATTTCCCCCATCTAAGGTATTCAAAAGGCCATTGAAATATTAAGATCATCATTCTGGGTCAATATGAAGGGGCTGATTGAAGAATTCAAATATCCATAAATGCCATG
This sequence comes from Pseudochirops corinnae, assembly GCA_028646515.1. NCBI lineage: Eukaryota > Metazoa > Chordata > Mammalia > Diprotodontia > Pseudocheiridae > Pseudochirops > Pseudochirops corinnae. The sequence goes on along the minus strand of CM053588.1, from coordinate 119,051,713 downwards.
ATTGATTAACCAAAGTATTTAAGGTTGTCAATTTAGGAGTCTATGGAATACAAAAGCAATTTAACTGGAATCAGATGACCTGGGTTTTAATCTTGCTTCTATTACTTACTACCAGGGTGACTTTAGGCAAGTCACTTATTCTCTCTGGGCCAGTTTTGTCATCAGTAAAACAAGGGTGTTGTACTAAAAGATTTCTAAGATCCTTCAAGCTCAAAACTAAGCTAATTGATATCACCTGCTCATCTTAAATCAGTACAATTCAAGGAATATTTGTTAAGTACCTATCATAAGTGAGCTTTATTAAGTACCAACTATATTCATGGTAGTATGTTAGGTAATAGGGACACAAAGATAAAATCCAACATACTTCCTACCCTCGAGGAATCTACAGTCAAATTGGAGGATTGAGCCAAATATACCTCAATATTTCAACATTCAAACTTCTCATACTTCAATCATTGAAATATTTTATATTTTTCAATACAGGAAAAGAAGTGGAGAAAGCAAGTGGTAAGGGTGGTCCTGGGTACAGGATTAGCAGGCCACAAGTGACAAAGGGAAAAGCAGGCCAAAGGTTCAAGGAATAAGCAGTCATTTCTACCCTTCGCGGAGAAGGTGAAATAGATTTGCAATATGAAAAAGATGTCAATAAGTGGAGAATAGGTGTGATGTATTACATTCATAAGGAGCAATGAGTAAACCAAAAATGGTAAGAAAAGATGGGAAACAGCTTACCATTCAGTTCAACTGGAATATCAAGTTTTTAAGAGAAGTATAAAATAAGACTAGAAAGATAGATTAGAGAAAGAATGTATGAGATCTTAAATACTACCCTTAGGAGTTTGTATTTATGTGTATATATGTATGTGTATATATGGGTGTGTATATGTATATATGTATATATATATATATGTATATGGTGTATTTATGTGTATATGTATATATATGGATAGATAAATAGATATGCTTTTCCTGAAAGAATAAACATTTATGAACATACAGAACAGTCAAAGCCTTCCCAGCAGGGAAGTCTGACCCAGTTCCCAAAAGCTGACTGCCCCTGCTTCTCCAGCCTAGACGTCACTATTTCAGTCCTCAGAGCAGCAGGTTAATCTTGGCGCAGAAAGGTGCCTCTAATGAGCAAAGAGAAGTCAGAGGTTTCAAGTGTACACCTTCCTCCACTCAAACAGAGGAATGACATACAAAGATCTATACAACTAGAAAGATTATTTTTGGTATCTGTGAAAAAGGATTGATTGAAGAAAAGAGAGATCTATGGTATGAAACAGTTCAGAGTTTATTACGATAATCTAGGTGAGAAGAAATGAGGGTCTTTTTTAGCATCAGGAGAAAACAGATGCTAGTGGTATTTTAGAATTCACCAGGCTTGAGGTGGGGTAAAGTAAAAGAAAAAGTTGAAAATTACTCTGAACTTTTATTTGAACCTGGATGACTGCCATCAATAAGAACAGGGAAATTAGGAGAAGGAGCAGGTTTAAGAGGAAAGATAAGATAGTAAGTCCAGTTTGCAATTTATTGAATATCAGTGGGACATCTGGGTAGAGAGGTTTAGCAATCAGTCAAGCAAAATCAAGGGAGCCCTTACCATCAGAGAATTTACATTTGAGCAGCAGGACTGGAGGCCTAAGGAGTGAAGAGCTCATTTTACAAATGAGGCAACTGAGGTACACAGGGTTAAGTGACTTATCCAGGATCACACAGCTACTAAGTATCTGAAGCCAGATTTGAACTCAGGAAGATGAGTCTTCCTTACTCCAAGCCAGTGTTCTATCCATCGTGCCACCCATCTACTAAGGGAACAGGGAAGGAAGTTACAAATTTGGGAATCATCTGCATGGAGATAATAATTGAAGCCATGAGTGGCCAGTATGAGGTCACTAAGGAAGCATGGTAGAGAAGAGGATAAATAAGAGTTTTAGGAGGTGCCTATGTTTAAGGAAGAAGAAGTGAAAAAGAAATCAATGAAGAAAACTGAGTGGTCGAAGAGGTAGAAATGTCATAGAAGTCAAGGGAATCGAAAATATCCATTCTGCTGTGACAGTAGCAGAGTAAAAATTAAACTTGACTATTGATATTCTAAATGTAAGATCTTTGCCCAATGATCAATACTTATGGATCATACTTTGGGTGAATATGAAGGATATCAGTTTTGACAATCTTGCTATAAATGATGCCAACTAAGTGGAAAGATGACTTATAAGGTTCTTCTTGGAAAGGAAAATAAAGGAATTGGCAGCATTAGTTTTATTGGATGCCCAAAGGGAATAAGAAACATCATTTCCTGGGACATTTGGTCATCTCTCATGCAGTGTTCATGATAAGTATTTGCTAGCAGCTTATGGTCTGCCATCTGTTGCAGAGGATGAAGAGGTGGAAAAAATTTACAAAGAGCTCAGAAAAATCATCCAAACTACATTGACATGCACTTTGATACAAGATGATTTCAGTGCAAAAATAGGAGTAAGGTGAGGTTGGCAAGAATTATTAGAAAATATAGGTCAGAAATAAGAAATGAGAGAAGTCAAAGACTTGTATATTATACAAAAGCCTCATGTCTCTATAGCAGAGAAAAGTTCTTCAAGAAAAGAAATGGATATGGCAAGTCCCAGATAACATCAAATAGAAGAGGGGAGAGAGAGAGATGGGGGGGGGGGAGAGAGAGAGAGAGAGGGAGAGAGAAGGGGGGAAGAGAAGGAGGGAGGGAGGGGATTATACTTTAACAGATAGGAAGTGACTTGTTATTTGTGTAGGAGTCATTCTTGAATGAGCTGTCTTCATAGAGTCAGGCTATTAATTGCCTAAGGAAAAAAAAAAGATAAAAATAAGTACAAAACTGGAAGAAGAAATAAAAATGAGTAAAATGTATGGTATGTAATTAGGGAAAAAAACCCTAATTCCTGACCAATAAACAAGTTATTGATCTCAAAAAAAAAGTGAGTAACAGAAGAAAGGTTGTAGAGACACTAATAATTTAGGCAAATGTTTAACTGATTTAAGTCTATTTCCATAAAAAGAAAAGTAAAGGAGCCTAAAAGTCAACAAACTATAGTCTTACTAACTGACCTGAGAACTATGTTAACCAAAGTCCATAAAAATATCATCAATTCTAAATTCTTATTAACTTTGTTTTGAATAAAAAATCTTAGTAAAATCTTAAGAAGGATGAAGACAGAAGATAATACACAGTAGTTCTCCTAAAGCAAAGAGAAGCAACGGAGGGTTAGACTATCGAATTAAGTCAAGTCACCCAGGGACATATAATGGTGAAAATGTAAGAAAGAAAATAAACAGAAGACTGGAAAAGATCTTTAAAAGCATTATAATAAATTGGGTTTAGTTTGACTTTATTTTCGTCATCAGAGATAGTATAGTCACCACTCTTGGATTCTAATATTCTACTATGAAGATAGTACTAGATGTGCCTGCAGAGTAAGTAAAAATGACTCTAAAATGAATGAAGAGGGAAAAGAAGTAAGTATTAGACCAATTGTACATAGAGGATATCAGTTCTTTGGGTAATAGAATTGTGGAGGAATTGAGGAATTAATTTTTTGATTCATAAAATATTATAAATGAATGAAATGAAACTATTAATTACATATTACCTACCAAACACTTCATTAAGCACTAAGGATAGAGAAGAAGGAAGAAGAAGAAGAAGAAGAAGAAGAAGAAGAAGAAGAAGAAGAAGAAGAAGAAGAAGAAGAAGAAGAAGAAGAAGATCCTGTCCTTGAGCAGTTTGTGTTGTACTGGATAGTACAACACACTGGTCACTAGGGAAATGAATTTGTTTTGATACGGTCAAAACTGCATATGTGATGTGGAGGAGATCCTACAAGTTCTGGATATAGACAGTGCTGGTTCAGGTGGGAAGGATGGATGATCTGGGTTGATGTGTAGATGGGCTATAAAGCTGATATAAATGTTCTGGTTTTTAGGCCCACCAATAAATGTTTTTGTTGTTTGTCTTTTATTTTTGAAGAGGACATCATGGGGTGATACATGAATTGAAGTATGACAGAATTGCACAGTTATCAGTCTCACTCTCTCTTCCAGAATCATTGAAGTCCAGTGGGAGGACAAAAGTCAAGATGAGTGGCATTTGTCCAAGATGCAGTGCATGATCTTGGCATCTTCAATGCCTGACCAAGCTCTAAGGTACTCCATAGCCCCGGATTCAGTCACCTTCTTTGCTGTTGAAACAAATTGTTCCCATCTGCCCATTCCACTGGGAAAAATCTTCACATGCTTGGGGTAGACATCTCACTAACTTATCAACAGGTTTGAGATTTATCAGTTACCTTCAGCCCATCTGTTGAGATAGATTTATTGGGATATGGCTGCTGTGCATACTACAGCTTCTTGGAGCCATTGGTTAGAGTTGGGTGGCAGGTAGATACCAAAGGTGGATGAGCAGCCCCAGGATGTTATATCTTCCTTTTAAGGAGAGAAAGAAAGAATAAGTTAAAAAGCCTCAAATTTTATTAACTACCCACCCCTCCAAAAAAGTGACAAGTAAGAGAATACCAACAATAGTCAATCTAGAATTCTATCTTCCCATTTTTAAAATTTTATGAGAATCATTGGAAGATATATCAAGGGCATAGTTGGGAGCATATTAATAGAAAATAGCAGGGTTTTTGCATACAAATTCTACACTAGACCACACCACCACAAAATGGACTAAAAAATGTAGATACAAACACCTGTTGTGCTTAACTGTTTGTTGATAGTTAACAAAGCATTTTTATTTCATAGGGTAAAATACCCCCTCAGTATTTTCTTCCAAATTATGTCTCTGATCCATACAATGAAATCATTTGAGATTTCTTACAGGAGATAAAAACAGAGATAACTTTATTCAGTGACCTTTTGATCAATCAAAACATAAAACAGGGAAATACATGCTCAGACCTAAGCCAGGAAGAGACAATGCAAAGAAAGAAAACTATAGAACAGTGTCTCTCCTGAATATTGAACCCAAAACAAAGAAGAAAAGCTACAAAGACTACAGCAATATATTAGGAAGATTGTGCATTATGACAGAGTGGATTTATACCAAGAATATAAAGTTGTTTTAAAAACTGCAAATACAATAAACTGTACTAATGAAAATCATATAAAAATGCCAATATATGCAGAACACAACTTTTACCAACATGTAATAATCATTTTTGTTACAACACACACACACACACACACACACACACTAAAAATCTCAGGTGGGGAAAATGGGCTTTATCTTAATATGATAAATAAATAAATCCAGTAATAAACATTTATTAAGTGATTACTATGTGCCAGGCATTGTGCCAAGTACTAGGTTTACAAAAAGGCAAAAGACAGCCCCTGATCTTACAGTCTAGTGGAGGAGACAATATACAAATAAATACACACAAAACAAACTCTACAGAGTATAAACAAGAAATAATTAATAGGGGGATGACATTAGAATTAAGAGAGGTTGAGGTAGGCTTCCTGCAGAAGGTGGGGTTTTAGTTGGTACTTAAAAGAAGCCAGGGAAGTTGGTAGCTGAATCAGAGGAGAGAGAGCATTCCTAACATGGGAGACAATCAGAGAAAATGAATGAAACTGAAAAATGGACTATCTTATTTGTGGAACAGTTAGGAGGCACAGTCACTAGAGTGAAGAGTATGTGTCAGAGAATCTACTCATAGATTGTGTTTGCCCTTCATTTTTGAAGAGAACCATAGCATCAGGGAAATGATGACATGACTTGCAGTTGACTTTGATTTGAGTGAGGGAGGACTGTTCAAGGTCACCAACCTCACTTTTCTCCTCCAGAGTCATCTGGATCCAGTGACCAGAGAGTAAGGTATAAGAAGACTGGAACAGTAGGCAGGGGCTAGGTTATGAAGAGTTTTGAATGCCAGACAGACCATTTTGTATTTGATCCTTGAGGAAATAGGAAATCACTGGAGTTTATTGAATAAGGGGGAAACACGATCAGCCCAGCTTTAGGAAAATCATCTAGTGGATGAATGGAGGATGGATTGGAATTGGCATGGGGAAAGACTTGAGACAGGCAGATCCACCATGAAGCTACTGCAATAGTCCAGGTGTGAGGTGATGAAGGCAGTGTCAGAGAAGAAAAGAGAAAAATTGGAGAGATGTTAAACAGGTTAAATTCACAAGCCTTGACAACACCTTAGATATGGGGAAAGAGAAAGGGTGAAGAATCTAGAATGAATCCTCAGCTGTGAGCCCGAGGGACTGGAAAAATGTTGATAGCCTTTATAGAAATAAGAAAATTAGTAGGAAAGGAGGGTGTAGGGGGGAGGATAAAACCTAGTACCAGCATTATATATAATGAAGAAATGCTAAAAGCGTTTCCAAATGACAACTCAAGGCAGAATAATCTTTTATTAACAATATTGTTTGCTTTGGTTCTAGAAATGTTAACTATAGTGATAAGAAAAAGAAACTGAAGAGATAAATGTGGGTAAAGAGGAAACAAAACTGTTACTTTAGAAGATGATAATATGGTCTACTTAGAGAACCCTAGAGATTCCACTAAAAATGTATTGAAACAATAACTAGCAAACAAATAGAATATAAAACAAACCCACTCAAACCATCAGCTTTTCTTTATATTGCCAAAAAAGGGGGAAAAAACCCTCAGCAGGAAGAAATTAAAGGAGAAATCTAATTCAAATTAACTACAGAACATATGAACTATTCGGGAGCCTATCAAGATACACAGAATATTCAAAATATTGAATTCAACTACAAAATAATCTTTACAAATATATACCTAAATAGTTGAAGAAACATTAATTTCTCATGGCTGGGCTATGACAATAAAGTAAAAAAAAAGTGACAATACTATCTAAATTAATTATTCAGGGCCATATTGATAAAGCTTCTAAAGGGTTACTTTAAAAAGCTAGATAAAATCATAACAAAATTAAATAAGTCAATCCACAAATATTTATTAAGGACTTGTTATGGACCAGGCACTCTAGGGATATTACTGTTGTTGTTCAGCCATTTCAGTTGTGTCCAACTCGTTTGGGGTTTTCTTGGCAAAGATACTGGAGTGGTTTGTTATTTTCTTCTCCAGCTCATTTTGACAAATAAGGAAATTGAGGCAAATAAGGTTAGGCGACTTGCCCAGGGTCACATAGCCAGTAAGTGACTGAGGCCGGATTTGAACTCAGGAAGATGTGTCTTCCTGACTCCAAGAACATCACTCTATCTCCTATACCACCCAGCTGCCCACCTCGGGACACAAGGAGCTATAAGAACAGTCCTGCCTTCGAGGAGATCCCATTCTAATGGTGGAAAGATAACATGCTAACAACTATTTATATACAAGGTATATAAATATATTTTATATTTATATAAATACATTTATATATAATTTATTATAGAGTTATATATAATTTCTAATATATATTTATATAAATATTTATATAAATATAAAAGAATAAATTGGAGGTAGTTTCAGATGGAAGGCACTAGCACTAAGGTGTTAGAAGAGAAGTGGAGGGAGGCAAGAAAGACTTCTTGAGGAAGTTGAGATTTTAATCAGGATGTGAGGAGACAGAGTGAATCTAGGGACAAGGGACAGCCAATGAAAATGCAAGGAATTATGAGATGAACAATCTTATCTGAGGAAAATGAGGAAGCCAATGTCACTGGATGTTGAATTGCAAGGAAAATAATGATAAAAGCGTGAAGGAATGGGGCCTAACAGTGTGAAACCTCACACTGTAGTACAAAGTAATATTCATCAAAATTATCTGGTAGTAGCTAAAAAGAAAAATTTGTCAATAGCACAAATAAGGAACATGATCCAAATGCAAATAAACATGGTAGCATGGTCAACAGTGAACCCAAAGACACCAGTGACTGGAGTAAGGACTCACTACTCAACAAAAAGTGTGGGAGGGGTGGGAGGTGGGAGTAGGGGAGTCAAAACCAGTCAGGTAGAAATTAGGGCTAGAACATTACCTCATATTATCTACCACAACAAGTTCCAATGAGAACATTGCCTAGATATAAAAGCTCACACTACAAACAAATCAGAGGGAAAGGGAAAGAGATATCTTTCACAAGGGCAGATAAAAATAATTTACTGGACAAAGAACATGGAGAATCACAGGAAATAAAACAGAGAATTTTTAATATGTAAAATTTATTTTATATATAAAATATGTAAAAACAGCAGTGCAATTAAAATTAAAGAGAATTAATTCAGAGAAAAAAAATTTTGTAACAAGTCCTCTGGTAAAATCTCATATCCAAGATATACAGGGAAAAAAATTAGATATACAAGAAAAAGAGCCGTTCCCCAATACATAAATGGGCAACAGATATAAGCAGGCAGTTTTCAAAATAAAAAAAATAATAATCTATAACATATGAAAAAATGCTCCAAAGCATTAATAAGACAAATGCAAATGTCTTTGGGTTTATTGTAGACTATGCTACCGTGTTTTTTTTTTTTGTTTGGATCACATTCCTTATTTGTACTATTGATTAATTTTTCTTTTCAATTACTACCAGATAGTTTTGATAAATACTGAGGTTCTAATTCACACCCAACATATTGTCAAAGATAGGAAAATTAGTAAAGTTGTGAGCTAGTTCAACCATTCTTGAAAGCATTTTGGAACTATACCACCAAAAAAATGACTAATTGGTACACACCTTTTTACCCAGAAATATCACTACTAGAGATAGCCCAAAAAAATAACTAATTGGTACACACCTTTTTACCCAGAAATATCACTACTAGAGATAGCCTAATGAGATGAAAGACAAAAGCAAAGGATAGATAGATAGATAGATAGATAGATAGATAGATAGATAGATATAGATATAGATATATACAAAATATTCATAACAACACTTTCTTTTGTAGGGAAGAACCAGAAATTAAGATAGCAGTCATCAAATGTTAGTGGCTGCATGAATTATAGTATGTAAATGGAAGAAAATATTGATATGGCATGCAAAATGATGAAAGGAACAGATTCTGAAAAATCTAGGAAGATTTGTGTGAACTGGTATAAAGTGATGCAAGCAGCAAAACAATTTATACAATCATTGCTGTAAAGAAAAACGACTTTGTAGAAATTCAGAATTCTGATAAATGCACTGATCAACTATAATTCCAAAGGACTCATCATGAAAAATATTTCTCACCACTTGATAGAGAGGCAACGGACTAGAGAGTTCAATGTAAGACATACAATTTTGGACATGGTCAATATGTGGATTTATTTTGCTTTAAAATTCTAACTTATAAGAATGGGGATTTCTTTTGTAAGAAGTAGGACAGAGAACTGAGATGGGGAAAGGTAGGTGGAGGTTAGTGATGGATACAAAATAGGAAAAAATGAGAAAGAAAATTGTTAATTAACATTTAAAGAAAATGCATACTATAGATCAGAAGAATGTTCATAGGCAACAATCATAGAACTAACTTGATGAACTGAGGATATTCTATTAAAAAACAAGACTGTACATAATGAGATTTGCGGTTTAATAAGCAATCTTCTTGTTTGTTCTTTGTATAAGAAAATGTTCATGTTTACAACTATTTGTCAGATTCATAATACCGAAGGAATTTTTTTTAATATTTAAAAGGTGTGACAATCACCACTAATAGCTCTCTTCACTATTTCTGCAACTCTCCATTCCAAAATTCTCTCCTCTAGCCACCATTCTTTATGTTATTAAAATGTAAGATCTTAAGGGTAAATATTGTTCCACTTTTGTCTTTGTATCATTGGCATGTAGCATCCTGGACTACAGGATAATAAAACAATAAATTTAGACCCAGAAGGACCATAGAGCCCATAGAATACAACACCTTCAGTTTACAAATAAGTACCATGAGGCAGAGAGGTTAAATGATGCCCAGAATCATACACAAATAAGTCTCCTAAATGAGATTTGAAGTCAGATCTTCCTGACTCCAATTCCAGTGTTCTTTCCATCACAGCATGCTACTTCTAGAAATGTTTTTTATATTTAATTTTTTTAAATGATCAGATATCTATTTTTTTCTCTCTCTCTCCCATCCCCACTGCACTGGAAAAGAAAATGAAAAAGAAAATTCTTCTAATAAATACACACAGTCAAGAAAAAATAAATTCTCTCATTAGCTATGTTCAATATACATCTATACATATAGATGTGTGTATGTGTGTATGTATATATAAACACACAAATGTATGTACGTATGTAATTCTACCCCCTGAGTAGTTTATCGTGTCTTTCATGAGGTGGGGAGCAAACTTCATTATCCATCCTCTGGAATCATGGACAGTCACTCACTGCACTGAACAGAGTTCTTATTGATTTTAAAAGCTGCTCATTTTTATAGTTTTGTTGTTATTGTATAGGTTATTCTCCTAGCTCTACTGCTTTTATTCTTTACTTTCAAGGGGAGGAATGGAATAAATATTTATATAATAACCTACTATGTCCCAGGCACTTTACAAATATTGCTTCATTTGATCTTCACAGCAACCCAGTGAGGTAAATATTGCTTTTATTCCCATTTTAAGGTTGAGAAAACTGAGGCAGACAGAGGTTACATGACTTGCCCAGAGTCACACAGCTAACAAGTGTAGATACATTTGAACTCAGGTCTTCCCGATTCCAGACCTCTAGCTCTCTATCCACTATTCCCCAATTGATGTGTATCCTCTTACTTCACATTTTTTTGCCAAGATAAAAAGTGGGGAAAGCTACTATAACTATTTTGTACATGCGTACCTTTTCCTCTTTTTTATCATCTTTGGGTTGCAGACCTTAACAGTAACTTTTTTGTATATTATTCTAAATTGCTTTCCAGAACAGTTGGACCCATTCATATCTCCATTAACAATGCATCAATGTGTACCTGGTTTCCCACAAACCCTCCAATATTTGTTTTGTTTTGTTGTCATCATTGTCCATCTTATAGGTATTAGATAGAACTTCAAAATTGCTTTAATCTGTATTTCTTTAATTATTAGTGATTAATTGCATTCTTTTAAAAGACAATAAATAACCTAGGTTTCATCCCTTAAGAACTGCTAGTTTATATCCTTAGCTCATTTATCAATTGAAAAATGGCTCTATTTCTTACAAATTTGAATCCATTTCTTATATACCTTTGAAATTAGACTTTCTAGGAGATGCTGCAATGACTTTTTTTCCTCCAGATACCGTTTTCACTTTTAATCTTAACTTTATCTGATTTGTTTATGCAAAATCTTTTTAATTTATGTAATCAAAATTATTCATTTTGTCTTCTATGATCCATTCTATCCTTTGTTTGATCACAAATCTTTCCTTTATCCATAGATCTGATAAGTGAGGTCTTTCCTTGTTTCTCTAACTTGTTTATGATATGACTTTTTATATCTGGGTCACATAACCTAAATCTAATTTCTTCAAGACTGATGTTCAATTTTCCCAGCATTTTTATGAAATAGTAAATCCTTAAACCAGTAACTAGGGTCTTTGAGTTTATTGGATACTAGGTTACTAGGTTAATTTGCTTTCATATGTTGTATAAATAAATCTGTTCCATTGTTCAATCTCTATTTTTTAACCACCACCAATTTGGCTTAGGATTGATTGCTTTGTAGTATAGTTTAATATCTGATATTGTGGACTACCTTCATTCCTACTATTTTTCAATATCTCTTTTGAGATTATTTATTGTGAATTTCATTATTTTCTCTCATTCTATAAAGCTATCCTTTATATAGTTTGAGTGGCATGGTATTAAATAATAATAAATGTTTTTAATTGTTTCATTTATTTATTTATTCATCTGTAATCTGTTTGCCTTGACAAACTCCATCCTGGCTCTCTGACTTTGAAATCCCACTTACAAACATTATTCCCACCTACGACACTTCCCTTTAGATTTGGAGCTCAGGTGAATACTGGTTTAACCCAATACAATCCCAGTCTCTCTGTTCACTTGAACCATTCATTGCATTTTCCAGCAAGATGGTTCTCCCTGGGTCCAGTTGATAGTTTTTAGTCACTGGCATATTCCAGTAGCCAGTATTTTGACAATATCATACGGTGACACTAACCCAAATATTTCCCCACCCTCAGATGCAAAGAGGCCCAACAAGCCCACTAGCTACTCTACAATCAAAGGCCTGCAAAGCCCAGGTTGCCCTAGACACTCTGAGGCTATAGCAATTGTGGGGACAAATCTCCACAGAACTCACGAGTTCTTGTAAGAAGTAATTCTAAAGGTGGCTGGAAGCAGCTGACCTGTTTACTGACAGCATAGTGAATTGCTCAACCAGATAGGCAGGGGACCTCCCAGAGTTTCTGTATCATTGCAAATGATATATGGTTTTCCACCCTTGGAGATTCCCTAAAGTGTAGCAACGTGGAAGGATTCTTCTGAGAGATGCCAGGGACTTTTGTCATTCCTTCTTCAGCCAAAAATAGACTATCTGGATTCACCAGCTCCAGCAGAGCCAAGGAGCCATGGTAGAATAAAGCAGCTCCTTCCAGACACTAAGACAGGACTTGGTGTGCACTGCTGCTGCCCCAGTGAATCAGCATGTAAAGGATTGGATCACAATTATCGACAGAGAATTAACCAAGTGAAGGCAATCATTCACCTGCCCAAGTTCAACCAGCAATGTGCCGAGAGTAAAGTATCCGATCTTTCATCACAACAGAAGCTGGAGTTGCCCATTCTGGCATTTATCCAGCCCATTTACTGGCAGCCCAGTAAATGATATGTATGCAACTTGAAGGATTCCCAAGCAAGTCCAATCCCATTGCTAAGGCCCCAAATACTACCCAGATGTGGGGCAGAGTGTACACAAGCTTACCTGCTACTGCAGATAAGAGTTACGATATTATCTCACCATACACACTCCCCAAAAAGATCAATCCCTACTGCCCATAGTGGACAGAGGATTAGCTCTGGGGTCAAAGGACCCAAGTTCAAATCCCATCTCCGAAGCTTTCTACCTGTGTGACCTTGGCCAAAACAATTAGCTTTTCCCAGGCCAGGGTTCTCATTTGTGAAAATGAGATTAGACTAGATGGTCTCTGACATCACTTCCACATGCAGATCTCTGATCCTACAAAGTGTCTGAGGCTAGATTTGAATTCAGGTCTTCCTGACTCTAGACCCTGCACTCTGTCCATCACATCACCCAATTGCCTTCACATTGTGGCTTTCATCCTTGGTAAACCTATGAAGTTTATAAACTCAGACCTTCTCCACCAAGAGCAAGTACCTTTGTAAGCCCAAGTCTTTGGGATGGCAGCTGAAATAATCAATGAGCATTGACTTCAATCCAAACCTATTAACTCAGGAGGTTGCGATCCTATGCATCCAAGAGGAAAATGTTAGGAAAAACTCAGTTTCAATACAACCGTTTCCTCTGATAGTGTTGATCATCATTCAACTAGTGTTACAGAATCTACCATTTTGTGGGATGTGGGGAAGGCTATTCCACTAGCACTGCCAAAAGAACTGCCTGAAACATACTATGGAAACATCAAGCTGTGGCCCAAGACTTGGGACCTGAGTTCAAGTCCTGACTCCAATATTTACTACCTGTGTGACATTACACAAGTCACTTAACCTTGCTGACCTTCAGTTTCCTCACTTGAAAGGACTAGGCCCAATGCAGAGATGCAGATGAGGGTTTGGGGAAGGATATTAGAGTATTTACTATTTAGGTTGCTTTCTTGCTATCTACCTTACATTTCTGTTTTCAAGTTAATTGGCTTTTTGTTGCAAGATCACAAAATGGTGTGTGTATAACTTTGACTGTTAAGTGAAATAAATTATTATTTTACTATTACATTAATAACCAACTATTAATTTGATATTCAGGCTTTTCTCCTTTATTTTCTCATTTAAGCTCTAGCTCCTATAAAAAGCCAATCTTCGAAGGACATGACTGGTTGATGAGACTGCCCTATCCATCAAGGTACATGTTCTTCAGTCTTGCGTGGGATCCCATCCAACTAGGAGATCTTGCTTTTGTTTAGAGTGTGGACAGAATCCAGCCTAGGTGAGTCCTTTTACCCAGGGGAAAAGAGCACCTGTCCTCATACGCCTCCATTAGAGTTTAAGGCGACCCAGATCATGAAGGAAAAAACCAACCAGAGTGGTCTGGATAGAGATGGATTCTCCTGTCCTGATTGCTGGAGGTGCCTGAGTCTCATGATCAAACCACGTTCTCAGAAGGAGGAGCAACAGACTTCTGACCCGTGTCCTCAACCAATCAAGGTTGATTTTCACTTGTCAGGGGCAGTCCCTTTCAAAAAATATTTAAGGCTTTCAGGCTCTCCATGATTTTGTCTTTGGTTGCTAAGAGAAAATATGGACCATCAATTTACTTATCATTAACTAGTCTGATTTAATTAATTACAAGAAATGCTGTCTGTCCGGGTTTTTCATTTGTCACATAAGATAAGCAAGGAGAGAGGTATGGAAGGCCTTGGTCAATGAAATCAGGAACTCAATATAAATTCTAGGAACCTGTGTGCCACCTGTAAGAGGTGATACAGTCATAATGAATAAACATTCATTTCCCAGAACATTGTAATGATCAGAACCCTAGGTATCTGGATGCCACAGGATGCCCCAGGCCTGGAGTCAGGAAGATCTGAGTTCAATTCCAACCTCAGATACTTGATAGCTATGTGACCCTCGATGAGTCACTTAACTTCTATCTCCATGTTTCTTCAAATGTTTTTAATAGGTATAATAATAGCACCTACTTCATAGGCTGTTGTGTAGATCAAATGAAATAGTATTTTAAAAGGCTTAGCACATTGTCCAGCACACAGTGATGGTTAATGAAGGCCTGTTTTCTTCCCTTTCTCCTCTCCCTTCCTCCTCCCTGCCTAGGCTGTGAGCCAGGAGTCCTCAGTCCTAATTCTGAATCTGTCTCTAAATCTTCTGCATGACCTTAGACAATTCACTTCCCCTTGTCAGGGCTCAGTTTCCACCTGTGCAATACAAAGAGTTGATCTAGAGTTCTTAAGATTGCTTTCCAGTTGGAATATTCTAGAACTCTAGAACTTTAAAGCAGTCATTAGGGGAGTTAAGAGAAATAAGAGAGCAGCAACTCTAGAGTGGTATTTCTGGGTCATGTCCTAAACTATAACTAGGTCCTTTCGGATTTTCTAATTATTAGACTCCAGAAAGCATCCAGAATGGCCCCATTCAGTTCTCGTTTTATGTATCTGCCATTATAGTAGATAGGGGACAGGGAAACACTAACCCAGATGACAAAGTCTACCATCCCAACAGCACCAAGTAGGAAGGGAAGGACCCAAGAGCAGCAAAACCAAAGTACTAGGAAGAGTTCTTATCCTTTTTGTGTGAAGGAGACCCCTTGGCAGCCTGGTAAAGCATTTGAACAGATACCTCCTCCAAATCATGTTTGTTGTCAAGTCGTTTCAATCATGTCCGATGATCACAACCTCATGACCCCAATCGGCAAAGATAGTGTAGTGGTCCGCCATAAGCTTCTCCAGACTGTGCTTTGAATTTTACAGATAAGGAAATTGAGGCAAACAGGGTGAAGTAACTTGCCCAGGGGCACTTCGTGTCTGAAGCCAGATTTAGACTAGGTCTTCCTGACTAGAGGCCCAGCACCCTATCCACTGTTCCACCTCGCTGCCCATCACATTTGTTGATACATTCAAAACTGAAAGAAATGCTAAATTTCAGTTAGGTTAGTAAAAAAGAAAGTGGTGACTTTTTTTTTTCCCATCTAAATTCATGGATCCTAGATTAAGAACTCCTTGACCTAGGGTATAAGCCTGGAAGGCTTTGGGGGAGGGGGAGTAGTGAGGTTCTTTCTCTGCCTTCTCAGCCTCTCAGGCAGCAAAATCCCCTCCCACTACTCCTGTAGCAAGAGCAGTTCAGTAAGGGAAAAGGAGCCTCTGGCTCATTCTCACCTGGTTTTTGCTGTCACACGCTTCCAACCCCAGCCAAGGACTACAGGAGAAAACCCAGACCATTGCCAATTCACTGCCTGAGTCCATGTGACTGACCTCAAACTGCCAGGGTTAGTCACGCATCTGCTAATGCCATTCTGACACATTCATTTGCAGTGATACCTCAATTCACGAATCATCTGGAAAAGGAGTTCTTCTAGTTGAAGTATTGGGAACAAAATCTTCATAAATCAAGCCAAGCAGACAGGGCAGCATGACCAGAGAACCCCTCAGTTAACCTTCCCCCTTGTCCCTGCCTGGCTGAAGGTAAACAGAACTGACTCAGAGGCAAAATTTGGAAGACTTCTTTAGAAGTCAGCCTTGTCTATCCCTAGCCTCCCTTGCTTTTTTCCTCTATCCTAGCAACAACCTCCCCACCCGAACCCCAACACCT
Source organism: Pseudochirops corinnae (assembly GCA_028646515.1). Lineage (NCBI taxonomy): Eukaryota > Metazoa > Chordata > Mammalia > Diprotodontia > Pseudocheiridae > Pseudochirops > Pseudochirops corinnae. Next base: position 119,035,323 of record CM053588.1, on the reverse strand, counting down.
TCAATTCCCAGAACTTTCTCCCACTCTTATTAAATCAGGGAAAGTGCTGCAATCCTGATTTAATTTGTTTCACTCAACCCACTTGCATTTGCATTTGAAGGTTTTTCTCCCTAATTGTGGAATGAATAGCTTTGTTCCTTTTTAAAAGGTACTTCAGGCATTAGGACATAAGTGAGGGAAATATTAGGGAGATGGGTAGAGATATGCCTAAGGCTAGTCTTCACACATTTTGGAATAGTGGAATGTGCCCTAGCTTTGAAGTCAAAGAACCCGGGGTCCAATCTTGACTCTGCTACTTACTACCTTGGCCAAAGTGACTTCCATACTCCAAGCCTCAGGGTCCTCATCTGTAAAATGGGAAACTTGAACTAGATTATTTCAGAGGTCCTTTCGAGTTATAGGATTCTATGTTTCTAAGCCTGGTCACGTCCTTCCTAAAGTATGTAGTAGGGATGCCAGGGTAGAGAAGAAATGTCACGTCCTCCCTTATCCCAAATGCCTCCCTAATCCCCAGGGGAGAAGAGGATTGAGAGAAGCTGTGACTTCTTAATGTCAGCTCTTGAGTTTGATGGAGCCCAACAAATGTGAACTCTGTGGGGTCCCTTCCCTCCATACCTTTCTCTCCCTTCCTTGATCTCTGCTCAGACTTTCCCTCCCTAACTCGACTTAATCTTAACTTTCTGGTCCCAGACCCCCGAGGCACATTTTTGTTTTTTATTTTTTGTGCATTTGATATCATTTTAATTATAATTTAATATTTTCATAGCACAATCCCCCCTTATGTGGTGTCCTGCAATGTAGATGTCCTAGACTTCTCATGTTATTTTTCACCTGTGAAAATATTCTGATAAAGTACATAAACATTCATACCACAACCACCCTAGTTTTGATCCTCATCATCCCTCATCCAGCCTCGTGCAATAGACTCCTAGTTAGTCTACCTACATTCACCCTCTACTCCAAACTACACTTTATACAGCTGCCAAATTGATAGTCTTAAAGTACATTCCTCTTCTCAAGAAGCTCCTATGGCTCCCTATTGATAGGATGAACAAACAAATTCTCTCTTTGACATTTACAGCACTTCACAGTCTGGCTCCACCATATATTTCAAGGATAACTCTACGTTACTCACCTTCATGTATGCTATAGTTTAAGCAAAACTAGTTTATTTACTGTTCCTAGCATTCAACATTCTGTCCCCCCCACCTCCATGACTTTGCACAGGACTTAATTCATACCTGGAATGCTCTAGGTCCTCACCTCCACTTCACAGAAATCCTCTAGCTCCTCTCCTTCAAAAATTAGCTCAAGTACTTGTTCTTTTAAGAGATTTTTTCAATTCCCACAAATTTCCCACCCAAAAATTTGTTTGCATTTATTTTAAATATACCTTGTACTTATTAACCAGTGAATATTTATTGTACTCTCCACTAGAGCCCCCTCCTTTCCATCCCCCCAGTGGAATAGCCCTCCTATAATGAAGGGACTGCCACAGTTCTGTATTTGCGTCACCAGATCCAAGCACCGTCCTTGTCACATAGTAACTGCTTAATGAATGCTTATTGATCTATTAATTTATTATATTGGACTTGGACTTGGGAGAAAGGTGTCTAAATCCCACCCTTGGGCACTTACTGGTTATGTGATCATGATCAAGAGTCTCAGTTTCTTCATCTTCAAACTAAGGATAATATACAAAAATGAGAACAGGGGCTTTAGTTGGTTATAAGTGTAAAATTTGAGATTTCCATCTGGGTGCTCAGGTAACAAAGAAAGTATTTTGTAGATCTGAGAGTGCTTTGGAGCTACTTCAGTGTCTTCACTTTCTAAGTCCTCACAGTATTTTCATGCAGTGCCCTATACCTAGCAGACACTTCCAAGAGAGGTGTTGATTCTAGTAATGCCAACTCACCCCCAGATTTGTTGATGAGGGAATCAACCCTTATTAATGTGCATGGCACAATTTGCAAATAAATGGCACCATCAGTTGCTGAATAGCCTGAAAGACATGTGGAGAATATAAAAGGAAACAAGTCACCCACCTGTCCCTTCACTGATTAGCTGGCTGAGACTTGCCTCAGGTTGGCATGGTATCCAGGAGTGCATAAGAAGGCTGGCTGCAGGAGGGGAGGTGGAGTTAACATGATCTGGTACCAGTTTAAACTTTTTGGAATCATTGCCCTGCTCCTTCCAAAATGGCTTCGGGTCCAGTTTGAGGATTGGTCTCCTTTTGCCAAGAGGCCAGCTCTCCTGTTATTGCTATAGACATAGTAGGTTACACTCTAATGCCATCTTAAAAAAAAAAAAAATCAAATGCTTGTAAGTCAGTTATTGCAAATATGCCAAATTTGCCCTGGATCTATTTTCTAAATGCAAAGGTAAAAGGAAGACTGTTTTTATGACAATTAAAAAACAAAACACAGGAAGAATGTAGACAACTTCATTTACATAATGGGTGGTGTGTTGGGGAAAAAGGCTGGCATTGGAATCTGAAGATTTGCGTTCAAATCTTGCCTCAGGCACTTACCTGTGTCACCTTGCACAAGTCATCTCTCTCAGCTTCCTCCTCTGTGAAATAAAAATTGGACTCAGTAACCTCAAGTCTCTTTGGTCTCAAAATCTGTGATGCTAAGAACAAAGAGCCTCTTTGCCAACTCTTTGCTTGTTTCATTTAGTTGAATAAATAATATCTCCAAAAATTAAATTATTGGATTTATTCAATAAATATCTCAATAAACAATATTTCTAATTAATTGGCAACTTATTTGGTTTATCTAAAAACCCATCTGGACATCTCAGATTTTACATTTCTAACGAATTCAATTTTTAAAACTCTACTACCTTTCCCCCATTTACTGCACATTAGTTCCCTTCTTGCACTCTGTATTCCAGCCAAACTGAACTATTAGCTATTTTTCCCAACCTCAGGAGAGAGACACTGCACAGACTGTACCCCTGACCTGGAATGTATTCCACTTTAACTATAATTCTTAGAATCATTGCCTTCTTTCTAAGATTTAACTCAAATACCATTTCCTACAGGAAGTCTTTTCTTTTTCCCCCCAGTTCAAGATGTCTGTTTTATGTCATTTTACTTATTTTTAACTTTTGAATTCTAATTCTCTTCCTGTCTCCCATCCCTCCCCTACCCACTGAGAAGGTAAGCATTATATCAATGATACAGGCTAAATCCTGTAAAACACATTACATATTAGCCATATCACCAAAATAAACAAGAAAAATAAAATAATAAATTTGCAGTCAGAGCTCTTCAGTTCTTCCTCTGGAAGTGGATAGCATTTTTCATCATAAGTCCTCTGGAATTGTATTGATCCGAATAGATAAGTTCTTCACGTTTGATCATCATTACAATATTGCTCTTACTATGAGCAATGATCTCCAGGTTCAGTTCACTTCACTTTGCATCAATTCATATATGTCATCTTATGTTTTTTTCTGAAACCATCTCCCTCATCATTTCTTAGAGCACAATAATATTACATCATAATTATATGCCACAACTTGTTCAGCCATTCCCCAGTTGATGGCATCCCTTCAATTTCCAATTCTATGCCACCACAAAAGGAGTTGCTATAAATATTCTTGTACATTTATTTTTTTTCTTTTCCTTTGATCTCTTTGGGGTACAGAACTAGTAGTGGTATTACTAGGTCAGAGGTATGTACAGTTTTATAGCCCTTCGGGCATAGTTCCAAATTATTCTCCAGAATGGTTGGACCAGGTCCAGAAAACCTTTCCTGATTCCCCTCATTATTACTGCTTTCTCCCTACTCAAATAATATTGTACTTATTCTCCCCCCATCACTTGTGGGCAGGGACTGTTTTCTCTCTTGTCTCTCCCCCACCCCAGTACCCAGCACAGTCCCTTACATGTAGTAAGCATCTAATAAATGTTGTCATTGCTGTTGTTGAGTAACTAAGCAATTGATTTCATGCTACAGCAGAGAAAGTAAATCCAACCAATCAGTGACCCCGGCAGTAAGTTTGAGCACAAAATTGCATTGACTCAGCTGGTTATAAATACCACTGCTTGCATCACTCGGAGTTTCCTTAATGGTCTCCCTATGCCCCATCTAAGTTTCAATTAGGTCTAAGGCTGCTCAGAGAAGGAAATCTGACAAGTTCACTTCCCACATGAGTGTGACTGCCTAAGTCTCAGTGACGTCCATGCATGGTGCGTTTGTAAGAAGGAACAGTCTAAAAATAATTTTAATATATTCTCATTCAATTTTCACTAAATAACTGGTATAATTTGAAGGCAGCAAAGCAGCACTTATCCATTTTCTCTTGCAGCCTACTGAGTGTCACAAAGATACTGAAATGTTCCACATAAGAGCATCACCCTAATTGCTTACATGGAAAATTAGAATGTGCAATGCTTTCCCTGAAAGAAAATAATCTCTCTCATAAGGTGGGTGGTGTAAATATACAGTATTATGTTAGCTCCTGAATAAAGGGAGGCAGATTAAAAATAGGGGCCAAAAAAGGGAGAAAGGACGAGAGAAGAATGAGAAGAGAAGAGAAAGAAAATAAAAGTGGCAAACGAGTATGACATAAAACCACCTTTGTGAGGATGGGGGAGGGGAATTATATTCACAGTCAACAGTTCTCCGGTTAATATTTACTGATGGTTATAGGACCTAACAAAGAAAAGCAGTAATACACATGATCTAAAACATGAGTTTTTACATTTTGGTGTGTGTGTGTGTGTGTGTGTGTGTGTGTGTGTGTGTATGATGTATACATATCACTATAAAGTTACAAAATGCTTCTTCACAACATTTGGCTTTTGACTACATTATGATTTCTTTTATCACAGACTTATGTTCCCAATTATGCTTTACTCTGGTTAATTTAAACATCAGCTTGCATTTCCTGAACCTACATACCAACTGATGATTTGGGAAAGCTCCCAGAAGCCTTCTTGGATAGCAGAGGACAAGGAAAATACAAGCTTTGCCAAAGTCAATTTTCTCCACATATTAGAGAACATGACCTGGAACAGTGAGGAAGGAGAGTGGGGTAAAGCCAGCCACAGTATAAATGAGCTGTCTTTCTGGTCCATCAGCCACTCTGCAAAAGGGACCTTGAAGAGGGGATGGTTACAAGCACTCCAATAGGAGCAGGAGTATGTGACTGTAACTGACTGCCCCCATAGGTCTCTTCTTTCTGCAGAAAAAAGTATAGCCAAAGGGGAGAACACCAGGAGGTAAAGAAGGTTTACCCAAACCTAAAGAGGAAAATAGAATCCACTAACACTGCTCCATGTAGTACATCACTTATGTTCAGGACACAGCAATCACAGCAGCAGCCACAGTTGTCCCTGGAGAATAAATGAGATCTGCTCCCTCTGATTGCTTCACCATAGAAACTACTCAGGAGCAGATTCAGGCTGGAAAATTGCAGTTCATTTAACCCTAGGTTGTCTGTTGATCCACAAAATAGGGCAGCCCATGGGCCCTTGAGATAAAGGTTTTTCAAAGACAATTATTCTACATGGGAGTAGAAAAGTAGAAAATAATTTTCTAACCCAGAAACAATATCTCTACAGCCTCAGCACTGTGGCTATGAGAGGCTCAGAGAGCAGGAGTCAGGAGTAAGGAAACAGATGAAGCTAAGGAGAAGAGAACTAGGATAGAATGAGGAGAAGAAAGAGAGATTCTTAAGTATGTAAGAAAGAATTTTAACTGAGGTGTCTAGGAGGAAGAAGCCTTGAAGTATAGTGGTAATGAAACACACATGTAAACAATACATGTGGCAAAGGAGAACCTCACAGCTCCTGATTACAGGAACTCCTTTTCTCCCTTCATACAATCCTCATGAAATTCCCCTGAGGTGTAACTCTTTGCCACATTCCAAGAAATCTGCTGCACCCCCAGGAATCAGTGCCATGTTGATTCTGCAGCTAGCCCTTTTCTCTGCACAGAGGAGTTTCACTGCCCATCCTGAAATGACCATGTTTCATAGGCATCTAACAGTGCTGCATCAGCCCCTGGCCACTGTGTCTCCAATGGTCACTGCTACAAGCTCTGTGGGACTCTGCTAGCAACCTCAGTTCTCTGATGGGATCTCAGGATCTCCCAAACTCACAAAGTTATGCCTGGAAGTGTCCAGTTCAGGGGACTTGTTCCTCAAATATCAGGAAAGAACAAATACAAGAGAAACAGAAGTGCCATTCATTTATTCACTGACACCTGGCAGACAGGTAGGGGAATTTAGCCAAGAGCTTTCCCCTCACTCGAAAGCCTTCTCCACAGTGGTAGCTGGTAGTGCCGCAGTGCCCAGAGTGCTGTATCTGGAATCAGGAAGACCTGAGTTCAAATGTGATCTAAGACATTCACCACCTGTATGATCCTGGGCAAATGATTTAACCTCTGCATCAGGTTCCTCAACTATAAAATCAGGATGATAATAGCACCATCTCAGGACTAAATCAGGTTAAATTTATAAAAACCACTTAGTACAGTGCTTGGCACATAGTAGATACCATACAAATGATTATTTGCTTCCCTCCTCCCCTTCTCCCTTAAATCAATAAGGAAAGTGAGTAACCAGAGTTTTGAACCTTTTGCATGCATATTCAGTTCCAGCTCAGTCATTCCTGACCTATCAGTTCTTCCAGCTCAGCAGACAATTAGATGACTTGATGATACCAACCCCTAATTCATCAGGGCAAGAAACCAGCTTCCAAAATTCCACATGAACTGGCAGCAGGCAGAGTTCAGGACTGTGGCTCCATTAGCCAGTATTCTCTTGCTAGATATAAAAACAAAAGTTGCTTACATATGTATATAGATAGATAGATAGAGATAGATAGATAGATACACACATATATGTATACCGAGATAATATATATATAGATATATTAATGTAGATAGATAGAGCATGTCCCAAAATACTTTGGTGGTACCTTATATCTTATACATATATATATAATATATCTTATATATAATATATATACTATTTTTATATATGTATTCATTATATATATATATATATAGTTATATAGATAGATAGATAGATAGATAGATAGATAGATAGATAGATAGATATACTATTTTGGAGGAAAAGAGACCTAAGGCTGCAAGGGTATGCAGTTACCCTTGAATCAAGGGCCTAATATAAAGCATGAAAAGAACCTTCAAGGATGGTATTGATCAATCAGATGTTGTCATATGCCTTATTTCAATGAAAAACAACCATGCTTTTTCCATCCTCAAAAGATCTTCACTTGACCCACCCATTCCTTGCTATGTGTTGTCCCATATCTCTCCTCCCTTTTGTAGCTAAAGTCTGTGATAAGGCCACCTTAAAAAAAAAAAGTGCTTTCACTTGCTTTCCCCTCACACTCATTTAATTCTCTAACAGGTTGACTTTTGATTTTGTCACTCTGCTGAAGCTGAAATTCCAAAGTCACCAATTACCTCTTAATTGTCAAATCTAATGGACTTTTCTCACTCATCACCCTTCAAGACTTCTCTGAAGCCATTGAGACTGTCCGTCAACCTCTTCTCCTTGATATTCCCTTTTCTTCAGATTTTCAGGACACCGCTGTCTTCTGGTTCTCCTCCTATCTACCCATCTTACTATCCCTGCTGAGTTTCCTTTTGCTTTATCTTCATCCAGGTCACATCCACTGATCATGGTGATCACACATGGTTCTGTCCTGGGCCTTCTTCTCTTCTTCCTCTGTACAATGTTATTTGTTGAGCTCATCAAGTCCTATATATTCAATTATCGTTTTTACGTTGATGATTCCCAAAACCTGACATGATCATTGAGTCATAGAATTTAGAGCTGCAAGAAATGTTGAAGACTACATAATCCAATCTCGTTTTAAAGATGGAAAGTGAGATCCATAGAAGCAAAAGGATCACCCAAGGTCACACAGCAAGTGTCCAGTGCTTTTTCCCCAATATGTTGCATTGTTTCAGACAGTGCTTCCTCTGGAAGCCTCAGGAAAAGCAACAAATGGAAGATTCCTCCTGTTGGTTACATTTTATTTTATTTTTTTTCCCAAGATCTTTTTTTAAAATTCATTTATTTATTTTCTTGTTCATTTCCATGAAATTTTGAATTATAATTTTCTCCCCATCTTTCCCCCACCCACCACCCCAAAACAGCAATCCCACTGTATACCCCATCCCCCAATCTGCTCTCTCCTATGTCCTCCCCCATTGCCCCTCTGACTTTCCAGTAGCACAAGATGGATCTCCCTACCCCAGTGCCTATATATCTTAATTCTCAGTTGGATGTAGTTAATAATAATTGTTATTATTATTACATATATTTTTTAACATTTGATTATGGAACTTTAAATTCTAGATTCTTTTGCTTCCTCCCTCATCACCCACCCTCACTGGAAAGACAAGCAATTCAATACAGACTGTACATGTGTAGTTACACAGAACATCTCCACAACGTACATATTGTGAGAGACTGATTATTATGTCCCTCCTTCCTATCCTGCCCCGCCCTTGTTCTATTCTCTACTCTGTCCCTGTCCCTGTCCCTGTCCCTTTACAGAAGTGTGTGCTTCCAGCAACCCTCCCCCTGACCTGCCCTCCCCTCCATCATCCCACCTCTTATCCCCATCCCCCTACTCTCCTGTATGACAAGATACCCAGTTTAGAGTTTATGTCATTCCTTCCTTAAGCCAAATTCAATGAGAGTAAGGTTGACCCATTCCCTTTTGCCTTCCTGTTCTTCTGCTCCATTGTAACAGTTATCCCTTGCCTCTTCTATATGAGATGATTAATCCCATTCTGTCTCTTCTCATTCTATTCCTCTCCCACCTCAGAATTACCCCTTTTAAAGTATCGCCCCTTCCTATTAAGAACCTTGAATTGGAAGTGAGAAAATTTAGGCCCTAATTCCAACTCCCCTAAAGCCCACACCCAGCTGGGTGGCCTTTGTAAACATGAGTTAAAAAGGAAATAGCTGTATCAAAGCACTTCCTCTTCCTGCCTCAGTTTCTTCACCTGTAAAATCAATGAGGTTGGTCTAGGAGTTCTTAACATGAGGTCTATCAATATGTTGATAATGTTATTTCATTAAAATTGGTTGGCTTTGTAATCCTATATATTTTATTTTATGAGTTTAAAAATAGTCTGAGAAAAAAATTCAAAAGCTTCACCAAACTACCAAAGTGGTCTATGTCACAAAAAGCTAATTAGAATAGATCACCTATAAAGGACCTTCCAACATTAATAATGATGATAATAATAATAATAATAATAATAATAATAATAATAATAATAATAATAAATTTCTCTGTAAAGATCTAAGTTCAAACCCAACCTCAGACACTTACTATCTGTATGGCTCTGCACAAGTCATTTAACCTCTATTGTTCTGTTTGTTGACTTTTGGAGGGGGGAAGGTAGGGCAATTGGGTGTAAATGACTTGCCCAAGGTCACATGGCTAGTTTTGTGTGTGTGTGTGTTAAGTGTCTGAGGCCGAATTTTAACTCAGGTCCTCCTGACGCCAGGGCTAATGCTCTATTCACTGCGTCACCTAGCCACCCCTCTCTATTAGTTTTAATCCACGGGAGAAGGAAATGGTAAATCACTCCAATATCTGCTGAGAAAAATCTCATGAACAGTATGGTCCAGGGGGTCAGTCACAAAGAGTCAGGCACAAATGAATGATTCAACAACAACAACATGAGGCCCTCCTTCAATGCCTCATCATGGCAGACAGACGACTCCTGGATTCTCAAAGGCAACTAGGCTGCCCATTACATAGAGCTGTGGGCCCAAAGTCACTAACACCTGAGTTCAGACCCAACTTCAGACATTTACCAGTTGTGTCCCTGGCAACGCCACAACCTCACAAAGTCCCAGTTTCCTCACCTGTACAATAAGGAGAATAATAGCACCTGCTTCCCAGGGTCGTCAGGAGGATCAGTTAGATGCTATGTGTAAAGTACTTAGCATGGTGGCCGAACAAATGCTTATTTCTTTCTTTTCCTCAAAGGCTATGCCGGTGGGGTACAAACTTTGGCAGGCTGTCTGAGGCTCAGCCTAATATATGTGTGTGTGTGTGTGTGTGTATGTATGTATGTATGTATGTATGTACGTATATGTATGTATGTATATGTATGTGTATATGTATGTATGTATATATGTATGTATATGTATGTGTATATGTATATATGTATGTATATGTGTATGTATATATATATGTATGTATGTGTATGTATATATGTATGTATATGT
>CM053588.1:118990817-119024578 GCA_028646515.1 Pseudochirops corinnae | reverse complement strand
TCTATCTGTTGGGTCATAATTTCTTCCCTTATCCATAGACTTGACAAGTAAACTATCCCATCCCTACTTTTCTTATAGTGTCAACCTTTATGTCTCAAGCATGTAATCCACTCTGTTATCTGCTTCCATTTTATGGGTGAGTTCATCCCACTCATATTCATAGTTAAGATTACTATATATTCCCTCCATCCTATTTTCCCTTGTTTATCCTTCCTTTCTCTCTCTCTTTTCACCCTGTCCCTCCTTAAAAATTTTTTGCTTCTGAGCATTGCCTCCCAGTCCACCCTTCCTTAAATCCTACCTCCTTCCCTTTTCCTCTCCCTTCCTACTTCCATGTAGGGTAAGATAGATTTTTATGCCTAAGTGTGCATGTTATTCCACTCTTTGAGACAATTCCAATGAGAGTAAGGTTCAAGTATTACTCACCCATTCCCATCCAAACCTTAAGCCTGGTGACAACTTTTTAAAAGTTCAGCAAAATCAACCTATCACCCAATTCTGCCCATATATGCAAATCCATACACATAGTCCTCTACCTCCAGTAAAAGATCTATTTATCTTATCCTGGGTCAGGCGAGGCCATTCGTTATAATTACATAGCCTTCAGTTTTGTTTTTTGATGTGTTCTTGGTCTAAACGGTTCTTTGATTATGTAGGTTAAAAGTTCAAAGATAAAGTAGATGCAGCTTTGAAATGCAACAAAATAGGCTTCAACATTTTTAAAGCCTTAAATTTTCTTTATGCAGTAGCTTTATTAAAGAGCCCATTTTTTGACTGAGCCCATTATTTTGCCCATGAGTGTAACTAATGGTATAGGTGTTAGTGCCAATCTTCACCTTCAGAAAGTATCATTATACCATCGCTTAGCATTGTTAATATAAATGACACCTGAAAAAAAGAAAGTAAAAATATCGTGAGCTTCATAAGCAAGAAGAATATAATAGAATTAAACTGCCTGACAATAATAATAGCAATAACATTTATATAGTGCTTTAAGGTTTGCAAGGTGCTTTACAACTATCCCATTTTTTTCACAATTGGCAGGAAAATAAAATGCTTATCTGTCAGTCTTGGATTGATGAAAACTTGACCATGGGACAGGTACACAGGAGCACTACTGAATAAATTCAGCATTTTCTTGACAGTTACTATTTGCAAAATTCTCAGTTCTAGATCTGGATGGTAGAATGGGTTTGGGTTTTTTTTTTTCCTTCATAACACAATTAAGGAAACAAAAACATAACTCTTGAAATAGTGCTTTGAGAGAGTAATGAATTCCCTTTTAAAAAAAAAAGTCAGTTTTCCTAGCTGCAGAAGGAATCGTTGACTATATTCCTAGGGGTTCCTAGTGGTGGTCTATGATTTTTTTTTATTCCTTAAAACCATTTTAAAATCTTTTTTTATAAGTCTGACTGGACAGTTAAGTGTTCCTTATTCCATACTGTGGTCCTCCTGCTCACAAAGATGGCATAGATTCTCCCAGTTCTCTTGACCTTACTTTCATTTTTGTACTGGAATTTGCCTCTTAGTATTATACACTTCTTTTAAAAATTCACTTTTCAGGGTGAACTATAAAGTATATATTTAAATAAAGTTTTATTTGTCTTTGTATTTTACAAAATAATTGTTATTCCTAAATCTGAACTTTTTAGAATGTTATGTGGACATAGGCCTTAACAGACTTGTTGATTTCAAATTCTTCATTTTAATAATTCAAAAGACCACCAAATGTTGTCAAGCTCATTTATTTCTCTGGGATAATGTATCAACAATGCAGTATTCACAATGCCTACAATAACTATAAATATGCTGATATGGTTATTAATCACAAAATGTAACAGGCTCTCTACATGGGAAATATAGCTAGAACATTTATTCAAATACCAGACAACTGAGTCCCAAAACCGGAAAGTCAAAGCCATCACAGTAGTTATGAAGTTGGCACATGTAGTTAATGTAGTAAACACCCACATTCTCAAGCCTTCAAAACAGAACAGACTACCTCAGGCAAAGATCCTCCTCTCCTCACAGATGGCAACTGCTCAGTGTCCAGGCAGCTTGCTCCCAGCAGCTCTGGCCCCACCGTAGTTCCTGTCCCTGGAAGTCCTCAGCAGGAGTCCTTAGCAGAGATTCCAGCTGGCTCAAAAAAAAAAGGAGTTCATGACACAGCCTCTGCCACTGCTTCCAGTCACCACCACACGGACTCTAGCTTGGCTCGGGCTTTCTCTTGCTCCACCCCTTCCTGATATAGCAGCAAGTTCAAGGGTCATGGAAGATCTTCAAATCCCATTACCATTACAGTTAAATTTTCATCTCTGTAGACCTTTAGTCCTATATTACTGATCATTGGGCACTTCCAGATAGATGTCCCATAGGTATCTCCAGTTTATTACCTTTCCTCCTTCAACTCAGTACCAAGTCTTCCACCAACCTTCCCTTTTCTCTTAAGAGGACTACCATTCTTGTAGCTTCCCATGTTGAAACAGAGCCATTCTGGCCTCTTTCCTCACCATCACCTACCATAGCCATTCAGATTGTCCAAACATTCCCATGAGGTACCTCGTGTCTGTCCCTTCTCTACATTTATGCAGCTGCCACTGTAGTTCAGACACTGGTGTCCATTCGCCTGGACAATTGCAGCAGCCCCCAGAATCACACTTATTTGCCCACAGATTGTCAGTGATTCCCCATTCCCTCTAGGATAAAATAACAACTCCTCAGCTTAGCATTTAAAGCCCTAAATGATCTATCAGTCTTTTATTTCCAGACTTATTTCATGTCCATTCCCTTCACACGGTTTACATTTCCTTTTTTTTTTTTTTTTTTTTTGCTTTTTGGAGGGGGGAAGGGAGGGCAATTGGGGCTAAGTGACTTGCCCAAGGTCACACGGCTAGTTTTTGTCTTAAGTGTTTGAGGCCGGATTTGAACTTGGGTCCTCCTGACTCCAGGGCTGGTGCTGTATTTACTTTGCCGCCTAGCCACCCCACACATTGTTTACATTTCAACCAAACTGACTTATGTGCTAATACCTGAACTTGATGTCCCATCTCCCACCATGCTTTTTTGCATAGGCTGTTGGCAGTGCCTGAAATGCACTCCCTTTGCTCTCTTGTGGAAGCCTGCTCTTTATCCCCCAATGCTGTTTTCTCTCTCAAATTATCATGTATAGGCTTCTCTCGTTACATGTTGTATTCCTCTAATAGAATGTAAGTTCTTTGAGGTTAGGAATTATTTTTAATTTTTCCTTTGCTTCACAATTCCTAGCACAGCTCTCTGAGGCATATAGTAGACAGTCAGTAAATGCTTATTGGATTGTATTGGTTTCAAAAATCGTTTTGTATGATATTTGTAATTGGATTTCAGCTGTTCTCTCTTAGAATACCACAAGCAACACACCAAATTTGGAGCAAGTATTCCAGTACCTGTGGCAAAATCAAATTTTAAAAAAAATCAAAGAGAAGAATATTAGAAACCTCAATACGATTCTTATTAACAGATTCCTTCATTCTCTATAATAGCCTGAGTAATTATGCTCGTATTGAATTTTTTTGTCTGGATTTCTCAAATTGCTTTTCAGTCAGTAATCTTTACCACAGGAAAGTGAATAGGTGATAATTTTGAAATAGTACTCCCCATTATAGGACAGTGACAATGTATAACTGAAAGGGAGCCTCATCTGTAATATTGCATGGCATTTTTTTTTTCTTGGAAGTAGTCATATTGGAAATATGGCCATTTCAACATCAGATGTGAATGGTCCAATTATCTTTTTTGAAAATGGTATCAAAGTATGAGTCCTATCTTGTGCCCTTCATAGGATCTTTAATCTAAATTAATAAACTAAACAGTTTCATTATAAAATTACTTTTATTCTCCATGTCCTGATGCATCTTAGGACATATAGATAGCATCTCACTATATAACATAATTACTCATATAATTATCAGAGCTGTTTTTCAAAATTTGGCTCTCAGAAGTTACGAATAAAACAGAAATCAAGATTTCGTCTCAATCTAACACTTTTAACTGCAGAATAAGATAGGATGGTAACTGCAGCTGTAGTGGTCTGAATTAAGATAATTTTGTCCACTTCACTTGAATCAGGAGTGAATTTTTAGTATAATTTAAGGTTGTTGAAAACCAATAGAACTGTATTCATTAGGCCGGATAGAAATACATGTTTACCATTCCTGGCACTGTCAATTTGAGGCCTAAGGCTAAACTGTTTCCAAATTTAGATCAAAACAGTCTATAGCAATAATAATTTTTATTAACCTTAAGGAGCTGTGTGAATGTCAGTTATTATTAAGTGCTTGCTCTGTAAAATTCATTATCTCCTTTGACATCAGTACTTAGAAGTAAATACCACAGGTTTTATTATCCCTATTTCGCAGGTGAGGAGACCAAATCTCAGGGTGGTTTAGTAACTTCTCTATGATAAGACACCTAAAGAGGATCAGAAGCGGGATTTGAATTTTTATCTTTGCTGACTTGAAGTATAATACCTTTTTCATTATATGAGGTCAGTCTCTTCCTCTTCCTTTCTCTGCTTCTACCTCTAGTTCTCTCCTTCTCCTTTCCCTCAGCCCCCAATGTGACAGGTAAGGAAAAAAGAATATTCAAAATCATCAGCCCTTCATTTTGGAGAAGATTAAAACATGGCCCAGAAACATTAACCATCTGTATGATAACGACCCTGGTCATATGTAGTAAGTAACGGGGCTGAGAATCAAACCCCAGTTCCCCTGACTCCAAATAGAATTTGACCTGGGGTTCAGTCTTTACATACCGTTTATGGTATCAGTTAGTTAGATTTTGATCAAGGGTTTCAGGCCACTCCCTTTTGACTTAAGCCAGAACTTCCTACTTAAGCTTGACTTGAGTCCTCCCATTTCAGTCCATGTAAAGGAGGACCTTGACACTTCATTTCTGTGATTTGCCCTTTACAATGCCTAATAATTGCATACTGGCCAAATGACGGCTTTTGTTACTGTGCCCTGTTGTCAAAGCAGAGTAGAGGAAGAGGGTAATGGTCTTGTTTACAGTAGCAAAACCCATTCATTCGTTTATTCCCTGGCCAACAAACAAAGAGAGTGGGGCTCCAGACAAGTCGCTGCTTATATCAATTATTTCAGATCCCTTCTGTGGTATGAATCAGAAAAACCTACATTCAGGGCTTCCTTTGACATATTCTAGCTATGTGACCATGGCAGATTACCTAATGCCCCAGGTAACTCTGTAACTTACAGCATTTACCTTACTAAAACGCTGAAGATTGGTAGAGGACAAGGAACAGGCATTTATATAGCAGCTTCGATGTGCCAGATTAACATCTCATTTATCATTCACTGTTTTACACTCAAGGAAACTGAGGAAAACATAGGTTAAGCTGCTTGCCCAGGTCACACAGCTATTTAAGTGTTTGAGGCTGGATTTGAACTCAGGTCTTCTTGACTCCTCATGCAGTGCTCTATTCACTGTGCCACTTGTCTGTCAAAATTTCAGCATAGGGAAATCCTCACAGGAATGAAACCACATAACCAAACTCCTCCCTTCGCCCCCTGTTCCCCCACAAAAATCCTGGTTTAAAAATTGACTATCCCCTTCCCAAACCCCTGCCTACCAAACTAGATTTCAATGTTCTACTCATGGTCTGGATGTTAGGAGTTTGGGGCAAGTTAATTTTTATCTCCAGAAGGTCATATTATGTTAATAGTCTTGAAGTGAGAGGCATACTACTAAAGGCAAGAAAATGTGCCTCCACGTGTAAATACATACCGATGTTTAAGTATATGCATCAGTCCCTATTAAAAGCTCTACAACTTAAAGTGAACAAATCTGCATTTCCTATTCCAGGAGTTTCGGTATATGAATACAGATGATGAGTATTAAGTTAGTGTCTGCTTGAGTCCCTGCTTTTTATGGGATGGATTGGAAAGGCATTTAACTGCTTATTATCAGCCAAGTACGGTACTTTACTTTTGCATAGTACTTTAAAAATATAGACTCTAATGTTTATAAAGAGTACAGATTTTATGCACCCATTTTGCAGATGAGGAAACAGATTCCCAGAAATCATTATTGCTTAGTGGCATACAGTTACTGAGTATCAGTATAGTTACTAGACAGTAGGACAGTGTCCTCCCTTAACCATATTCAGAGAGACAGTCAGTGTGTTCTGTAGGGGGATATCTGGCTCACCTCTAAGTGGTCTCCTAGTTAAAATGCTTGATTGTTCTTACTGTGACATTCTGGCAAAAGAGCAGTAACAAATTAGCAGATGTAGTATGAAGAGCCCTGAACTCCAGGGAGTCAGTAGACCTTTGATTAAGTTCCACTTGGCCACTAAATGGCCTTGTGACCTCAGATAGATTATTTCACCTCTGTTCTTTAGTGTCCTTCTCTGGAAAACGGTCATATATTGTGGGATTGTAACGGACTTTAGAAGTCATTTGATCTAAATCCTCCCCCCACCCCCATTTTACAGATGAAAGAACTGAGGAGCAGGCATATAAAATAATTTATCCAAGGCCACAAGTACTCAGTGCCAGAGCCAGGATTCAGACCCAGGTCCTCCCTCCCTCTTGGTAAAGCCCCTTCTACTGTAGTATCTCCCAACTCCTTCCAGCTGCAGTGGCCTAGTTCTACTTTGTTTTCCAGAGGATTCTGTAAATACTAACTCTACCTTTGGACATTAGATGGAGAGTCATTATCTACTTCTGGAAGGCACCATGAGCTGTTCATTCACTTCCCTCAACTCATGCTTCTCCCACAATGACTGTAAAACCTCGGGAATAGCAACGAATCTTGCCCTGGATCTCTAGAATGGTCCTGGGGACCTTTCACCTCTGTGTTTATACCATAGCCACTAAACACCCAGTGACCTAGTTTAGCCTGTTATAGATTTGATTGGCTTTTCACTAGAAAGCTCTGGTGTTCCCCTAGGGAGTACGTGACAATTAGAACATCACTGGAATGCTCTCCAGTATGGTACATTAAACTCTTAAGATAGTGACTGAATCATTACACACCAAACAAGTGTTTCAAGATTTGAGAAGCATTACATCCTTTTATCTTTCAAACTTTTGATCAAAGGAAAAGGTTTTTCTTGATTTGGGGTTATGGTAATTCATAAACATGACTTATAGTGCTAAAGAAATGTTTATATAAATGAATATGTATATCGTATCTGCTCGTTGGCCCTAGACTGTGAGGACAAAGAACAATGATTAGAAGTTGCAAAGAAGTCATTCATACTTGATGCAAGGAGAAACTTCCTAATAATTAGCACTATTTCCAAAAGGAATATGGGAAGCTGAGTGCTGGGTTTTCCCTGAATAACCATTGGGTATGGTATAGAGGGGGTTCTTATTCAAGTATAGGTTGGACTGTGTGATCTTTTTGAGGAACCTTCCAGCTCTGAAAGTCTCTAATTTGTGCTGATCATTCTTTGATGAAAGCATTTTCTTTTTTGCTACCTGGAATGTCCGTACAATTCAGGTTATTCTTTTATTGGTAGTAATCTTCATCTAAAATCACATTATTGAACGGAAACCAAGTGTGTTCATTAAGGGATAGCTGAAAGTGTGTTTCTCTTAAGTAATTTAACTCCACAAGAGAAGGAACCTGTCTCTTAGTGATTCTGTGTGGTGCATTTCCACACTTGTTAACATTAATCATGGACTCATAGGATAACTCCAGGGTGCCTTAAGATGAAAATGAAAATTCCTAAAAATGGAAGATTGCACAGCTCTTCTTGGTATTCCATTCCATTATTTTGCATTTTTTACAAGGGGACTATCTTACTTGGAGCAGGCCTAAATTCTTTATGTTGCAATTTAACCCCATTTTCTATGGTTGTGTCTTGAATGATGATGGAGAAAATCTTGTCTTCTCTCTCTGGAGAATACCCTTCCAGATGTTGCAAACTATAATTAAATTATCTCTTTCTCGTCTTGTAAAAAGTTCCCCCTTTTTTGGCTTTTCCCAGCTCGTTCTGTTTGCTCACTTTTTCAGTACATGTGGAGGGTCAAACAGGAAGGATTTTGCTCTAACGGTTGGCGGAGAAGGAGTAGAGGTCGTGGAGGACATGGCACCAGAATCATGCCTTCGAATAACGGAAGGACTTCAATAGGCAGAGATGTGAACTATATTAAAAAGTGGTTTATGATGTTTCCAGCCTTACTTTAGCTGGAGAAAGCCTTTATTATGTACTTATTATGTGCCAAGAACTGTGTGCTAAGCATTGGGAATACCGTGCAAGCAAAAAGAAAGCCAGTCCCTGCCCACGAGGAGCTAACCTTGTAGTGGAGGACAACACGGAAAGGGGAGCGGGGCCATCTGTAGAGGCTGAGGGGTGGGGTACCTCACAGCGGCGAAGTTGGGAGATTCTGGAGCAGAGCCGGGAAAGAAGGGAGCTTGACTGGCCTGAGGACTTCTTTAAATGACAGTCCTGGCAGAAGCTCAGCCATCCAAGGAGGGAGACCGAGGGGCAGAGGCATGGTCGTGACGAGGGGGCTGCTGGAGGAGACCTAGACAAGGAGCTAAGCAGGAAGTTACTTTCCGTCCTGAGCCCCATATTTCCGCTCAGTCTGGCTATTCACCATTCTAACACACTTGGCCTCCCTCTGTGCCTTTACATTCTTTCATGTACTTTAATGCCAATCCCCACCCTCCCTGCTACCAATTGAAATTCATTTCAGCAAGCATTTATGAAGCACTACTGTGTGCCAGGTACTATGTGAGGTTCTAGAGATACAAAGGGGGAAAAAATAGTTCCCCATCCTCGAAAAGCCTGCGTTCCACTGAAAAACTTGTTCTTCCTTGAAGATCAATCAAACACTACCTCTTCTAAGCAGCCTTCCTTGTTTCCTTCATCTAGAAGTGTTTCCTCCCTATGGTGGACTCGTATTGTACTTTACTTGTGCCTTCAATGTACTTCATATTTGTGTATTTATTACTCTCTTCTGTTAGACTGTATGATCCTTGAAGGCAGAGGCTATTTTATTGATCTTTACATAACCCCCATAGCCTGGCAAAGTGACTGAAATTTAGTAGAAACTTTAAATTTTGTTGACTTTAATGTTTCAAGTGTTCTGAAATCATATCTTTCAGCCACGGGAACAAAGAAGTATTTTCCTGCCGTGGAATAAAATTGGCTGTTGATTGGTTCTTGGAAAGAGGCCACAAAGATATTACAGTGTTTGTTCCTGCCTGGAGGAAAGAGCAGTCAAGACCTGATGCTCTCATCACAGGTAAGCTCTAGGATAGGATAGATTGATTTGACCCTGTGATTTCATCTGGGTAGTGAACTCATGGTTTGGAAATTCCCCTCACTGATGCAGATCCACTGTGACCATCTTAGCATTGCTTGGGATACTGAGAGGTTAAGTAACTTGCCATTGGTCAAGCAAACACAATCTCACACCTGCCAAGTGCAGACTGATTTTTTTCATCAAATAAAACATAGCTGCCAGATCAGTAACTTACCCAGTACATGATGAGGAAATGTCCATCTTACTCTACCAGAATTTAAGTGAAAGCTCTAGAAGCAGCATGGTGTAATGTCTGGAGGGGTCAGTCTTAGAGTCAGGAAGACCTTGGTTCAGGACTTCTTTCCTTGTTAACTAGAGAAGTAAATATTGCTTCGTTGTAGAACCTTTTAACTAATGTTGTAAGATTCCTCTTCAACCTTTAACACATGGGAGGTAGATAACAGTACCTGAGAACTAGCCTGAGAGTTAGGAAACCTGGTTCTTTTGCCACTGATTGGCTTGTTGGGTCCATCCCAGAGCCACAGTTATACATTGTATAAGCAGAACATACACAGATAACATCCTGTACACCACTATGGATCACAGTCTGTTTAATAAACGAACATTTATTAAGTACCAAGCACTTTGATAAGTGCTGAGATTAAAAAAAAAAAGAAAAATACAGTTCCTGCCTCCAAGGAGCTCACATTCAAATGGGGGAAGACAGGACACAAATTGCTATGATACGTTAATAAAAATAGTAAGAGTTAGACCATATAAAAAGAAGGTGATCTCAGAAGGAAGGCACTAGTAAGCAGTGTAGACCAAGAAAGGCCTTCTGCCAAAAGAAGAGTTGACCTGGGAATCTAGGAGGTAGAAAAGAGGAGAGAGAATATTCCAGGCATGCAGGACAGCCAGTGTAATGTGATCATAGATAGAGTGAGTGGAGGGGAATACAATATAAGAATCCTGCAGAGGGAGAAAGGGACCACATTGTGAATGGCTCTTATGAGAATGCCAAAAAGAAGATTTTCTTTTTGATCCAGGGCAGCCCAGAGATTTAATAATCTCAGGAACAGTTGGCTATAGGTAGCACAGAAGGAATGAAGAACAGTGTCTTCTTCATCTGGTATTTTCCTTTTTTCTCCCCTACCCACTCAGTTTCACTTGTTATAATTGCCTCCTGTCCTCTCAGTCCACATCCACTCAATCACAAGCAAGGATGAAGATTGTGAAGGAATATTGTGCTGCCAGGTACACTCCTTGAGGGTAAGCAGGCTTATGTACCTGCTTACCTGCAACCCTACCTCTGCATCTCTCCTTGAGCCTTGATTGTCACATTGCTGAGAGAAAGATGAGGAAGCCCATCTTCCATTGCCTTCTGAGACATTTGTCCTGTCACTTCTCTTCCTTCATTGATTCCCCACGAGTTAAAAAATAAGCACATTCGTGCAAGAAAAATAATCCTAACTCCTTGTGCTCATAAAAGATGGCAGTGGTTCTTCCGAAACAGTGATAGTGTTTTTCTCTCTCAACTTATAGTTTTGTCAGATCAACCTTTCAAATGATCACCTGTTTGTTCCTGGGAGAGCAGTAATAAAAATGCAAAGTTGTGTTTTTATTTATTTCGTTTTACATACAATTTAAATTCTATAACCTTGCAGAAAAGAATTTTTTTTTTAAGTGTGGTTTGATAAATCTTTGTCACAGTCAGAAGGGACTGTTTAAAAAGATCCTACTGCTGATGTGTACACTGGTGAATACCTTTTACATATATATATATGTGTGTGTTTATATATATATATATATATACATACACATATATACACACAAATAAATATAATGTGTGTGTATATGTAATATGATGTGTATATATGTGTACTATGTATGTATGCGTCCCCCCCTTCCCCTGTAACTGAATTTTTCCTTGTCTTTTGTTTCCAGATCAAGAAATTTTGCGTAAGTTGGAGAAGGAGAAAATTCTGGTGTTCACTCCATCCCGACGTGTTCAGGGAAGAAGAGTAGTATGTTATGATGACAGATTCATTGTAAAATTGGCTTTTGAAAGCGATGGTATCATTGTATCCAATGATAACTACAGGGATCTGGCTAATGAAAAGCCAGAATGGAAGAAGTTTATAGATGAGCGATTGCTGATGTATTCCTTTGTTAATGACAAGTAAGTAATTGAATTTTGAACTTTATGAAAAAAAAAAACCATGTTGGAAAATTGCTAATTTATTAGAGATCTGAATTATTTTTGAATTTTTAAAATTAAGCTAATGAAAACAAAAAGCACAGTTAAGTTCAGAGTCTAATGTGTCCCTCCTTAGCTCAAGATCAGGGCCAACTTTAAGGATGTCAAAGCCTTCTTAAAAAACACTTTAATTAATACTGTACTTACTAAGTTTTGTACTCATTAAATTAGACAAACACTTCTGTGAGGTCTGTTCTTAACAGATTTTCCTGTTTGAGATGAAGAAATTGAGGCATTGTTAAATGATTTACCTTATTCTTAGGTCAAACAGTGACAAAGCTAGAATTACTACTGAGTCCTAATTTTCATTCAGTTATGCAGGTTAAAGAGTTACACTATATCCTTCCTGCCTTTTTTTTGAGGGAGACATTAAAACATTTTAAAACATTTTCCCTGTCTTTGCATGTTCTTGAGTTGGGATAGCAGGGAGTACAGGAGCAAGACAACAGAAACAATGTAATTTGGGGCCCAATTTTTAACTGTTTCTTGATCAGTTTAGACAAAATATTTAGCATCAAACTTTTTTGATTTTATCCTTTGTCTGCCCAATAGTTCCAGGAATTTACTCAGATAGTTCTTTTCTGCTAGTACCTTGACTGTGATTTAGTAATCCTAAGGTCTGCTTGTAGGTCAGCATCTCACTGAGTTGGTCTCTACATCATTTTCTTTGTCTGGAAAAGGGAGTTTATACTTGCCAGTTATATGTTTCATAATGTTAATGTTTATAAAAATCTTTTTAAAAATATGCACGTTCTTCTGAAGACAGATGGGAGTATAAGTTCACTATATTCACACATATAGGAACATTCTTATGAAATTAAGCCTTGTGCCAAAACACATTATTCTGAGCCAAGATATTCTTCAGTTGTATGTTTACAAAACATCAGAGGAACTAAGAAGGAGGAGGCAGTGAGTAATTAGAAGATCTTATATCTCAGATAATATTTGAAGCAAACCAAACTTATGTACATCTTGGTGACTTAAGTTTGTTTTGCAAATGAAAACTGGGCTTCGGTTATTAAATATTTGCTTTGCAAAATTTTAAGCAAAATCCCGTGAATCTTTAATTAAAATACCATAGAATGACTGTTATTATACAAAATAGCTGCATTGGAATTAGTATATCCACTTCTTTATTAATTTGAAATTCTTTATCTTGTATGTTCTAGGTTCATGCCCCCTGATGATCCTCTTGGCCGGCATGGCCCAAGCTTGGACAACTTTCTGAGGAAAAAGCCTATTGTTCCAGAACATAAGAAACAGCCATGTCCCTATGGTAACTCACATTATGTACACTTGCATTTAGTTGACTGTGTTAACTGTTGATCATTATTTTTATTATAACTTAGAATGGTACATAGTATTCTTAGTTGTGATGAGATTTTAAAATATTTTGGTATCTTGTTTCAGCCTTTTATTGAGTTGATCTCTGGAAGAGAAAGAGGTTTCTATTTACTAACTACCTATTTATTAACATATTTAGAGTCAGCCATGAAGAAATTTGCCTGAATTAAAATGTGGTTCCAAAAGTCAAAGATGTGTTCCACATGAGATCAGTTTTCACCAAGTAGCTTTCTTTTTCCCCTTCTAAAATCTTTCATTTATGTCTTATGCCAAAGTACAATGCAAGTAAACATGATTATCACATTACAGAGTGGTAGTTTCTGCCTGACGTAAAACCTTACTGGAAGAGAAACAGTGTGTTGTGAGATAGGATTGTAGTATCATAGCCAAGTGCTGTAGAAGTCTTTAAACCATCTACTCAAACCAGCCTTCATGACAGAGAAGAATGATGCGTGAATTCAGAGGTGATTTCTCTCCAAAAGAAAGAGGATATTTCCTAATATGTATCAAATTTCCTTTTTTTATTTCTCTCACATTAAAATTGAATGTTCATTTGGATTTTAAAGGCCTGTTTTATGCTTTCTAGTTCATTTTGTTTTGCTTTTCCTAGGAAAGAAATGTACCTATGGACACAAGTGCAAATACTACCATCCTGAGAGGGGAAGTCAGCCACAGAGATCAGTAGCTGATGAACTTCGTGCCATGTCTAGAAATACAGCAGCCAAAACTGCAAATGAAGGAGGCTTAGTGAAAAGCAACAGTGTTCCTTGTAGCACTAAAACTGATAGCAGTTCTGATGTCAAACGTGCTGCTCCAAAGAGGCAATCAGATCCTAGCATAAGAACTCAAGTCTATCAAGACTTAGAGGAAAAGCTTCCCACCAAAAACAAATTGGAAACCAGGTCTGTTCCTTCTCTAGTTAGTATCCCATCTTCCTCTGCTGCAAAACCCCAAAGTACCACACCTTTAAGCAATGGCCTTCCATCTGGAGTTCATTTCCCACCTCAGGATCCAAGACCTCAGGGTCAGTATCCTCCAATGATGATGGCAACCAAAAATCATGGAACGCCAATGCCTTACGAACAGTATCCAAAATGTGATTCGCCTGTTGACATTGGATATTATTCCATGTTGAATGCGTACTCAAATCTTAGTGTCTCTGGCCCCAGGAGTCCTGAAAGGCGTTTCTCCCTAGACACAGATTACAGAATCAGTTCTGTAGCCTCTGACTGCAGTAGTGAAGGGAGCATGAGTTGTGGGAGCAGTGATTCCTATGTGGGGTACAATGACAGGTCATATGTTAGTTCTCCTGACCCACAGCTGGAGGAGAACTTAAAGTGTCAGCACATGCACCCACACAGCCGCCTTAATTCCCAACCCTTTCTACAAAATTTCCACGATCCCTTAACTAGAGTGCAAAGTTACAGTCATGAAGAACCAAAGCATCATCATAAGCCTCCAATTCCATACATGGCTGTGCATTTGCAGCATCCAGCTGTGGGGGCTCGGTCTAGTTGCCCTAGCAATTATCCCTCCCCTCAGAATTCAGCACACTCCAAGACACTACATCTGGGAAGATCTTTAGTGTCCACAAGGATAGACAGCATTTCAGATTCTCGGCTCTATGAGAATTCTCCTTCTAGACAAAGAAAGCCTTATTCCCGTCAGGAGGGCCTGGGAAGCTGGGAGAGGCAGAATTACGGCATTGATGCATATGGCTACCGGCAGACATATTCACTGCCTGATAACGCCACCCAGCCATGCTATGAGCCATTTACTTTCCAAAGCTTACCTGAGCAACAGGACCAGACGTGGCGGGTACCTTTCTGTGGCCTGCCACAAGACGCTCCAAGATACCAGGACAACCGAGAAAAGGTGTACATCAACCTGTGTAACATTTTCCCATCTGACCTTGTGAGAGTTGTCATGAAAAGAAACCCACACATGACCGACGCTCAACAACTTGCTGCAGCTATTTTAGTGGAGAAATCACAGCTGGGTTATTGAGCAATGACGCATCTTCGTGGTGTTCAGTCATTGTTTGTTCAGCTCAGATGCTGAGGGAGGTTTGCTACAGTAGCATTTGTGATCTCCTTCTCAGCAAGGAGGTTCTCTAGTAATCCCTTTATGTGAAATCCTGTATCATGGTATCTGTATGTATAGCCCCATGCATTGGAAGTGTCACGGGATTCTTTTACCTTCAAACTTGACTTTTTTTTTAATGTTTCCTTTTTTAAAAACTATATTCACAACTGGAAATTTTTCCAGGTTGGTTTGATAGATGTATCTGTGATCTTTGATAATAATTTTTGGTGCATCGGGTTTATATGCAGCACTTTTTAATCCTTGTTTTGTTTTATTAACTGGGTCTTTGCCTATCATTTGCGAGAAATTACAATACTTTCAGAAAGTTGAGAGCATTTGACTAGATTAGCATACTTTTGTCAAGCCAAGCTTAATTTGAGTCTTTTACAGCTTTTTAAAATTATTTTTATTTGGGGGAGGTGGGCTTTTTTGTGCTAGAATCATTATTTATAGAAAACAAAGATATAATACAGCACTGACTTTATCTTTTTAAACAAAATGTAAGTTACCACTTTTTATTGAAATGGGTAACAGTATATTAGAGTGATTTACAATATATGGCACTTTTTATTGTTTTGTTTTTATTTTGTTTTCTATTAGTTAAATAGCTGATTTAATATGATTGATTTAAAGGACAGCAGATGCAATCAATGGAAAACAAATTAGTTTCCATTCCTTATGGATAAGGCAAAAGCCTAAAAGTTTCAATTTAGATCTGTGTCATTATCCAGCTCTTTTGTGCTTCTAAACAATAGAAATGGAATTGAAATCCTAGATTTCCATTAAGCTCTTCTTTTATGTGTGTCTATCTCTTTGTATTGGCACACAGGAATACTGGATAAAACACCCTTTCACAATATTTACCTATTTTTAAATTAATCTATTCTCAATGCAACTTTTATATTTAATATACTGTTCAGTTTTCTTGCTATTTATCAAGGCTGGCCTGAGATGGTTTTACGCGTTGAGGATATGCAACATTTATTGATACTGCACTATAGGGATGGTGGTGGAGGAAATGTAAATGGTAACTTAAGTTTTTTTTTGTAAGATACTGTATATTTTCTTGAAGGTAGTTTTTTGGCCTGTTATATTATTAGGGCCTGATTCTTGCCACAATAGAGTAGTTTTAGAAGCAGACTAAAGTCTGTTCTAGTATTAGTAAGGGATATTTCTGGTTTCAAAGTCATGGGTTTTGCTAGCTCCATTTTCATGGATTTTAAAGTAGGTTTTGCACTTGGCAGTAGACAGTTGATTGACACAGCTTGGGCTATTGCCTAGAGTTGTAGAATTCTGCATAGTGTAATGGGCTTCTTCAGGTCAATCAGCTTTGAGACAGTGCCATAGCTTGTGATTTACTGTTGATTATTCTACTTGTTGCAGTATGGAGTAAAACCCTGAAAAACCAGAAAGTACCTTTTACTGTTGATACAAATTGTATCTTTTTAACTATAAGAACCATTTTTATTTGTAGATGTAGTTAAAACACAAATGCGTAACTATGATTAGACTTTTGGGCAACATTTTATCCCTTATTTAATTTTTTTTTTTAAAAGAAAAGTAGAATTGAGATCTAGAATAGGGTAGAAAAATAAAAGTAACAATTTGTTTAGGTAATTTAAAATGTCTGTCTCAATTTTATATAATATATAAGTATCTATTAAAATCACTCTATTGGCATTTTTCTTTCTCCTAAAACTTATCTAGTGTAAACGTAATGAAAAATAAAGGTAAAATGCTGCCTGAAAATAACGCCCAAGCACCTTTGACTAGGATGACATTTTCCCTACTTGTGTGACACTGTGTGTTGCATGGAGTGGGATTTGGGTATACTGTAAATGCTTCTCCAAGGCATTGTGCTTATTGACATAGCCAATAATCTGAACCGTGTTCAGCAAACCTAATTCAGGAACGTGTTCTTCTATACAGCTTTTACTGTTGTTTTTGAGGGTGGGATCTGCATTCATCTGTACTCAGTAATAACATAGGTGATGCTACATGAACTCTCCTGAGGGGTGTCTGGGAGACACCTTCTGCACTTGTGAAAATATTTATCCTTGAATTTGTCGGTCACTATCTGTAGAACATATTTTAATGTAGAGGCTAATTCGGTGCCAATAACAGGGTTATGTATGTAGATGGCTTTTATCTAAGTTGTTTGCTTTTTTTTAAATGAAACCACACTATTTAAATACTATACCATAAGTGTTGGCATGGCTCGCTTAGTGTAGCAGTGATTTTATTTGTGTTTTCTGTTTCCATTATTCTTCATTTTTAATTATTTGTCTGTCAGCCAAACTATACCAGATTGCTTTGAATGTCGTCTAAAGTGAAAGATATATAGATATATATCAATCACATTTTCATTATGGTTTTCTGATGTTTTAGCAGATTGATTGCATATTAATGGCTATTTTAATTTGACCTCATGGTTGAAACTATCAGAAAGTTTATCAGTAGTATAGCCTACAACAGTGTCCTGAAATGAACAGATCTGGGCTACCTGTGCTGAATTCTTCAATAACAACTAATTGTGAATAAGTTGCAGTATTCTCCTGTCAAGTGGAGCATTCCTTTTGTGTTGAAGCATCAGTTACTTTGCAGGGTGTCAGAACAAGGGTTATTTGGCAATACTTAGTTATCGTCTGTTCTTAATTATCTAAAATGGGGGAAAGGTAATTCTTCAATGAATAAAATTCAAACCTCACTCCAGAATTCCACAAGTGACCTAATTAATTAATAACAAACTGAAGTGAGGTATTTCCCATTCTCTCACTTTCCCGGTCATGACCCTCATTCGGGTGTCTCAGCAGTCCTTGTGCAGTTTCAGGCTGGAACAGCTGGGATTGCTGGAACACCCTGTAGTGAGGTGCTAACATGAGTAGCGAGTGTTCACCAGGAGGGGAAAGGAGACGTTGACACTGCTTAGTCCTACCCTGAATAATTGAGAATTGACCGTATCGTGCAATGGGGTGCTAGTTCAGTCTTTTTTTTTAGTATGGAGGAAGTGCCCAGACTACATTGATTGGCCCTGAGTATTTCCTCATTTTTGGCATATGCTGTGTGCAGTATCATTTTTATGATCTCGAAATCCTGATGGAGTTCATTGTAGATCTCAAACATTTGAAGAAGAGACACACCTGTACAAAATGTTCAGTACCTGTAGAATCTCGAGCTGTGTGTTTTTATGTAAATTCATTAATGAAAAATTATAATATAACTAAAAGAAGTGTGAGTACAGATAATATATAAGAGAGGTATATATTATAAAATTAAAGGAGGGAAAATTTACTATTGATTGCCAAAATTTGCTCCGATTGAGCTGTGTGGCTTTAGGTGACCAAGCTTGATGATGAGATTTGTGGCCACAGTTGGAAGGAGAACAACACTTCTGATTTTGTTCCCAGTATTTTTAGAGAATTATTTTGATAATTTTAGCAGAAACTATAATTTTAAAACTAAGAATGCATAAAATTTTATCAATTATAAAAATAATTATTTAACATGGCTTGTGTGTATCTATATGTACATATACAGTAATATATATATATATATATATATATATATATATATATATGTATCCAAACTAACAAACACACCTCAGAGTTTTGTGATAGTTATTGCTTTTTTTTAAGACCTCTGATAGTTTTCCTGAATGGAGGAGAACATACAAGGCTATTTTGTGAAGTATTTTCTAATACACATTTGACTTTCATCATTTTATATGCTTGATCTTAATTTCATAACTTCTAGTCAATTTCCCTGTCCAAGATAAAGATGTTAAATACAAGTAAATATGTATTTTTCTAGTCATTTCATTCTGTTGCCTTGAGGTCTGATTCTATGAGAATTTCTGAATGAAATGAGCCACAATAGAGTATTTATATTCCAGACAAAGCCAACAGAATGTCATTTTTAATTAATCCTTCAAGGTAAGTGCCAATAAATAAATTGGAAAGAACAGTACCATTGAAGAAAGGAAGGTGTTGGTGGCTTTTAGATTGGTGTCTGTCTCTAACAGCGAATAAGAAGTAATAAGCAAATTGGGCACAGGACTCTGGATGTGTTGTTAATAAGAAAGAATTATATTTCCACTACCACTAAAAGTACCCAAACTTGTTATAGTGGCTGACTTTAATTTTAACAAGGAGGTTTTAATGCCGTTTAAATCACCTCTCGGTTCAGCTGGTCATACTGAATGATTATCAGATATATTTCAAGCTTGTTTTAGTGTATGTGTTTTTAACTAGCAGAAGTTTCACCACTAAAAGTGCTCTGTGTAGAGATTTCCTAAAAAAATACTAAAAATATTTGGATGTTTGAGACATCTTGGTAAGCATGCTGGCTTTAATAATGATGAATGGGAGTAGCTCCTTTACTCCTTTGATTTTTAATAGGCTATATGGACCCAAAATCCAGCTTAAAAAAAAACTATTTTGTTTTATTATTATTATTATAGGAACTATGTTGATAAGTCATATTCATGTCCTGTTTTGTGCTTTGCATAAACAGCAGATCTTTAAAAAAACATTTTTGAGAAAAAATCCATTGTTGAAATTGCACATACTATAGATCTTTTAAGATGTGAAAATTGTGACTAGTATAACTGTGGCTATAATATGAATGTATTGGTTACATGTGTGTTTTTTTCTAGGAAACAAAGTAGACCTAGACTTGTTCCGTCTAGGTCTTTAACATAGGCTGTGCTTGTGGTCCTTGGTGAGTGGTGCTCCAAAATGGTCATGAGTAATTTTTAGTGCATTAGCACCAGACAAATATTAGGAAATGTTCTCATTAACAGTGTTTTATAAATCGTACTACGTTGTATGACATTATTTTCATACAAATGTTAAAATTGCCTGTTTAAGTTCACAGTTAAAAGTGTGTACTGGGACAGGATGTTAGCTGTTGAACAGTGCTATTGATTATTTGTATAATGGTCAATTAATCTTCTTCTAATATTGTCTGTTACCCTCAGTGTTTACTACTTGTTAAAACCAATGTTCTTGCGTGTTTAAAGTATAAAGAACCCTTTTTCTCCCTAAGCTCCTCATTGCTTGGGATCAGAAAATCTATATATTTTAATTTAGGTGAACACAGTTTTTAAAGTTTTTACTTCTCAAACAACGTACCAAATTTTCCCATACTCTGTCTGGATATTTCATATGAACAACAAAATGTTGCTCAGTAAAACCTGTGTCACCTTTCATAAAGCAGGTTCTATCTTTTGGGAGAGAGTGGTTTTTGGTTTGTTTTTACTGTGTTTGTGTTGAATTTAACCCAACTCTTTTAAATGTGCAAATATATGTCAACCACCAAATGCAAAACACCCTTAACAAGAGCCTGCAGAAGGTATAAAATGAAACCTGTTTCAGGTTGTTAATATCATTTTATTCCTTCTCTGTGTGTTTACAAGTAGAATTTAAGTTTTTCTTATTCAGTTTTCTCTAAATGGAAAAGTGAACTGAAAGTATTGGGATGAACTGCCTGGTAAACTGGTGTTGTTAATTATATTGTTTTATTTAAGATGTTCTGTACTCTTTCTGTGATGGGATATCTCCAAAAAGCAGTATTTAGATTTAATGAAACTCTTTACCAAACATGTATGTGATTCTGGCATTGACAAAAAAAAAAAAAATTAAAAAAAAACACACATACATTTTCCTTATGGTTGATTTGTTTTTGTTTCTTAAAAAAGTTGACCTTTTACATAAAAGTACTTAACAAAGCTGTTCTTTATAACATCAGCATAGTATACCTGGACTAAGTGTAAATTATGACTTTAAAAAGTTCTTTTTAGAGGATCGTCTTCATTTAAAGGACTGTTTCTTAAGGTCATCCTTACCGCAAGAGAAACATGCTGAGAAAAACCAGTGGTATCAGAATATAGGACAAAATTGTTTCCTTTCTAACCTGTTGCAAGTTTTGTCCAATGTGTTTTGAGTCTCATCAAATTTGATGAACTTTGACATGAGACCTAATGACACTGACTTTCTTTTGTCAACATGTAAGAGATGTTGAGTCAAGTTATAGTCCATACTAAGATTTGTCTAGTTTTAGTAGCAGTAAATGTCTTTATTTGAAAGAAGTATTCTGCTCAAATTAAACATGGAATAAATGGTATTTGAAGAGTATCTGAGCAGACCTTCTATGACAGAAATAGAAAGTAACACTTAACCCTTTGACATTTGGGACTGGTTTAAATTAGAATCCACAGCTTTTGAAGGTTACCAAACACCATGCTAGAACTAATCTGAAGGCAACTTTCAGGTATTCCAAAAGAATTGGTCATCAGTTCTCTATTTTTCTTCTAGCCCCTTCTACGCAATTTGGGCCATCATCCTACCTGTTAGCACTTCCCTCTAATAAGCAGCTTTTGTTCTGTTGAGACCTGGGCATAGCCTTAGATTGTGAATCTCTTTCGTTAGAATTCTGAAATAGAAAGCAGTAACTGTGTTCAGTGTTTGCCTTTATCCAAATCTGTAGTGGAGAAAGTCACCAACTTGATTTTATTAAGGTAGAAACACTTTTCACATATGTTCTAGGAATAGGGGTAGACATGAGTAGATAAAAGAACTACAAAGAAATCTGTATCCTGGGATGTCAACTGCTGGAACTGCTGCCAATCATTTTAAAGTAAAACAGGAAATTTATCTTTCTGGCTGCCATTCCTAGGAATACCTTCCTCCCTTCCTCCCTACCTATTTACACCAAGAATCCTTTCCTGATGTTTGACCTAACCACTTTACCCTTTGTCTTTAGACTAATGCCATCAGGTCCCTCCTTATCTACCATTCTGCATGACCTAATTCTTTGCTTTATATTGGAACCTGAAAACTATGGTTCAGTTTTCCTAGAGCCTTCCTTTAAAAAAAAAAGGTTTCTATGCTTCTTGTAGCTAGATAACATTGTACCACATTCTCTTATTCCTTTTTATGATTTTAGGGAATTTATAATTGTGTTAGAAAATTCACCATAGTCCAGATGTGATTGTAAGGTTACTTGCCCTTAATATAATTATATTTTGACGTGCCATGTCAATTTACATTTAGAAGTCTTATCAGCAAACATGATGACCTTTGTATCTGTGGGTGACATAGACGATAATAGCCTGAGTTCAAAATCCTGTTCTGTGCTTGCTCTGCGTCACCTGGCAAATCACTATCCCCCGCAACTCAATTTCCTCATCCAATAAAAAAAAAAATGAAGGAAGTTATTATTTTTAGTCCCTTCTAGCTTTATATCCAGTGAGCAAACCCTTACCATAATTGATTGAAAGTCTGTCATAATACTTCCTTTTGTCTCTTATTAACCCATCAAGTTGGAATGTGGGGTTAATCCCATGATTTTATAAACCTTAAAATGCTATTTAAATATGAAGTAGTATGCTTGTGCACTCCCTGTAAAATATAAGAGTAATTTAAGCTTGAGCTCATTCACAAAAATAGATTACAGATTGTGATTGAGACTGATAATCTGGAGTAGATAACTGAGACTGTTTTGCAGCACAGCATTTCCATATATTACTTGAAGGTGTTTGGAAGGATATTATTCAAGCAATAAATTTTCTCATATTGCTGCTTAGTAACCTTACAAATACATACCACAGATTGTTAAGTGCTTGAAGGAGGTACAGATGGCAGGTTTCACATAACCCCAAAACTACTTTTAAATCCCCCTTACATCTACTTTTTTTTTTAATGACTATTCATACACAATCATTTCTAGAGTTTCACTAGATGGAGCTTTCAAGTTTTCATGTTGTCTTAGTTAAATTTTGAAATTATTGATTTGAAAATATTGAAATTATTGAATAATTTTTAAATTATTGTTGAAAACAACAATTTTCAGTTGTTTCTAGTCTAGGCAGTTTGTTACTTAAATGTTTTCATTTAAATATCATTTCAGCAATTTTGGGGATAACTTTGTTGATACTATATGTCATCAACAATATAAGGTACAGATTGGATATGGACCTTTGCTTACAACAAATGGGTTTATAGCTTAGATAGGAAACACAAATTGTGATCAATCACCAAGTGGAAACATAACTACCATTCTTTATCTTTTTTTTGGTTTGTTTGTTTTTTAAATTACTGTGTTGAGGAAAGATTTTATGTAACTATATAAATTCATATATTGGGTAAGAAATGCTGAAAGGAGAGTATATGATAGAAACTAACATGAGTCCTGACATTTTGTTCCTGTTTTAATTAAATATATAGGTGATTTTTTTAAAAAGAAAACTGATTTTTAAGTATTAACTAGATTTGAAAGGTTCGAGATTAAAGAAAAATCAGTAGGTAAATTTTCCTTAGCAGAACTTCCATAGGTGGTAATAATAGATACTGAATTATGGTGTATCTCATGAGTGCCAATTAGACGTGGCAAACTGAATGTAGGCATCTCAAATTCAGCATGTCCAAAGGGGAACTCATCTTCCCCTTCTTTCCTCCACAAACATCCCTTTTCTAGACTTTCTATCTTTGTACTTGCTGTCCCACATGTCTGGGATGTTCTCCCTCCTCAATTCTGCTTTTTAGAATCCCTGAATCCTGGGCTTTCCTCAAGAATCAACTAAAATTCTGCCTTTCAAAGGAGGCCTTTCCCAACCTGACACACACTTATATTGGTCCCCATTAGAATGTAAGATTGTTAAGAGAAGGGAATATTACCCTTTTTCCTCTGTACCCTCATTGCTTAGCTCAGTGTGTAGAAGAAGTAAGAAGACTTGGGGCAGCTAGGTGACGCAGTGAATAGAGCACTGGCCCTGGAGTCAGGAGGACCTGAGTTCAAATGCAACCTCAGACACTTGACACACTAACTAGCCATGTGACTTTGGGCAAGTCACTTAACCCCAATTGCCCTCCAAAAAAAAAAAGAAAAAAAAGTAAGAAGACTTAAGTTAAAATTGATCCTATTTAAATTAAAAAAAAAAAAACCTAGGTAATGTAGCTCCACTCTGTGGTAGAAACTAAGATTGTTTTTTAGAAATGTTACTTATCCTAACCTACAAACTAAACCTTCTGCTATCTCTGGTTTCTTCCTAAATATATTTTCCCCTTTCTTTGTTTATCTTCTTGTTACTGGGTCTTGTTTGGGAGGAAGGTAGCAATTTTTTAAAAAATTTATTAATATCTTTTATTATTATATCAGACAAATTTCCCATTGCATATCTCAGCCCAATTCTTCCCACCAGGACATCTCTAATAAAAAAGGAAGGGGGAAAAAAGTTGCACAAAACTTACCAACCTATTAAAAAAATCTGACATTACATGCAGTGTTCCATCTCTTGCCCTTTAAAGAAATGAGTTATGTTCTCATATCTTTTTTTTTTTAGGGCCAGGCCTTGGCATTATAATTGTACAACATTCCATTTCAGATGTTTTTTCCATTTATATTGTAAGCATTGTATACATTATTTTCCTATTTCAGCCTATTTACCTTTGTATCCGTTTCAGGCCTTTCCATTCTTCCATGAAGCTATTGTGTTTAAAATTTATTTTCTTATCACCCATTTGTTTTTTATCCTCTTTACTTTTCCACTCTATGTGCCAGTTTTCACATCTATACTTTAAAAATAATTAATAGATATATGTTTCTTTTTCCAGTATTTTAGAGTGCTGGGGCTTTGTTTATTTGGGTTTTTTTGTTGTTGGGTTTGTTTTTGTTTTTTTTTTTTGGCTTTTTGGAGGGGGGAGGAGAGAAATTGGGGTTAAGCAACTTGCCCAAGGTCACACAGCTAGTGTGTCAAGTGTCTGAGTTTGGATTTGAACTCAAGTCCTCCTGACTCCAGGGCCAGTGCTCTTTTC
Organism: Pseudochirops corinnae; assembly: GCA_028646515.1. NCBI lineage: Eukaryota > Metazoa > Chordata > Mammalia > Diprotodontia > Pseudocheiridae > Pseudochirops > Pseudochirops corinnae. The sequence goes on along the minus strand of CM053588.1, from coordinate 118,999,826 downwards.
ACAGTGCCACCTAGCCGCCCCTATTTGTTTTTTACTGATTCCTTGATAGAAGTTCTAATCTTTAGTAGATCTAATAGAAATATAATGTCCCTCTTTGTGTTGTACAAAAGGGTCAGACCACCACAGCATTGTATCCTTTTCTTGGTATTATACTGAGGCACCACAAACTGGAGCTGTCCAGATGAGAGTAAATGGGATAGAGATGGATTCTAGAAGCCTTGGTCAGATGAGAAACAGTTGAAGGTGGTGAAGATATTTAACTTGGATAGAAGACAATTGGAAGTAGGGGAGGCAAATGATAGCATAAAAGGCAAGGCGTGTGGAAAAGGACAGACAAATCATGTGAGTGCTCATCCAAGAACAATTTTGGAGAGTTACAGGTAGCAGATGTGGGTTTATTATAATTAAAAATTATGTTTATGATTAAATTAATTACAGCAGTGGAAAGTGCATTAAACTTTTGAAGCACAAGACCTGTCTTGGCCACTTCAGATCCTAGGATTTAAAACAAAAGACCTTAGAAACCCCCAGCCCTTTCTATTTTTAAATAGACGTGGAAACATGAGTCCCAGAGAGACTTAATAGACTTAGCGTAGCCTACGTGATATTGAAGTAAGTTGCAGAATAGAAGAACCCAGGCCAAGTAGGTTACAGGGTTGAGTTGTTTTTGTTTGTTTGTGGTTTTTTGTTTTGTTTTGTTGTTTGCTAGTTTTAGTTTAGGCCATCCACTTGAATTTCTCGGGGACTCCATTTCCTCATCTGTAAAGTGAGCATACTTGCATTAATTTTCAGGACCTCTATGTAAATATAGACTGCCATTATAACCACATAAAGAAGTGGTTAACTGAAATTATTCAAAGAAGCCAAAACAGCTTTTCAGCTTTAGAATCTAGGAATCCTAGAAACAACCCATTGTTAAGAATGTTGTAGAAATCTTTTGAGGGGCAAAAAGTTGGATGAAAAATGTTTTCTGTCCAAACCAGGCTATTTAGTGGCATACACAAGTACTGCACATGAGCAGTGAGCTGCACTCAGAATTGACAGGTAGAACAGAGTGATTTAGATTTCATTTGGGAAATGAGGCACTGTTCTTACTACATCCCCATCACAAAAACTTCCCTTAGTTCTCTGGGATACCGTAAGATTGCAGTTTGAGACATTTCATAATCTCTGAACTTGAAGATAACCAAAAAGGCAATGGAAAGACATGATACTTTAAGGATACGGACATATAATTTCATTAATAAACTGTGTATGAAGTGGCATTAAAAGATAATAGAAATTTTGGTCAGAAGAGATGGTTCTGTCGTTTTAAGAAGAGAAAATAGGTGGACAGACCAAGTACTACACTGCTATGTGTAAACTAACAAAAGACCTGAAGGAGGGCTTTCAGCTCCTTGGGTGGATCCTCTTTGGGAAACCCCCAATGACACACGTAAGATGAGAAGGCATGGATAGCATAAAGCCACCCATGGAAGAAATACACACAGGAGTTCATGGATCCCATTGATGTATAAATTATATAGGGGAAATCTTGTGTTGAATGATAAGATGGTCTTTAAGATCCCTTCCAGCTTTGATATTCTATGATTCAATAACTATTGCAAAGATCAACAGAAGACTGGGGAAAAAATAGGCCAGAGTAATAGAGAATCTAGAGGGAATAGTATCTTGTCCATAAGTAATATCTGATCACTTGAAAGCAGAACAATATCATTGATATGAGCACAGGCTCTTTTATCAGAAGCACATCCATTTACTCTTAAATATTTTTTCCAATGTTAAATTGACAATGCTGTCCTATTTAAGGTCTTTGGTAATTTCCCTTCCCCAAGCCCCTGGAAATTAATTTGGATTTACTTTGTTGTATAATACATGTTATTTCCCCCAAGAGAATGTCTCACAAGAGGATTACTTGTACCTTTTTCTTGTATCCCCAGTGCTTTGCAGTTAGTAGGTACTTAATATATACTTTTGGACAGATTAACATTGATTCAGCACACATTCCTAACTATATTAAAGAGTCTTTCTTAAAGCTTTATTTTGATGTATAGGAGGCAATATGCATTTCCAAAAGGCAATAGCAAAGTCTTACCAAGTTATAAAGGATTCAAGTATATACCCAGTGGCGTCTATTATCCCAGAACTAACTAGTAAAAGAGGAGAGGCTGGCTCACTCAAAAGGTTGGTCACAGGGGTAATGATTCTTCAGTCCCTAGGAATCGACCTAACACCCTCTACTAAGGAAATTGGGAGGTGTTGAAAGGGAAATCCTTAATGCTTGATGGAGAGGACAACACGAATGAATCCTGAAGATTTAAAGGCCTTATTGCATTAATAGGAATATTGACTTTTATAACTTATCTCCTACCTCTGGGTCTCTACGCTTCCACAGTAATACAGTCAAGTCAGTCAACAAGCATTTAAGACTCACTGTGCAAAGTGTCAAGCACTTTGCTAGCTGGGGACAGAAATAAAGGCAAAAACTAGGTCCTTGCCCTCAGGGAGTTCACATTTTAGTGGGGAGACAACATTCCAACAGCTACATTGATAAAAGATCAATACAGTATAATGAAGATAGTTTCAGAGGGAAAACACCAGCAGCTGAGGGACAGCAAGTAGAAAATGTACAGAGTAAGATATGGGGTGGTAGGTAAGAGGTTCAATATGTAGACCAGAGTAGCTGAATCAAAGGGGGCAGGGTGGGGTAGTAAGGTGCAAGAAAACGAGATTTAAATGCCAAAGGATTTTATAGCTGGACCTAGAGGTAAGACAACCCACTGTAGTTTTCTGGGTCTGGAATCAGGAAGACTTCTCTTTCTGTGTTCAAATCTGGCCTCAGGAACTAGCTATGTGACCTGGGGCAAGTCACTTGCCTTGTTTACCTCAGTTTCCTCATCTGTAAAATGAACTGGAGAAGGAAATGGCAAACTACTCCAGTATCTTTCCTGAGAAAATTGCAAATAGGATCACAAAGAGCTGAGCATAACTGAATAACAATAATAGTATGGGGGAATAGGGAGAGGAGTATGTGACATGACCATACTTGAAGTTTAGGAAAATCACTTAGGCAGCTATTTGGAAAATGAATCAAAAATGAGGGAGACAAGGCCAGGATCTCAACCAGCAGGCTATGAAAATAGTCTAGGCATGGGGTGAAGAGGGCTTCCCCTGGGGTCACATGGAAAGAAGAGGACCTATTTGGATTTTGTGAAGGTAGGAATAAGACTTGACAAGAGATTGGATATGTGAAAATGTGTGAGTAATGGGTGGAAGATGAGAGTTTGTAAGCTTTGGTGACTCAGAGGGTGATAGTGCCCTGGAGAAGAAAGTGGAGAAAGGGGTTTGGGGGAGAAAATGAGTCCTTATTTGGACACGTTGCAGGGTATTGCCTACTTCTACCAGGCTCCGTTCATAGCATGCTTGGGACAACCCTGTGCCAGAAAGAAATATTTTGGGACCATTCTGTGGGGCCTTGGGGAATGAAAGGCAACAAGACAATTTTCAGTGATGTACAATCACTGCCAGTGCTTCCTCTGGGCCTTTTTAAAAAAATTTTTTGAAGAACTTTCTAGCTCTTCCTAACACCAACCTCCTGGTGTGACAACCCCACTATGTTTAAATCAACCATTATTAATATTCACAGTGCTTCCTTATTTACACAAATTCAACCTGAGATTAAAAATGAGAAAGTTTAATTACATCACCCAATGTATGCCCAACTCTGTCGCCCTGGGGGAATTAAACTTCAAGGAAATAAGCTAGTGCCACCAGAAGTGTAAAAGAATAGGAAGTGTTCACAGGTTCCCATCAGCTGATTGGTCGTCAGCTCTCTTCCTTCCCTAAATTGGGTGAGTATTAAGTCGGATACATACAAGATCACCAGTTTGCCCCCCACTACCACCATACCACCCTAGCTATTGCCTCAGGGACAGTTCTGTAGGATAAAGGATCTATAAACAGATGGTGATTTTATCTGATCTCAAAATCTGAGACTTTCCAAATTCTTCCCTCTTTCCATGAAGTAACTGTGATATATTTGTATGTAGTTTTAAATATGTATTTGAAAAGCTTCGAGGCAGAGGGAAAAAAATGGGGGAAGGGAATAGACATTCCTTAGCACCTACTATCTGACAGACACTTTTAAGTGCTTTGAAAAAAAGAAACAATTATCTCATCTGATCCTCACAAAAACCCTGCGAGGTAGGTTCTATTATTATCCTCATATTACGGTTGAGGAAACTGAGGCAGACAGCAGTAAAGTGACTTGCCCAGGTTCACCCAGGTAGCAAGTGTCTCATGCCAGATCTTCCTGAGCCCAGGCCCAGCACTCTCTCCAATATGCTACCAAATGCCTTGAACTGGGGGACAAGAGAGATTGAAAGAAACAAAATTTACTAGGTCAACAGTTATACCCTATAAACTCCAACAAGGATTCATGGACTTGTTCTGTTAATCAAATAATTTATTTAATAAGTCAAGGACAAAGCAGTATTGTACCTGCAAGAAATCACAGACATACAAATAACTTACAAGTAAAGCAGAGAACAAAATTATATTACAACAAACAATACAACTTCTATATATGTTTCACATTTAGTTAAGATGTCATAAAGGTAGGAGTTGCCCTGGGTTTAGGCTAAAGGAGAGAATTGGCAAAGGTGGGTAGGAAGCAGAATGGCCACAGCCGCTTTCCACAATCAAAGAAATGCCAACTCTGTCTCACGCCTTCATTAGTCCCAACATCACTTCCTGATTGCCAGGAAATGCAAGGATTCCCCAGGTGCTCTTACTACTGACTCATTCATTCCCAGCCTGAGGTTGCCCAGGGCACTGTTACATATTCTAAATTGGTGTAGCTTCCAAGAATAAACCAAAGGAACTCTCAGAATCTTTATGGTTTGACTCAGTTCACTTTGTAATATTTTGCCTGATAGGAACCCCCTAAATTAGTGGTCAGAAGTGATACCTGGTACATTATAAATTTACTGCCACAGTGTTGATGGCATGATATGGTATGGGAAATATATGTAGCCACAAGCATTGACTATGTTGCTGAGAAAAACAGTTTACACGTGTTGGGCAATGTCTTCTTTTAAGGGTCCAGGGAAATGGATAGGAAGATCAAAGAAAGAGCCAAGGCCAGGCTCTGACTCTTCAGACTTCTAAAAGAGGAATAGAGGTGTCTTGTTATACTTAATTTCTTGACTTTTATATCTCTGAATTTTTCCTGGCATATTTGTTAATATAGTCAACCTGGAAGGGAAATCATTGGACTAGCTTTCTTGCACCATGGCTGGAGAAATTCCCTCAGCCTCCCAAATATGGTCCCTCTCCTTAGATTAGGCTATGGTCAGTAATTATATTTTATTTTATGCATCTCATCCAGAAATTTTTGCCTGCCAGGAGCCCCCAGCAGTCTGCATTTAACTAGATAAAACTGGAGCAATTTTAGGAGGGGCATTAAATCTTTCTGGCCATAAAACCATCAGACAGGAACATAGTCATTGTAAAGCAATAAAAGATGCTTCAAGGGTTAGTGCCCTTACAAAGTGGCCTCTTAGACCCCAGATGCTCTGAAAGTAGTATAGGCTCTCAGACCACACACACTCTACTCCCACCAGCCCATTCCAATTGCTGATTTGTGGGCCCTTAAGTGATGGTGAGGTTCAATGTCAGTTTGTTTTTCCTATGGGTTTAAACTGTGATGAAGCCAGCAGGCAAGGCAGAAAAAAAAGTTGTTTCAAAAATTAAAACCAAGTAAGAGGCTAGGACACGAACTGAGGGGAATAGGTTGAGGGCAATAATCTTCCCACAAGTAAAGCTCTCCCCACCCTTGTTGAAATGTGGGTATAGAACCTAGATAGATGGGTTTAAAGGAAAGACCATGACAACAACCTGGAGCCCTCTTCCTGGACAAGAGCCACCCTAAGATGGTTGAGGCCAGGAAAGTCTCATGCCTGGTGGTTGTGCCTTCATTCTAAAAACCACAGACTAGGCCTGGAGGTCACTAGCAACAGAGAGCCAGCTGAAGCCAGATCCTCTGTCTACAAATGACTCATGGGATTAGAAACCTGTTAAGGACCTATATTAATTCTTTTAGACCATAGACATAACGCATAATGTCCTAAAGTATTCATTTATGAATGTAGCTGGTAGCCTGAAAGGAGCTAGTCAATCTCCCCAAAGCATCTAACTTTATCTTACACCCAAGAAAGGATCTTGCTCCAATCTTATCCAGCCTGAGCACCCACTAATTGCCAATCCCTAGTCCCACTAGGGAAGAAGGTAAGAAAAAGATGCTATAAACTCTTTGATGGCAGAAACCATTCAATGATTATGACAAGACAAATGTGAAAAATACATAAATGAAACACATTTTGCCAACTTTAGACAACTCTCAAAGTATATTCTCCTTTTCAACTCGTCCTAAAACCTTGGAGTCATCTTTGACTCATTCTTCCAACAATCTGGGCACTACATCTTATTGTCTTCATCTGTTAGAACATAACACTCTTTAAGGTCAGGAACTGTCTCTTTTTTCTTGAATTTGTATTTCTAGCATTTAGCATTGTGCCCAGTACACAAGAAGTACCTTAGTAAGTGACCTATTTAGGTCACTATAATATGTGGATGAATATGACCAAAAAAGCAAGCATGAAAACTTTCACCTAATTTGTTCTCTTTAGCTAGTGTTTTAGGCTACACTTTAATTAAATCTAGGGATGAAGACAATATTTAGGGGACAGAGTACTGACTTATGTAAGGTACATTTTCAATCTCCCTTTTAGAGAAGGAAAGAACAGAATTACCTAAATCTAACTATCTAATGTGATATCTTTTATAAATAAATTCAATCTGGGCTTGATGTTTTCTGTATATTACAGTTTTTTTAAAAAAAATATTTTCCAATTGCATGTAAAAACAATTAACTTTTTAAAATTTTGAGTTCCAAAATCTCACTCTTCTTCCTGCCCCTGTCCCCTCAATGAGAAGGCAAGCAATTTCATATATACATGTGTAGTCATACAAAACATTTGCACATTAGTTGTGTTGCAAAAGAAAACCCAGACAACACCCCCCCCAAAACCTAAAAAATATAGTTGGTTTTTTTTTTTAAATACACTTTGATCTGCATTTAGACTCCCTCAGTTCTTTTCCTGGAGAGGGATGGCATTTTTTCATAAATATTTCAGAATTGTCTTGGATTGTTGCATTGCTGAGAATAGTTGCCATTCATACCTAATCATCCTACAATATTGTTGTTACTATGTATAATGTTCTCCTGGTTCTGCTCACTTCACTTTGCATCAATTCACGTCTTTCCATGTTGTTATAGCACATTAGCATTCCATTCACATAAACCACAACTTGTTTATTCATTCCCCAACTATTGGACATCCCCTCAATTTCCAAATCTTTGGCACCACAAAAAGAGCTGCTATAAATATTTTTGTACATATAGGTGCTTTTCCCTTTATAAAAAAAATTTTGGCATACAGACTTAGTAGTGGAATTGAATTAAAGGGTATGCATCATTTTATAGTCCTTTGGGCATAGTTCCAAATTGCTCTCCACAATGGTTGGATCAGTTTACAATTCTACAAACAGTGCATTAGTGTCCCAGTTTTCCTACATCCCCTCCATTTGTCATTTTCCTTTTCTGTCACATTAACCAATCTGATAGGTGTGAGGTGGTACCTCAGAATTATTTTAATTTGCACTTCTCTAGGGGGGTGGAGCCAAGATGGTGGCATAGGAGCAGCAAAGTATCGCAGCTGCCACATAGCCACTTCAAAATACCCATAAAATATGACTCTAAACAAATTCTAGAACTCTAAAACACACACAAATATGCTTTCCACTAAAGGCAGCTCGGCTAGGAGGCACCATCTCAGGGCTGGAAGCCGAAACCAGCCCAGCCTGAAACGGTGTCTTGGCCCTGGGGGCAGCTGGACGAGCTGACCTGCAGCTGGAGCAACAAAAGAGCAGATCTGCAGCAGCTGTGGCAATTTCCAGAATTATCAAGCTATAAAGAAAAAAAAAAAGGACTAAGTGAAAGGTTAGTGGAACTCGGCTAAAAATCAGAGGAGAAAAGCGGATCTGGCCAAACCACCTCCACAGCAAGGAAGAGGCAGAAGTGGAGGTCTTGCACCCACCTCCACATTGCCGCTTCGGAGCTCCCAGCCTGCAGACTGCATGGGGGCCAAGTGATCGTTCAGAGGCCAAGTGCTCTCATGTTGAGCAGCCTGGATCTGGATCATGGTCTTGGGTGGTGGTCCTGGGGTGTGTTTTCAGTGAGCCAAAGCAAGGGAGGTCCCCAGAAGCCTCCTAAAAGCTCCAGCAGCTGGGAACCCCCAGTGATTTGGGACAAAGTTTTCCCCTCTGGAAGCAGAGTTCCACAGAGCTAAAAAAGTCACTGACTGGCCAACCATGAATAAGCACAGGAAACAAAGTAAGAACAGCAACCAAACCCTAGATTCCTTCTTTGGGGAAAAGAAGGATCAAAGCAGGGAATGGGAGGAAGACAATACAGTCAGAACTCCTGCATCAAAAGCTTCCAAGAAACATGAAATTGCCTAAAAGCTAGAGATCAGCTGAAGAAGGATTTTGAAAACCAAATGAGAGAGGTGGAAGAAAAATTGGGAAGAGAAATAAGAATGATGCAAGAAAATCATGAAAAGAGAGTCAACAACCTGAAGGAAGAAATTAACATCTTAAAAAATAGATTAACTCAAATGACAAAAGAGGCCCAAAAAGCCAATGAGGAGAAGAATGCCTTAAAAAGTCGACTTTGCCAGATGGAAAAAGAATCTCAAAAGCATTCTGAAGAGAATAATTCCTTCAAAATTAGAGTGGAGCAAATGGAAGCAAATGACTTTATGAGAAATCAAGATACTATCAAACAGGTTCAAACAAATGAAAAAATAGCAGGCAATGTGAAATATCTCCTTGAAAAAACCACTGACCTGGAAAACAGATCCAGGAGAGACAACTTAAAAATTATTG
>CM053588.1:118973545-118990317 GCA_028646515.1 Pseudochirops corinnae | reverse complement strand
CGGTTTGCAGTGCTGATATGGGTCCTCGTAGCCAAGCTGACTTTAGTGGGAAGTATCTTCATGTGCATTTTGGAGTTCTGGGATTGGTTTAGAGTCCTATTTTATGGGTATTTTGGGGTGGCTATGTGAGAGCTGCGATATGTTGCTGATGCTATGCCGCCATCTTGGCTCCGCCCCCCAGATCTTGATGAAGTCAAAGAAAAATTTTAAGAAGACCTGGAGATCCTTATCATCCACATGACAAAAGAGGACAAGCTTATAATTCTGGGTGACATCAATACAAAAGAAGGGTCAGACTACCAGACTTGGCAGGGAATCTTTGGGAGGAATGGAATTAGAAACAGCAATAGCAATGGTCATTTACTATTGAAGACTTGCTGTCTCATGACCTTCTCACCAACACTGTCTTCCATTTACTTAAATACAATAAAACTTTGTGGATGCACCCTCTCAGCAAACACTAGTATTTAATAGACCATGATCATAAGAAGAAGAGACAGATAAGATGCAAGACAAGACAATGTGTAGTACAGAGTACTGGACTGATCTTAGACTTATCTTCTCCAAGCTAAATATTCACATTCAACCAAAGCAGGGACCTCAAGGCAAAATGACTACCAGAAGAATTAATGTCAGTTGATGACAGTGATTTTGTTGTAACTTGAAGGTAAAGTGGAGCCAAGACACAGTTGTCCAGAGTGGAGCAGAAAAGGAGTGGGCAGCTTTCAGAGATTTGGTGCATAGCACTGCATTTGCTCCTCTGGATCAGAACAATCACAAACATCAAGACTGGTTTGACAAAAATGATGGGGAAATTCAGAAGCTGCTAAATGAAAAATTTAATTCCACAGGGTTTACCAGCAGGATAGTTCACCCATCTCTAAGGCGGCAGCATTTAATTCCATCAAAAGTAAAGTACAAGCAAAGCTTGAAGACATGCAGGACTCTCGGCTCAGTAAGAAGGCAGATGAAATTCAGTTTTATGCTGACTGTAACAATCCAGAGCTTTTCTGATGCCTTGAGGGCTATTTGCAGGCCAGAGACCTATGGTGCATCTCAATGACTCAGTGGTGATGGAATCCCACTGATCGGCGATAAGGACGTGATCCTGTGGAGGTGGTCTGAACATTTCCATAGTGTTTTCAACAGATAACCATCAACCAATGCTGAAACCCTTGACCATTTCCCTCACCTTGAAGTCAATGCCTCCCTACTCGAAGTTCCAACTGAAGAAAAGGTTTTGAAAGCCATTAGCCTCCTTTTGTGTAAGAAAGCGCTGATTCTATTTCAGCTGTGATTTACAAGGTGGGGGGGTATCCATTGCTTATATAAAGGCTGACTGAAATTTTCCGGGTTATCTGGCAAGAAGAGGTTATCCCCAGGAGTTCAAGGATGCTTCCATTGTCTACCCCCATAAAGGTAAAGGAAATAGATTGTCCTGTGATATTCACAGGGGAGCTCTCTCCCTTAACCTTGCCGGAGTCCTCCTTAAATAGTCTGATCTTTCACCTGGAAGATATTCATCTACCCGAGAGCCAGCGTGGCTTCATAAGGGTTGAGGAATGGTTGATAAGGTATTTGCTGCCTGACAACTCCAGAAGAAATGACAAAAGCAGAACAGAGGCCTGTACACCATGTTTGTAGATCTGACCAAGGCCTTTCATACTGTCAGTCAAAAGAGTTTATGGAAAATTATGCCAAAATTTGGTTGCCCAGAGAAGTTCATCGGTATTGGACATTAATTTCATGATAACATGCTTGCCAGGGTTCTGGATAATGGATGATGCTCTCATGCTTTCCCAGTCACCATGGAGTGAAACAAGGTTATGTGCTTGCTCCCACGCTTTTTAAGCATGATGTTTTCAGTCATATTGTCAAACACCCTCAATGAGGATGAACACAGCATCAAAGTGTTATACTTGTGTTATACATACTGCACGGATGGTAAATTCTTCAACTTGAAAAAGCTACAGGCCAAGACTAAAGTGTAGAGAGTGTTGGTGCATTATTTTTTGTTTGCAGATGATTGTACACTCAATGCAGCTTTCTAAGCTGAGATGTAACAAAATATGGATCAATTCTCTGCTACTTGTGCTAATTTTGCCTAAAAATTAACACCAAGAAAATACAGGTGCTCTATCAGTCACCACCACACCATACATACATGGAACCAACAGTTACAGCAAATTGAGACGTTTTGTATAATATGGATGAGTCCATTTACCTTTGCAGTATGCTTTCCAGGAACATACACACTGATAATGAGGTTAACACACACATTGCTCAGTTTGGGAGGTTCTGAGGAAAAGTGTGGGAGAAAAAGTTAGAATGACTACCAAACTGAAGGCAGAGCCATTATGCTGATCTCATTGTTGTATGCCTATGAAACCTAGGCAGTATACCAGTGCCATTCCAGGAAACTGAATTGCTTTCATTTGAATTCTTAGGAAGATTCTGAAGATCACTAAGATACAGAGACACAGAGGCCCTTTCTCGAACTAAACTACCAAGCATTCAAACTCTACTACAGAGAGCACAACTCCAATAGGCTGGCCAAACATATCCCTGCCAAAAAAAACCTATTTTATAGAGAATTCACACAAGGTAAGTGCTCACATGGTAGTCAGAAAAAGTGTTATAAAGATAGTCTCAAGTTCTCTCTTAAGAACTTTGGAAATGATTGTGCGACATAGGAGACACTGGCACAGGACCATCTAGCATGGTGTGCCCTTATCAGAGACGATGCTGTGCTCTATCAGCAAAGCAGAATTGAAATAGCTCAAAAGAAATACAAGACACACAAATTTAGAGAATCCACTCCAAACGGTCACATGGAGTATTTGTACCCAATCTGTGGTAAAGAATTCTGAGCTCTTATTGATCTGACCAGCCTCGGCAGGACACACTGGAACTTGACTCTAGCATAGTGATGTCATTTTGGACCTCTGTGAGAGTGAAGAACAATAACCAACCATATGCCAAACATATATCAATACAAGCAAGCAAGTGCCTGCCCATAAGGAACTTGCATTCTTTTAAAAAAATTTTTTTAATCTTAAAAAAACCTTTTTCTTGGGTTAAAATAAAAAAAAAAATCAGTTCCAAATTGTCTTCTTCTCTCTACCCCTACCCCAGTCATTGAGATTGTTGTGATTGTTTGTCCTTCATTCTCAAAGAAGACCAATGATATCAGGAAAGTGATGTCTTGACTTACAAGTGAATTGGATTTAAGTGAGGTAGGGTGGTGCAAAGTCACCAGCCTCACTCTCCTCCAGAGCCATTTGGGACCAGGGGCAAGACGTAGGATAACTGGAGATGGCCCTGGATGTAGTGGGATACCTTGACCTTAATTTTTAAGCTAAGGTCTTTCCTAGGTCTCAGTTTGGCTGAGACAACAACCATTTTGTGATTAAGACTAGATAAGAAATGAGGCGAAAAATGAGCATGTTTCCTTACTTTAAAAAAAAAATTCAGTCTGGGAGGGGACCTGGGGTCTGTGGCTGGAACTGAAACAATTGCTATTTATACTCTAAGCCATCAAAATCCAAACAAAGACCAACTGAAGGCTGGGCTGGGACCTATTGTTTGCCAATCATCACAGCCAGAGTAATTTGGGCTTAAGGCATGGTCAAGTAGCTCCATTTGAATCCCAGGGACTTTATCAAAGCCTGGTTTTCCAGTGCTTTATTTCAAGAAATCACAAATGAAACTACATGAGGCAAAAGAGTTAATTATCCCAGTATTTTTTAAATCATAGAATAAATAAGAAAGGAAGAGAAAAAAATCTAGCCTGTAAACCCCAACATATCTTGCAAGGTTTCAGTGATCAAAATTTATATTCCTTTGGGTAGAGCACCCACAGGAAAGGGTATGATTCTCCATGTGGACAGAGGCAAAGAAGGGAAGTAGGGAGGGAGGAAAAGAAGGAAGGAAGGAATGAAGGAAGGAAAGAAGGAAAGAAGGAAGGAAGGATAGCATTGCTCAGCTGGTCAGCTGGGTCAACAGTGGGACAATTACTACAACTCACAGATTGAGAAAGCAAGAAATAAAATACCCATCATTTCTAGTATAGTCTTCCTATTCTGAATGCTCATCCAAAGCACTCCACTGGTGGTGTTTTAAAAAAACTGATGTTGGACTGAACAACATAATCAAAATTTATTATTTTTTTTTTAATAAAAACATTTTAAAAGATTTTTATAAATAAAAGTTTTGGGGGGCAACTATTTAAAAAACCCATCATACATATGAAGTTATACAAAACATATTTCTGCATTGGCCATGCAAGAAAAATAAAGACAGTGAAAAAAATCTACACTCAGAGTTCATTAGTTCTCTGGAAACGGATAGCATTTTTCATCATGTGTCCTTTGGAATTGCTATGGATCATTGTATTGATTAGAATGGCTGCCTTTCATAGCTGGTTATCATTAGAATATTGATGTTATTGTTTACAATGCTCTCCTAGTTCTGCTTGCTATACTTTGTGTTAGCTCATATAAATTTTTCTGGAGCCATCACCTTTGTCATTTTTATAGCACAATAGTGTTCCATCACAATCATATACCACAATCTGTATGGCCTTTCCTCAATTGATTGGGCATCACCTCAGTTTCCAATTCTTTGCCACCATAAAAGGTGGCTATAAATATTTTTGTACTTATGGGTCCTTTTCCTTTTTCTTTTATCTTTTTGGGGTACAGAGCTAGTAGTGGTATTTCTGGGTCAAAGAGTACACACAATTTTGTAGCCTTTTGGGCATAATTCCACATTGTTTTCCAAATGGTTCATAGTTCATAGCTCCACGAAAAGTGCATTAGTGTACTGATTTTCTTACTTCCCCTCCAGCATTTATCATTTTCCTTTACCATCAAGTTGATCAATTGATGGATGTGAAGTGGCACTGTAGAGTTGTTTTAGTTTGCATTTCTCTAATTATTAGTGATTTGAAGCATTTTTATATGACTATTGATAATTTTTATTTCCTCTTCTAGAGATTTCTTGTTCATAACCTTTGAGCACTGATCAATTAGAGAATGGCTCTTATTTTTACAAATTTTGCTCAGTTCCCTCTGGATTAGAGAAATGAGACCTTTATCAGAGAAACTTACTTAACAATTTTTCTCCAGTTTTCTGCTTTCTTTAAAAAAATATTTCTTTATTTCATTATTTCCCAATTACATGTAAAAAATTTTAACAATCATTTTTTTTTAATTTTGAATTCTTTCCCTCCACTCCCCCCTTGCCTCTTCCTTCAGAAAACAAGCAATTTGATATCAATTATACATGTGAAGGCATACAAAATATACTTCCATATTAGTCATGTTGCAAAAAAGCCCACAAAATAAAACAGTAAAAATAGAGTAAAAAACATCATGCTTCAATCTGCATTCAGAATTCATCAGTTTTCTCTCTCTCTCTCTCTGGAAGTAGATAGCATTTTTCATCATGGATTCTTTGGAATTGTTTTGGATCATTGTCTTAATCAGAGTAACTAAGTCTTTCATAGCCGATTATCCTTACAATATTGCAGTTACTATGTACATTGTTCTCCTGGCTCTGCTCACTTCACTATGCATGAGTTGGTATAAGTCTTCCCAGATTTTTCTGAAACCATCCTGCTTATTATTTCTTACAGCGTAATAGTATTCTATAACAATCATATACCACAACTTTTTTGACACCGCAAAAAGAACTGCTATAGATATTTTTATATAAATAAGTCCTTTGCCTTTTCTTTGATCTCTTTGCAATGTAGATCTAACAGTGGTATTACTGGGTCAAAGAGTACACACAGTTTCATAGCCCTTTGGGCATAGTTTCAAAATGTTCTCCAGAAGGGTTGGATCTGTTCACAACTCCACCAGCCAAGTATTAGTGTCTCAATTTTTTCCACATCCCCTCTAGCATTTATCATTTTCCTTTTCTCTAATGTTAGACAATCTGATAGGTGTTAGTACCTCAGAGTTATTTTAATTTGCAATTCCCTGATCAATAGTGATTCAGAGCATTTTTTCACATGACTGTATATAATTTTGATTTCTTCATTAAAAAACTGCCTGGTCATACTCTTTGACCATTTATCAATTGGGGAATGACCCATATGCTTATAAATTTGACAAAGTTCTTTACATAATTGACATATGATACCTTTATCTGAGAAGCTAAAAATTCTCCCCTAATTCTCTGTTCTCCTTCTAATCTTGGCTACATTGACTTTATTTGCACAAAATTGTTTTTAATTTAACATAATCAAAATTATCCATTTTGTATCTCACAATGCTCTCTATCTATTGTTTATTGGTAAATTCTTCTTCTACCTGATAGGTAACGTGTTCCACATTCTTCTAGCTTTCTTATAATATTTCCATTTATATCTAGGTCATGTGTCCATTTTGACCTTAATTTGAGAAAGGGTATAAGATCTTGGTCTATGCCCAATTGTAGCCATACTCCTTTCCAGTTTTTCCAACAATTTTTACTGAATAATGAATTCTCATCCCCCAAACTTAAAGCTTTACATTTATTAAACATAAATTTGCTACTGTATATTATATGTGTACTCTGTTCCACTGATCCACCGTTCTGTTTCTTGGTCAGTAGCAGATAGTTTTGATAATTACTGCCTTATAGTATAATGTAAGATTTGGTACTGCTAAACCTCCTTCCTTTACATTTTTAAAATTAATTCCTTTGATATTATTGACCTTTTGTTCTTCTAAATGAATTTTGCTATTATTTTTCTAGCTCAGTAAAATAAATTTTTGGTAATTGGGATGACATCGAATAAATAGATTAGTTTAAGTAGAGTTGTAATTTTTATTATATTGGCTCTGCCTACCCAGAACAATGAATATATCTCCAATTATTTAAATCTCACTTTATTTGTATAAAAAGTACTTAATAAGGGTAGAGACATGTTGGTGGAGAAAAGGCAGAAAGTCATCTGAGCTCTCCCCAAAACCCTTTCAAAAAACATAAAATAATGCCTCAAAACAAATTCTGGAGTGGTAGAATCCACAAAAGGAAGAACTAAAAAACTAGAGCAAATCAGGAGCAGGCCTTGAAGGGTGACTGAATCAGTGATATCTTTGGCAGTTTCCAGACTGCTCAGCCCACAGATGATAAGGGGGTTGAACAACTGATCAGAAGGATGTTATAAGGGTCCCTTTGAAACACCAGGTGCAGGACTCAGTTACATTGCCCATACTTGGACTGAGATCCCAGTGCTGAGTCTCAGTCCCAGGGAGTGAAAAAGCACTAGCACAGCAGAGATTGCAGCCTCAGGGGAGCTAGGATCCTGATCAAAGTTCCAAGAAGGAAAAGAGTGCTTGTGGTCACTCACGGACCAATGCACAGTACAGGAGAGTATATACACACCTATCCTTAGATCATATCACCTTTGAAGAAACAAAAACTTACTATGGATCATTGTATTGATTAGAATGGCTGCCTTTCATAGTTGGTTATCATTAGAATATTGTTGTTATTGTTTACAATGCTCTCCTAGTTCTGCTTGCTATACTTTGTGTTAGCTCATATAAATTTTCCCAGGTTTTTCTGAAGCCATCACCTTTGTCATTTTATAGCAAAAGTCTGCAGAATTACATCTCAAAACAGCCACATGAAAAAATCTGAGGCTTGGGACCATGCTCCCTCCACTCCAAAAACAAAGCCCCACTTTATCATTGAGTTAAAAGTCAAGAAACAAACTGGAAAATGAGCAAACAGCAGGAGAATAGCTTGACTATAGAAAGTTGCTGTGGTGACAGGTAGGATCAAAACACACACTCAGAAAAAGACAACAAAGTCAAAAAACTACTACTTCCAAAGCCTCAAAGAAAAATATGAATTGATTCCAGGCCATCAAAGGGCTCAAAAAGGATTTTAAAAATCAAGTAAGAAAGACAGAGGAAGAATTGGGAAGAGAAATGAGAGTGATGCAAGAAAATCATGAAAAAAAGAGCCAACACCTTGGTAAAAGAGGTACAAAAAATATTGAAGAAAATAACACCTTAAAAACCAGAATAGGCCAAATGGCAAAAGAGGCACAAAAATCCAATGAAGAGAAGAATGCCTTGAAAAGCAGAATTGACCAAATGGAAAATGATATACAAAAATTCACTGAAGAGAAGAACTCCTTAAAAATCAAGTTGGTCAAATGGAAAAAGAGGTATGAAAATTCACTGAAGAAAAGAACACCTTAAAAAGTAGAACTGGGCAAGTGGAAAAGGAAATACAAAAGTTTTCTGAAAAAAATAATTCCCTAAAAATTAGAATTTGGCAAGTAGAAGCTAATGACTCTATGAAACATAAAGAAACAATCAAGCAAATTCAAAAGAATGAAAAAAAACCCAGAAAAAACATGAAATATCTCATTTGAAAAACAACTGACCTGGAAAATAGATACAGGAGAGATAATTTAAGAATTATTGGACTATCTGAAAGTCATGATTTAAAAAAAAAACACAGCCTAGACATCATTTTTCAAGAAATCATCAAGGAAAACTGTCCTGATATTCTAGAACCAGATGGTAAAATAGAAATAAAGAGAATCCCCTGATCACCTCCTGAAAGATACCCCAAAATGAAAACTCCCAGGAATATTATAGCCAAATTCCAGAGTTCCCAGTTCAAGGAGAAAATATTGCAAGTAGCCAGAAAGAAACAATTCAAATATTGTGGAACCACAATCAAGATAACATAAGATTTAGCAGTTTCTACATTAAAGGATCAAAGGGCTTAGAATATGGTATTCCAGATGGCAAAAGACCTAGGATTACAACCAAGAATAACATACCCAGCAAAACTGAGCATAATCCTTTGAGGAGTGGGGTGGGGATGTATATTCAATGAAATAGAGGATTTTCAAGCATTCTTGATGAAAAGATGAGACCTGAATTGAAAATTTGACTTTCAAATACAAGACTGAAGAGAAGCATAAAAAGGTGAAGAGGAAAGAGATATTATAAGGGATTCAATAAGATTAAACTGTATTCTGACATGGAATATAATATTTACAACTCCTAAAAACTTTCTCCTTACTAAGGCAGTTAAAAGGAATGCTAGACAGATGCCATGGGTGTGAATTAAATACAATGGGATAATTAAAATTAAGGCATGATAAAGAAGAATGCACTGGGAAAAGGAGAAAGGAAGAGATAGAATGGGGGTAAATTATGACATAAAAGAGACACAAAATAAGTTTTTGTGGTGGAGGGAAAGATGGGGGATGTGGGAGAGCACAAGAACATTACTGTCATTTAAATTGACTCAAAAAGAGAATAACATACACTCATTTGGTTGTAGAAATCTATCTTATCATGTAGGAAAGAAGAAGAAAAAGTGAATAAGAGAAGGAGGAGGGGCTGATAGAAGGCAGAACAGATTGGGGGAGGTAAAAGTCAGAAGAAAAACACTTTTGAGAATGGACATGGTGAAAGGAGAGATAGAGTAGGATAAATGGGGAGAAATGGGATGGAGGAAAACGCATAGTTAATAATCACAAATGTGAAAAAAAATTATAGCAAGTTTCTATGATGCAGGCCTCAGTTCTCAAATATATAGAGAATGGAATCAAATAGATAGAAATAAGAACTATTCTTCAATTGATGAACGGTCAAAGGATATGAACAGGGAGTTTTCAAATGAAGTAATCAAAGCTATCTACAGTCATATAAAAATGCTCTAAATCACTATTTATTAGAAAAATGAAACAATTAGTTTTAACTTGGTTTGAGATCATGATTGCTACCCCTGCTTTTTTTTTTTTTTACACCAGCTGAAGCATAATAAATTCTACTTCAGCCCTTTATTTTGACTCTGTGTGTATCTCTAATTTCTAAATGTTTTTTTCTTGGAAGCAACATATTGTTGGATTCTGATTTTTAATCTATTCTTCTATCCATTTCCATTTTATGGATGAGTTCATCCTATTTACTTGTTGTGTATTTCCCTCCATTATATTTTTCCTCACTGTTATCCTTCTCACACTCTTTTTACTCTATCCCTCCTCATATATCTCATTTACTTTTAACCACTAACTCCATGAAACTTACCCTTTTGAAGAATACCTCCCTTATCTTCTCCCCTTACCTTTCTATTCTTTAATCAACCTACCCTTCTAAGAATCCTTTCCTTGTCTTCTCCCCCCACTCTCCTAATTCTTGATCTACACACCCTTCTAAAAGTCCTTCCTTTACCCTGTCCATTTGCCCTCCTATTTCTTTATAAATTTAGAAGACTTTTAAACCTTTTTAAATCCTAAGACAACTCCAACCTTTCCTTTCTAACCCAGTTCTGATAAGAATAACATTCCAGTATTACCAGTACTCCACCTTATCTGCTTCCACTGTAACAATTCTTCCATTCACACCTGTATCACCAATGCAATATTTACAGCACCCACAATCACAATAAAGACTGTAACTATAAACATTGCATGATGTTTGATCTCAAAATATACCAGATTCTCCAGGTACAGGACAGAACTAAGGTATTTATTTAGACACCAGAAAACTGAACCCCCAAACCAGTAAGCTGATTCCATCATAGTACCAAAGATATTCAGAAGCCATAATAACACTGAGAGCCATAGCATCCTTCAGCCTTCTCACAAAACATACAAGATCAATATCTACTGACTCCTTGTCACATTGTCAGGGAGACTCAGATTAAAGAAAGTGCCAGGATAGGTGGAAGTGGTCAATGTGCTGAACTTGTGGCAGTGTATCAGGCCATTGGAATAGAGCAAAGAGGAGTGTCATATATTGTCCTGTGAATGAGGTTATGATAGTGAGTCCATGGACTATCTGACTCCTTGCCCGAGCATTCTCTCTTTCCCACCACCTCACTAGCTCTGACTACCAGCTTCCTGTGGGCTCTGCTTCTTTTCAGCAAACTCCTCCCACCACAGGCTCCATGTTACTATATTTAGCCTATTAGGGGATAGAGTTTATCTTCAAAACAGGGAAGCTTCCTGTGGGCTCTGCTGCACCCTTCAGCAAATTTCCTCTATCACAGGCTCCATGTGATTATATTCAGCCTTTTAGGGGGCAGAGTTTACTTTCAAAGCAGGGGAGGTCTTCAAACTCCCCCCTAGGTCTATTAAAGGGCAGGGAAGACCTTCAAATTCCCATTCCCATTTGGCCCCAAGATCTTTCATGTCTCTTACATAGCAAAAATACCTTAATAATAAATAAGAGTTTAGAGATAACCGGTGGAACAACTGGTGTCAACAGAACTTTGCAACAATATAACCGGGATAATAGAAAAACTTTGCCCATAAAACAATAGCTTAGGGTCGGGGTTTGGGCACAATCACCCTATCCTTCCACCCTCAAACAAATGGGGCTCAAAATCTTGGGATAAGGGATGAAGGTCTCTTCTCCAAAGATACTTCAAGCTGAAATTGGACAT
Source organism: Pseudochirops corinnae (assembly GCA_028646515.1). Taxonomy (NCBI): domain Eukaryota; kingdom Metazoa; phylum Chordata; class Mammalia; order Diprotodontia; family Pseudocheiridae; genus Pseudochirops; species Pseudochirops corinnae. The sequence continues at coordinate 118,978,899 of CM053588.1, read as the reverse complement.
AGAGCTGTCTCTGCCCGAAGAGGTTCCATTTGAGAATCCAGTTCTTTAGCTGTCATCTGGAGGTTGGTCAATGCTGGGTCTAGGAGGTCCCATTTGAAAGGTCAGTTCTTTAGTTGTCATCTGGAACTTGGTCGATGCCAAGTCCAATGGTGGCACATCACAGTCATGGACAGAGGATGACATCTGACTTAAGCAATCAAGCATCTGTAAGTGGAGGTACTAAACCTGTAGAAAACAAATCTCAAAAACAAGTTTAACAGATAAAAAGCCAAAAAGAGACAAATATAGGGTCAGCTGTGCTTCTGGAGTCCATGGACTCACTATCATAACCTCATTCACAGGACAATATATGACACTGTCCTCTTTGCTCTATTCCAATGGCCTGATACACTGCCACAAGTTCAGCACATTGACCACTTCCACCTATCCTGGCACTTTCTTTAATCTGAGACTCCCTGACAGTGTGACAAACTTGGATACATTGGTTCAGGAGCATTTGTAGGGTTAGTTCTCACGTTTCTATTCCATCTAACATCAAGTCCATTTTCTTGATACATTTTGTATAGTTCATTAGTTGAAATACCATCAATTTTTCTAAAATCAACCCCTGCTTTCAATAGAGTGATAAACAGTTCTTTTCTTGGCAATCTATTCTGAATTTGAATCCACCAGCTATTTACTCTTCTCTCTTGAGGAAATTTATCATTTTCCCATTCTCCTAAGTAACTTAGTAATGAAATCTTATCCAGCACTTCTGAAAGAGGGTACCCTATTTCACCAATTAATAGTGAAATGGCAAGTCTTAACAGAGTGACCACAGAGTCTGAATAAAAAGTTTTAGGATCTTTTCTTAGCCAGCTGGCGGCTGTCCTTGTCAAACCAATCTGAAGGAATCAGCAGATAGTTCAGGGATGCAGAATCTCTTTATACAGTACAGTTTCATTGTTTGGAGGTACAAGTAAGTTGCTGAGGCAAGGGGGGTTGTGATTACAGGGCATGATGACCCAGAAAGAAGAATGAAGAACAGGCAAGGCGGGGAGGGTTGTAGGGTAAGCAGAGAGGGTTGTAGGGTAAGTAAACAGGGCATGACGATAAATTGCTCTAGTTCAATTTCTTGACTCCTGTCTTAAGTCCATGAAGTTTTTCACTTAACTAGTTCCTGGCCACTTCATTCCTCCCTTTTGTTTTTTGGAAAGAATCAAATCATGGATTCCTGGCCACTTATGGGTGCATAGTGCGTACACAGGACCATTAGTTTGACAGACTGCAGGTTCTGCAGCACAACCTCAGCCAAAGAATCTAGGGAGGTTTACAGACAGGAAATTTGGTTTTCCAGTTCTCTTACATCTTGATCTACCTGGGCATTTAAGGCAGCATACTAAGACTTTCCCGTAACTAGAGCTGCCGTGCTTACAGCAGTGGACCCAGCAATACCTAATAATACACATTTCAGGGGAGTTAGAGTCTGCTAAGGCACAGAAGGGAATACAGGAAGTAAGGCCATGGTATATGCCATCCAGGCAGGAGCTTGGAGGATGTTGCTAGACGACCCTTGGTTCTTGTCAATTTCAATGGTACTGGCACACAGGTTAACACAAGGTGATTTAGAAAGGTCATAGGAAGGGGAGAGGACACAAACTGCCTGCATGTCCCCCAGTATTATTTTTTGTTGGGGAATGTCAATTGCAGGTCTGAGCAGAGGCACACAAGGAGATTTTTACAGACTGAGGTTACAACAATGTTACAAACAAAGTTACAAAGGCACCGCAATACCGGAGAACTTGACCCAATTTGGGTCACCTCTCTTATCTGTCTGCTGGAAATGGGACAGTGGCTCAGGGTTGGATTTTGAAGGTGCAGGGGAGTTTTGCTGCTTGTGGGCAAACAAAGCTGGTCACTTGAATGGCCTGGGATAGTTCTCCCTGCTCACACTCCCCAGAGCTAGCTTGGTGATGATGCCAAAGATGCCCATCAGGCCTGTAGGTGAAAAAGCTGGTGAAGGACTGGGCCTCTGGACAGCATCTGCTGCTAGATTCTTCCTCCACTTTCTCACCCTGGGACTGGCTAGGGTAGGTCAAATCCCCAAGGGAAGCCATTGGAGATGTTCAGAGAAATGGAGGCATCTCTTGGTTGGGGGTTAGAGGGAGTATGGAGAGGATGCAGACTCTGGGCAAGACTTGGCTTTTTCCAAAGAACTAACAATTCAAAGTTAGGCCTGAGTCTGAGGACTCTTATTAAATGGGAACCCATGCCCTTTGCCAAAGACACCCCATCATTCCCCCCTTAAACAAAGGGGACCCAAAAATCATTTGGGGACAAGTGACGAAGGTCTCAGTCCCAGGCTGCTTCATGCTGAGAAAGGATGTAGAGCTGTCCCTGCCTCACAGGGGTCCATCATTCAAGGAGTGGAGGCTGTGGCCAATGTCCAGAACTTGGCAGATGCCAGATCCAAGGGGTGTTGGGTAGCAACTTCGGGCAGTGGTTGGTAATCAGCCTGCACCGGCATCTGCAAGTGGAATGTACTGAGCCTAGAAGATACAAATATGGCAGAGAGATTAAACAAACAAGAGCCAAAAGAGATTGGAGAAAAATGACCAGAAGTAGAGTGAGCATGGGCTAGTATAATCCATTACTCAGACTAATTAATTTTCTTTCACTAACATAACTGTATTGCCTTAAACAAGGGAGATTCCTGACTTGAAACTCACAACTGAGTAGCAGATATACAGTCTTGTTGCACAAAGTTTGTGTATCCTTTGATCATATTCACTTTGGAAGAAAGAAATACTTCAGAAATTGAATTTTTTTACATATATACTCAGTTACAAATATTAACTTTTGCTTAGTTCATGGAATAGCTACAAATTCATATTGAAACAGCAAGATCTCTTCTGACCTTTCAAAACATCTAGCCCAAATTGGCTGGGTATGCAGGCTATATTCTATTCTTATGAGAATCATCAACTTAGTCATGAGGACTGTGGTTACTGAAACCTGTTTGCTCTTTTCTGCAGTAAAGGGGTGGGGGTCAAGGTAGCACAATGAGAATATAAAGAAATAAGCTAAAGCTATAGCAGCTCTTGTGCAGGCCTGGTTTAGATTCTTGGAAAAGCTGTCTGCATCTGATGTTGTCTTTTTCAGATCCGCTGGCTCAGATGTTCACTCAGGAGCAGGAGTATTCACAGGCTGGAGTGGTCAGTCAGGCCTGACAGCGGCTGACAGAAACATGATTGAATACCAAAGGTACATAGAAACGGTTCCGTTTTCTAGCTACACAGGGCTAGGCACAAACATTACAATATAGTTACACAAAGAGTTACGAAACTGCATCAAAAATCCAGACTTTTGATCATATTACCAATCATGCTCAAAGTTTAAGTTTCCATAATAGAGAAATTTTTGAAGGCCAATGTTATACACCTATATAGTTCTTAGAAGAATCAATCTGAGCCTGTTGCTTTCCTCAAAACTTTAGAATCAAGTTACAAATCTTTCTGCTTTTATAACATACTGAAACCCTTCTAAAACTGATATCAACTATCTGGAGACAGGAGGGGCTTGGACAAACCCCCATTTGTCCCCAAACCTTTTTATCTGCTTTTCATATTTCCAGTCAAACCTATTATCCAGATTATTCAGCCTTCCTTTACTTTTGTTAACCACAAAACAAGATGGTTCATGTCTTTTAGTGACTACTTGCTCTGATCATAGAAACTTGTTATAGAAGGAAAAAACAGGGACATGTGACATTCCAAATATAATAGGACATAACATCCTTGGCTCTGTTTAAATTCAGGTAAAGTCACAGATATCCAACCATGCAGTGTTGGTACCACCTCATAGCTAGACTCAGGAATAGGTGGAAAATATTTCTTTTCAAAGGAACTTCATGGGTAAAGCTGGCCAGAGGGATCCCATCCCAGACAGAGGCTGAGATTGTCCCTTTGGCTTTTACCAAATGTAGACTTCCACCAGTTCACATTCCCTCTGAGTAGCTTGTGGCACTTATTGATTTATGCAGGCAACTATACCCAAATTCAAACTCAAAACAAAATTTAGTTATGGTCCCAAATGCCTTTTACCTTAAAAAACAAGTTTCACTAATCACAGCTTAGAGCTAGTTTTTATCTTTTAGTCTCATGGAGCTTAAATAAGCAATGAAAAATTTACCAGGTTTCACAAATGTAAGGAATTCCATTTACTCTCATTCCTTTCCCTTGTGGAATGACCTTGTCTAATAGAGATGGTTTCTAGGGGTTTTCGCAGTTTTACGACATAAGAAAAATTGAGAAGGATTTTATGGAGGGGCTAGTGGTGATGCCCCTGCTTTTTCAATTCTCATACATGCAGGAGGACTGTTCAGAATAACATTTTATCAGTCTCCTCTTTTCTACATACAGTACCAATTAACAACTTTAAATTTTAGCATTAAAACAATTGCCCAAATACCTTTGTTAACAATCTTACAAATTAAGCATATGATTTTTCAAAGTACAATACTCCAAAATATTACAAAAGAAACTGTTTCTCTTACAACACAGATGATATAAGGTTCAAACTTTGAAATAAAAACCAATTAATTACCAATCTGATAACCTTAAAATTCCACATGAAGTTACACAGAAATAAAGTCTTCTTGTTGCCACACAACCTATGAACTTATCACTAGAAATCAATTACATTCTGGAATCTCACATAAATGGTAAATGTGGTAATCCATAAACTTTCAGATGAACATAAATAGAAAATTGGGCTTACCAAGTATAGAGGTTTTTCTTTCTCTCTCCACATTGCAGAGCCTGGCTGTGGATCCAGGGGTTTGAAAGGAGAGGTTCATCTGCATTCCCAAAAGTATTGGTTTCAGGGTGCCCTCCCAAGGGGGCCCAGGGCTGTTGCAAGGGGGGCCCTCAATATAGCTGCTATGCCTCCTCCCCCCTTTCTTTTCCCAAGGTGGGGAGGGTATTTTTCAAAACTGACCAGAATGAATTCAATTGCTTTACAGTTGCATTCTGACACACAAAACTTTTCTCTTTTAGGAGAGGCAGGAAATCTGCCTCTTCATGTCTCTCAGCATTCAAAACTCTGGCCAGACATTTAGAATGCAGAGGGAGATTTTTAACCAATCAGGAAATGCAGTTCAAAACACAAAGTACAGAGACCTAGAACCCGGGCAGAAAGAATATCTCTAAAACAGCAACATGTTAAACATTTCCCTTAATTTTCCTTTCCACCAGAAGTCTTTTGTCCTGACAGGGGATAGAATCTCCTGACTTTGACTTCAATTGGCTGTGGGGGCAGGTCCTCTCAGGTTCTTTCTTACTGTGAGCCTCTTTTAACTCTAAGGCTTCATTGAG
>CM053588.1:118958022-118973045 GCA_028646515.1 Pseudochirops corinnae | reverse complement strand
TATGTATTAATTATGCATATATAATATAATATATAATATAATATGATAATGCAACTCATTATTCTTGAGGCATCATACATCAGCCCAGTCATAGAGCAGAAGACTTTTGGTGGTGACTGTCTGTCAGTCCTGCATACTCATTATCCTTAAACCCACAGTTCTGTTGACCCAGTCCCTGGTTTGTCAGCATCCTGGACTAATGTTGCTGTTCTCAGTCCTTAATGAGTCAGGAATTGTAAATGGCTTCCATTCCCTCAGGTCTTCCATAGTTAGAGTATCAGAAATTAGGCGTAAGCCCTTGAGAAGAAAACAGAAATGATTTTTTTGCATAAATTTAATTAAATGAGACATGGCATAGGGCTAGGTACTGGGGACATGAAGATAAAGAAGATGCTCTTTCTGACCTAAGGTTTCTGATATGTTAGAAAAGATAAGACATATATATGAATAATAATAAGAGGTCCAGGGGCAGTTAGGTGGTGCAGTAAATAGAGCACCAACTTTGGAGTCAGGAGGACCTGAGTTCAAATTTGGCCTCAGACACTTAATACTTACTGTGTGACCTTGGACAAGTCACTTAACCCCAATTGTCCTGCCCTCCCCCCTCCAAAAAGCAAAATAATAAAAAAATTTTTTTTTTAAAAAGAACTCTTTTGTAATTATTTTGAATCCTCTGAGTCTCCTATTGCTGTTTGAGACTACCACCATCCTCCCAGGCACCCAGGCCTGAAACCTTCATGTCGTCCTGAACTCCTCACTCTCACTTACCTCCACATATCTAATAAATATATCACCAAATCTTATAGTTTCTGCCTTTATAACATTTCTCAGACACATCTCCTTTTCTCTACTTATATAGACACAATCCTGGTACAGGCTTCCCTCACCTTTCGTCTGGACTATTGCAATAGCCTTCTATCTCCCTGTCTCAAGTCCTCCTCCTTCCAACATATCTTCCACTCAGCTGCCAAGGGGATTTCTAAAGCACGGATCTAATCACGTAACCTCATCAATCTCCTGCTCTTGGAGCTCCAGAGACTTATTACTACCAGGATCAAATTTAATTTCCTCTATTTGATATTTAAATCTCTTACTACCTTTCTAGTCTTCTTATATTTGACTCTCTTCCATATTCTCTTATGATCCAGTTATACTGGCCTTGAAGTTCCTCAAAAGCTCCATCTCCTGTCTCTAAGCTTTATATTGGATGCTCCCCCACCCCATGCCTGGAATGTTCTATCCCTTTACTTTGGACCGTTTGGTTTCCATGGCTTCCTTCAAGACAGCTCAGATTCCACTTTCTGCAGGAAGTCTTTTCCATGCCCCCAGTGGCTAATGCCTCCCCTTTTCAGATTACTTTCATCTATTCTGTTGCTAGCTCTTATGTATCTAGTTATTTACATGTCTCCCCAACTAGAACATACATGCTTTTGGGGCACAGATGATATTTTTCTTTCTTTGTATCCCAGCTGAGCACAGTTTCTGGTATATAAGTGCTCAATAAAGGCTTGTTGACTGACTGACTACACTAAATAGCGGTGTTAATGGTTGGTGAGACATTTCACTTCTGAGTCTGTTTCCTGTTCTGTAAAATGGTGATAACAATACTTCCCCTGTCTACCTCAAAGGTCTGTCATGTGGAAAAAAATTAATTTAACATTCAACAACATGTGCCTAATATGTGCCAGGTACCATTCTAAGCAGTGAGAATTCAAGTACTAAATCAAAGCAATTCCTGCCCTGAAGAAACTCACCTCTGTTGGGGAAAGGTAAGTACAGAGAAGAACAAATGATAAATATGCAAAGTAGACAAAACAATATTTAGGAAAGGGGGAAATAATAGTTGAGGAATTCAGGATCAACCTGAGGTAGGAGATAGCACACCAGCTGAGCTTTGTAGAAAGCATGGGGCATCCCACAATGAGACAGAGGTGAGAAGGGAGCATATGCCAGGCAGGAAAGACAGCCTGCAAAGAAATCATAGAGTCAAGAGGTGGACCATTCTGTATGAGAAAAACAAATAATTCAATCTGGCTCCACTGTAGATTGCAGGAAGACTAATCTGCAACGGTCGAGAAAGACAGGCTAAAGCCTGGATTGTGGAGAACTTGAAAAGCCAAACAGAGGAGTTTGCATTTTCATCTTGGAGGCAAGAAGGATTCACTGGAGTCTCTTGAGCAAATGAGTTATGTGATTAGATAAAATAAGGTAGATTATAATAATTTGTTTTTAAGATACTATAATGCTTTAATAACAAGCCAGAGAGGTAGTGCTTCAGTTTTATAAAATCTTTTCCAAAAAGGTAGATCATATAAAGTTTATTATTTTACATATGAGAAAACCTGAGTCTGGCAGAAGTCAGGAGACTCACCAGAGTTACCCAGGCAGCAAGCATCATGTTGAGAATTAGCGCATCTTCTGGCCCTCAAGACCAGGACTTTTTCCATCACACTGTCTCTGCGCAGTTTGAAAACTGTGAGGTGCCACACAGTATATGGTTCTATTAATTATAATCATCTTTCACATTTACCTAGTACAGAGAAGGTGAACCTGCAGCCTCAAGGCCACATGTGGCCCTCTAGGTCCTCAAGTGCAGTCCTTTGATAGAACCCGCACTTGAGGACCTAGAGGGCTACATGTGGCCTTGAGGTTGCAGGTTCCTTACCCCACAGAAACTCATTTGATCCTTATAATGACCTGATGATCAGAGAGGATTCTAGAGCTAGAGTTAGAGCTAGAAGTACCTCTAGAGGCCGTTTGGTCCATCTCTTTCATTTTATAATTGAGGAAATTGAGGCTCGCAGAGGGGAAGGGACTCACCCAAGGTTTCACAGCCACTGTATCAAAGATGAGATTCAAACCCAGGTCTTCCTAACTTCCAGTCTTGCCTTTTTACCACTAGATATACTGTCTCTCAGAAAAATATAAAAAATGTGTGTAGGGGGGAAGGGGAGGCAGGATAGTATAGAGCAGTGGTGTGAAACTGAAATAGAACTGTGGCTACTTATCTGTACATAAGGATCCCTGTGAGCTCTATCCTGACTTACTTTCAAATTTTAACATTATCTATATTTTATTGCATATTTATTATAATTTATGTTATTAGATATTTCCCAATGACATTTGAATCTGGTTCAGCCTCATTCAGGAGTCCCAAGGGCTGGTGGGCTGTGAGTTTGGCACCTCTGGTGCACAGATAGAAAGAGTGCTAAAAGGAAGGGGGTCCCAGAAAGGGGAGTAGAGGACCTCTTTATCTACTTTGTGATCTTGCCAAAGGCTGACCATGATTGCAGCTCATTACTAAATATTGTTTTTATTCTCCTTATTTAGCATAAAGCCCTAAATGTAGCTTATAATTCTTGGAGTAGAATTAGTACAAGCTTGAATGGCACTTTTAGGCAGCCCTAATATCATAGATATAGAGCTGAAAGGACACAGTGGTTATCTAGTTGAACTCCCTTGTTTTATAGGCGAAGAAACTGAGGCCCAGAGAGTTAAAGAGCCTTGTTTAAGGTCACCTGGGCCTTAAGAGTCATGGATCCTGAGTTTGAATCCTGGCTCTAAGTGGCAGAACCCGGATTCAAACTTAGGATCCATGACTCTTAGTTTAGCATTTTTTCCGCTGCATTTCACTGCCTTCCAGAAAAGTCTATCTCCCTAATCTCTCATGTCATTAGTCCTCTTCAATAATGAAGGATGAACAACAACAATCTATCTCCATAATCAAGAGAGGAGGGCAACACTAAGGTTTGGCAGATCTCTGGCATCTATTCTTCTCCATACACTGGAAAACGGTCTTCTCCTTTTTCAGAACTTCACAAGCTGCTTTCAGTCTTCCTCATATCTCTCATTTCCCATTGAGGAAATGATACATCTTTTGTTTTTATGTTGCTGTGGTTTCTAGCCCAGAAGGAGCCGCGCTTTCTTGTTGTGTCCTGCCTTGCCACCCTTTCTCCACCCACATCTGCCCAAACAGATAAAAGATGGAAATGCTTTTGATATCATTTTAGGTACAGTGATTTCCTTTCCTCTCTTTCCTTTAGTCTTATGTATGTCTTGGTCTTGCCATAATCACCCAATAACTGGAGAGCCCTTTGGTGGCAAGAATCATGCATTCCTATGTGATGATTTGAAAAAGATACACTTTGCGGCTACATTGAAGCTTAATGGAAAAATCAAGTGGACATGAAGACAAAGGAGTTGCTACCACCTAGTGGAAGCATATAGGAGATGACTTTCAAGTCCAGCATTTTAAGGTAAAATACAATGGAGTATATTGTGAGCCATGATATCTAATGAACCTATTCAATGTGGGTATGCCCTCCAGTGAAGTAGATCATCACCCTTCCCAGCCTGACCATCCTGTGCCACTCATATCCAAGTCTTCCATAAATTTATCATAGAGGTTGGCCCAACATTATGGAGAGGAGTTCTTCATTTTCTCTTGATATCCCCAAAATAACAACGGAGCACAGACTCTTCCTTAGTCCTCAATCCCTCTTCGTACACAAATGACCCATCATTTCTAATCTTATATTTCTTTAGTGTCATCTTTCACCTCACTTCTCATTCATAATTCCTTATTTGTAATGTTTTATAACCTGCCCATGCCCATCACGTCCATCTTTTATTCTCTGGGGGTTTGCCAACTTCAAGTTGTCAGAGACACCTTTGTGCCACGTCTCAAAACCATACAGCAACACTAAAAGAATATGAGTGTAAAAAAAATGGCCTTAATTTCAGGAAGAATCTTAGGGTCGTTAAAGGAATTTTCCATGCCTCAGATGCAATCCTCTGTGCTTTCTTCTTGTTCATCTTTGGTCCTAGTTCATTGTCCATTTCTGGTGCCTATCCATGACACATATACTGATAGATAAGCTCTGTCAATTATACATTCAGCTGCACATTTTGGTCTGGATCACAGGTTAAGAAAAAATAATAAATGATAATTATAGAGTAGAAAGGCAGCAAGAATAGAGAAATACAAAGTGGAGTCTAATTAGGAGGTAGTGAGAAGTTGGAAATTCTTTTGCAAAAAATTATTTTATTCTGAACTTAACAAACACTAAATAAAATGGGCCATTCCAAATAAAGTGTAGAATAGAAGAAAGGAATTATACATGAAGCTGAGGATCTCTGTTACATATAACTTGTTTTTCTTTTAAAATATATAATAAATTCATCCTCGAGCTTTCAAAGCTGTCCTGATTGTCTGTTATTCTTTCTGACCTTTTTCTGTTCTTTTCTATGCATATTGGAGACTTTTCAAAACACTGATTATTTGACATCAGGCCCTTCTCTTTCTGAGATCTCCTTTTTCCATAAGATTCTTGTTGAGTTCCTTGGGTGCTGCAATATGTAACTAATGCCAAATTCTGTAGAAGAACTAAAGTGAATGAGGGCATCAAAGAATTATATGACAGAAAGAGAAGGTGGGCTGGTCCCATGACAAGAGCAAGATGGCAAGCAGGCAGTCAGAGCATTCCACTGGTATCCTTGGGTTATTGGGAGAAAGTAAGGAAGCCCTCCAAAATGTTGGCTGAACACTGTTGTGGAAACTTTTGGGAGGACATAGATGAAAGTCGCATTGGAAAGAGAAATAGGGATGAGTTGCTGTCTGTATTATTGGAAGGAACTCCCAAATTAATGAGAGCACAGATCAGTTTGAGTACATAAGAAAGATGACAAGGAGTGGTGAATATCAATTCCACTCCTACCTTGGACACATACCATACCTGTGTGACAGTGGGTGAGTCATTTACTCTCTCAGTGCCCCAGGCAATTCTCCAAGACTGTAATTTATGGACAGAATACTTATCTGCATTGATGGAGGGAGATTCCATTGTAGGGGGTTTCCTGCACCAATGAAGTCATAGGTCCAGTCCCCCCAAATCCCCTATAACTTATGTAACATTTTTAGGTTTACAAAGAATTGTATCTAGATTGCCTTACTTGTGATTATAGCAACCAATGAGACATGTCATACAGGTGTTATTACCCTCATTTTACAGAAACTCAGATTCTAAGATGAAGTGACTTACTCTTCCTGATTCCAGATTCAGCACTCTGGCCACTCTAGCCCCAAGTAACAATGTGCTGGCCAATGTTTAACAAAATGGGTCTCTGAAAAAAATAAAGCAGTACACACTTTTAATAAAAGTTAAATCTACTGTATGAACATTTTCTCCATTATTTTCTTTTTTTTTTTTTTTACAGCTTATTAATACAGTATTTATTTGTCTTCCCTCTGTCAAACCCTGAGCCCATAGCTTTCCCAGGGCTGCCTGGTAAGATGGAGGTAGAGATACACACAGGCTGGAAGAGACATGGAAGGATCAGGAGGACGAAGAGGAACATTCAGAAATGTAGGGGGGATAGAAATGACTCCATCACATGGTGAAGAGGATGAGGAAGGCCACCATCAGTCAAAAGAGCCCCATGGCCTCAGACAGGCAAAACCCAGGATGGTGTAGGAAAAAAGCTGCTGCTTCAGGGAGAGGTTCCTGGCATAACCGATGATGAGACTTCCAAACACAGTTCCAATCCCAGCTCCAGAGTTGGCCATTCCTACAGTGGCAGCCCCAGCCCCAATAAACTTGGCTACTGTGTCAATGTCCCTTGAGATGGCACTAGTTTGGAATCCACATCTGGGGACAAGAGAGGTCAAGGGACCTGATGCTGCCAAAATCCTGAGGTTTTCATCTGTCCAAATCTCTGGCCGTTTTAGCACCATTGCAGATAACAGTCTACTCAGCAGCTGAGAGCTGCTCCTCACAAGGGCAGGGGTAGAAATGAACTTGGCGCAGGTGTACATTCTCGGGTATGAGGGGCAAAGCTGAAGAGCTGCCGGCAGAGCAGAGGAGACAAGAGAGCCATTGCTTTCTTAAGTCTAGACAATTAACAATATAATAAATTGAGCCCTGATGTGTAGAGTTTGTGGATTTCTGAAGTGTAAATGTTCACACTGAAAATTTAACAACTGAACCTCCCCAGCTTGGCTCTAGCATATCCTTGTTAAGTATCAAGACAACTTTTACTTTTATTCTGGTAGAACCTAAACTTCTTGAGGGAATGAACCTTCCTTCCTTCCTCCCTGTTTCCCTCCTTCCCTTTCTCCTTCCCTTCCTTCCTTCCCTTCCTTCCTTCCTTCTTTCCTTCCTCCCTTCTTTCCTTCCTTCCTTCCTTCCTTCCTTCCTTCCTTCCTTCCTTCCTTCTTTCCTTCCTTCCTGCCTTCTTTCCTCCCTCCCTCCCTTCCTTCTTTCCTTCCTTTCTTCCTTCCTTCTTTCCTTCCTTCCTTCCTTCTTTTCTTCCTTCTTTCCTTCCTTCCTTCCTTCTTTCCTTCCTTCCTTCCTTCCTTCCTTCCTTCCTTCCTTCCTTCCTTCTTTCCTTCTTTTCTTCCTCCCTTCCTTCTTTTCTTCCTCCCTTCCTTCTTTTTTATCTTTATATGCTAGTGTCATGAATTTCAGCACTTTTTTGGGGGGAAGATTATGAAGATTTTGAAGATTATGAAAAGAAAGTAAACCAATTAGGAAAGGAGATCCATAATATTAAGGAAGAAAATGACTCCTTGAAAATCAGAATTGGACAAGGGGAAGTTAGTGAAATTACAAGAGATTAAGAAATAATAAAACAAAATAAAAGAAAGAAAAAATATAAAAATATAAATAAATATGATATATTATATGTAACATATAATTATATAATAAATATAAATATATAAATAAAAAACAACTGATCTGGAGAACAGATTAAGAAGGGAAAACATAAGAATAATTGGACTACTTGAAAGCTATGATAAAAAGAATCTTGATCCAATATACAAGAAATAATTAAAGAAAATTTTCCTGAAGCATTAGAACAAGAGGGAAAAGTAGAAATAGAGAAAAAAAAAATCTACTGATCACTATCTGAAAGAGATCCCACAAGGAAAACTCACAGGAATATGATAGTCAAGTTCCAAAATCCCCAGCTCAGAGATAAATTATTACAAGCAACAAGAAAAAACAATTTAAATATGGCAGTGCCACAATTAGAATCACACAAGACCTAGCAGTGATGACACTAAAACATTTCAGATCTTGGGACGCTATATATTGAAGAGTGAAAGAACTGGGGTTCTGGCCAAAAATATCATACCCAGCAAAGCTAAGCTTAATCCTGAGTGGAAAAAAGTGGGCATTTAATAAATTGTCAGACTTTTAGGATTTTGTTTAAAAACTGAACTTAATAAAAGGTTTGACATATAAGAGCTAGGAGAAATATAAGGTACTTACTGAAGACTAATCATAAGGGACTCAATAAGGATAGACTGTTTACCTTTTATGTGTGTAAAATGTAAAGTACATGTCTAAGATTGTTGTTAGTAATTGGGTAGTTCATAAGAAAAACTTGAGTAGACCTGAGTATGATATGATTTAAAAAAAAAATAAAATTGTTTAGGAACAGCCAAAAAGAGTAATTAATTTATACAGATGAGGCACGAGAGGAAGAACTGACACAAAGGAATTAAATGGGGAAGAAGAACTGGTAGTTCTGGAAATCTACTTTCAACAGGAATGGGTTCAAGAGGGAATAATGCATATATATCTAGAAGAGTATAAAAGTCTTCTAAATTCAGAAAAAATAAAATTTTAAGGGGATAGGGAGGGGGAAGAAGATAAGGAGGGATCCTTAGAGAGGAGGGTGAGGAAATAAGTTAAAGGTGGGGTATAGAAGGGTATTAGATTAATGGCAATGGGAGAATAAGGAAGGCATCTTTGGAGAGGGGTAGGTTAAGGAATAGAAGGACAAGGTAGAGGGTAGAAGTAAAGTAGAAGAGTCAAGAGGGCTAGGAAACAAGAGATACCCACAAACATATAAAGATCAAGAACAGAATTTGTTAGGGGAAAAGGAGCAGGTACAGGAATAGTTATCTCAGACAAAGTTAAAGTTAAAATAGACTTAATCAAAAGAGAAAAATAGGGAAACTATACTATGTAAGCCAGAGTTATTAATGTTGTTTTGGACTATTTAAAATAACTATACAGTATAAGGTAGGAATATTTCTGTGATGTAGGAAACAAGTTGGCAGACTTGGGAAAATATGGAAAGACTTAGACTTACAAAAGATGAGATTATCCACCATTAGAGAAACAGAGGATAAATAAATATAGTATGGTCTTACATAGATGCATATGTCTTTATATGACTACTATTATTATCTAAATATATGTGTGTAAGTATATGTATGTGCAGGTGTATGTGTATTTATGTATAGATGTATATCTTTGTGTGCATATGTACACGTATGTGTCTATGTGTATATTATATGTATATATACATGTGTACATATATACATGTATGTATATAAACATACATATCTGAGCTTAACTGTAGCCTTTTGGGGGGTAAGAAGGGGGAAAAAAGAACAAAGTAAAAACTCCACAGCAGAGAACAAAATAAAACTAACAAGGAAGCAAAGAAAATATGGACAGTTCTCAACACAATGCATAATATTTATTATACAGGCTTTCTTGAAATGAAAATTTATTGCTGTATATTTTGAACCCTCATATTCTACTGTGAACATGGCATTTTTTTCTTTTCTTTTGTTGTTATTTTAGTTTTATTTTTTTAAGTTTGTTTTTTTTTCTTTTCTTATTTTGTAGTGAGGATTTTTTTTTTTTTTAAAAGGACCTCTCTCTATCTCCTTAGGTTTACTTGGGCTGGAAAAATTACTCACCATGACTTTTTTCTTGGATTTTCCTGTCAGGATTTGGTCCATTGTATTTTCAAAAACTATCTGGAAGAATTTTGGTGGAAAGTAACCTTGTGACTTGCCCAAGGTCACATGGTTAATAAGTGTGTCAAATGTCTGGGGCTGAATTTGAACTCAGGTCCTCCTGACTCCAGGCTGGTGCTTTATTCACTGTGCTACCTAGCTGTTCCTCTCAGTTTTCTTACATGTAAAATGGGGGGACTGGATTAGGTGCCTGCTGATACCCCTTATGCCCTTTCCCATCCTAAATCTATTATTCTATGACATCTAGACATTTTTATAGAGAAGATCTTCAACATCCAGGTTCTCTCTGTGACTCTTTGATGTGCTGTCACCAATAACTGCTTTTCTCTTCTTTATTCTTAGGTGATCATTTTTTATTTGTTGATAATTATAACACTGGAAGGAATGGCAAGCCTTAAATGTCATAATCCTCTCAACTCTTATATTATAGATGAGGAAACAGGCAGCATGGTAGAGTAGAAAGAATGGTGAACTTATAGTCATAGGACCTGAGTTCAAATTTCAGCTTAGCTGCTTCTACCTCTGTTACTTTGAGTAAGTGGGTCTGTTTCCTCATTTGAAATAAAGAAGTTGTGCTAGATTCCCTCTTAACGACCTTCCAGCCCTAGTGCTGGAATGCTATGGTCAAAGGGGCAATAGAATTCACTTTGTCTGGTTCTTTACTCACCTGCATCCAGGAAAGAAGATGGTAAAGGAAAAGGAGGAAGAAATCATGGTGAATTTTGTTATCTTTAAAACATAGTAACCATCTCATTCATATCTTATCTCTTTATCAAATTTGAGTCTAATACGGGGAGGTAATATTTAATTGTGTGACTCGGTATTGTAGTAGACCAGACTTTCATGCTCCCCCTCTTCTATGAGGCAGATATGCAGGAAGAGTATAATCTTGTTGGGTGGATGCTTTCATTGGATCTATGAATGACTAAAGAAAGTACAGGGTAGTTAATTTGCAAGTTTTGTTTGTGACTCCCTGTTTGTTTATGCCTCTGGACATGGTCCTAGGATTAAGTCTTGAAGTATAAATAGCCTTAGGCTAGGGTAGGGAGTGGTCAAGACTAAAGGAGGGTCCTTGCATTTCAATTACCTAAGAGTCTCTGCTATAAGGTGTATAAACCCTGTGATTTTCTTGTATTTTGGCTCTGTATGAAATGGTTCTGTAATAAACAGACTATCGAATACATCCCAGTCTCTCTTTTATTCAGCTGGTTGCTGGCCAAATTACTGTGCTGGTCACAGCAAATGGCGCCCAATGTGGGGCATCAGGATGGCAGTCAAGTCTCCAGCAACCGGTCCCCCTGGAGTTGCTGGCAGGTAACGGCCCCGCAGGAGATCCAAGGGACAACGGATTTCATTCAAGGTAAGGGGAAGGCTCTATGAAGAGCGACCCGCCGGCGCGCTCAGTTTTCAGTTTTTAAAAAAATTCAGAGCTCACAGAGACATTAAAATGGGAGGAACCTTAGTGAAGGGTTTAAAAAGATGAAGGAAAAGATCTGAGAATATTACAATTTATAATCTGAGAAAGGGATTTCAGTTTAGAAATAGATTCTAAAAAAAAAAATTTTTTTTAAATAGCCTATCAAGCAGCTCCATGGTTCCCAAGTGGCTCTCAGATCAGAGGACCTGATTGGGAAGGAGTAGGAGAAACTTTAGTTAATTATTTTAAGGAGAATGGGCAGGAGAATGATTCTGGTTCTGATGTGGATACAAAGGTGCCATAAGGGTCAATAGTAATGGTTACTTTCCCAGGCCCCCTGAGGGGCGTTTGAGGCTTATTCTTAGCCCATTCTATAACTTGAGGGGGCTTTAGTGCCCCCTCCCCTTATCTCGATATAACATATAACCTGTACCAAAAGAATTGCTTTTTGTTCACCTTATCCTGTGTTCACCATCCTATGTCATGACAACCTTTCCTTATCTTGCAAGCAACCATCTTCTTCACCTTGTTTGTACCTATCCGGTCCCTAAATCTCCAACCCCCATTAGAAACCCTAAAATTACATCATCATCCTATATGCTACGTAGGTTTCTGGCTATAAAAGTCTAGTCCTTTTCCTATATCATTGCCTTTGTTTGGCTCCTTGCTAAGTCTCAGGCCCTCATGCTTTTGCGTTAATAAAGCTCCCTTTGGCTAAGAAGAAGGTCTGATTGAATTCTTTCAAAAACCTGAACCAGCCTCCCAACCCTGAACCACATCATTTTGGTGCCAAAACCCGGGAGTCCAAGTACTAATTGGACTCTGATGATCTTCTCTTAGCCACTGGGGTAACAGGTAAGCACCCTTTTCTTTGCTCTCTTCCCCAGACCTTTCTGCTCCTACTGTCTCCCTAGCAGTGAGACCCCTGGAGTGCCCAGACACTGCCAGTGGCGTCTGAAACTCCACTGACTTCTGGGTGGTCAGTCGGACTGTGGACCCTCATATAAGGGGATGCCCTTGTGCTTCAGTCACATTTGTTTTCTCCCCTCTATCCTGGGACACTGGGACAAGTGGTGAGAAGTTGCTAGGAGACTGCTAGGAGGGAAATCCTGGGAGGAGATCTTAAGGAAAAGTACCTAGTGTTCCATTGCAACAAAGCCTGACTTCGAAATAATCTAGAAAAGTGATTTGTGAAGGGGATTTCTAAACTAAACAAGCTTAGTAAGAAATTTGGTTTCCAAAAGAAAAGACACCTTGCTCTGCTTGAGTGAACTTTTTACCCTGTGTTGTTCCTTCCCCTCCCCTGTGGGAGTTTAGGGAGGTGCAGAGGTGGGCCTCTGTGCCTGGTTTTCTTTGGGGATCCCTGTACCCCAGTTTCAGGGGCTCTGTGCCCTGTGTTGTTAACTCAAAACTTTATATGCATTTCCTAGTCTTTTCTTTTAAAGTGCTAAGAGTATTGGGCCTTAGAAATTAAAAAGGTTACCACTAGTTATTATGAATCCAAGATTTGATTTGCTCAACCCTGTGTATTCCTACTAAGTTCTTAAAGGCCTGGTAAGTTTTGTTATTGTCATAAGGCTAGTTTAATTGGGAAGGTTCATGCCGTTAAAAAAAAAAAAGGAAAATAGTTATCAATACAAAAAAAAAAGCTATAAGCTTCTTATGTGTAGCACTGAAATATATACATGTAACCGTGGATACATATTCAGGGTTTACATGGGCAACTGCTATGTCTGAAGAAAAAACTTCTCATGTTCAAGAACATCTTATTAAATGCTTTGCTACTGCGGGGGTGCCAAAACAATTAAAGACTGACAATGGCCCTGCTCATACCTCAAAAAACTTTACTGAATTCTGTCTCCAATGGGGTATTCACCATGGTACAGGGCTTCCTTATAACCCCTCAGGTCAGGCTATTGTTGAAAGAAACAACCGCACACTTAAAACTGCTCTTCAAAAAATAAAAGAAGGAACCTGGTGCATGGGTACCCCGAGATGAATTTTGGGGTTGTCATTATATGTAATAAATTATTTAACACTAGATCATGAAAATAAAACACCAGCTGAAAAATTTTGGGGCGTTACTGACCATACAATTGGCAATTCTAAAAGGTCACAGCCCCAGGCAACTGCATTTACTAAATGGGTGATGTGGAAAAATGTTAAAGGACAATGATGAGGTCTGCACTCTGTGCACAGCCGAGGCTTTTTTTGTGTGTTTCCACAGATGATAAGAAGGAGGTTTGAATACCGGAAAGATCAAGGACTGTGTCAACAAGTGCAGAGACTGCACACTGGGCCCGCCCCCAGGACCAGAACCAGGTGAAGCCAACAGCAGAGGAGGAGCCAGAGCCGAAATGAGGGCAAATGGACGGTGATCCTGATTGCTACTATCTTTGCTCAGCTTCAAATGGCTGCCTCTACAAAATAACGGGCAGTCATGGACCACCTGCCTTGGGTAGAAATGGTCAAATGGTCGGGTGGGGGGAATTCCTTCCTTCACTTTAGAAGGGAATGGGTCAGTCCTTATTGCCAAAAATTTTGATATTCATAATTCAAATGTGACCGGTCCTGTGCTTGCTTTTAATTTTACTGGATTAGTGGATGAACCGCCTTTGTGTTTTTCTACTCTTAGTTCATGCTCATGCAGCTTAGTACGAATTATCAAGTATCATTATGAGAATCAGCCTTGGGGCAGATTCAAAAGTACTGGAGCCCTTGTTAAGAAGGAGCTGAATGAGAACCTCCATGCCAAAGGAATTTTCAGAGTTAAGGAATTAGTATTCCTTGAGAACATCACAACATATACTATGGTAATTTGGGGGACTTTTTCCAGTTGTTCACGATTTTGGGGTAAACATCAGGCAAAGTGTCCAGATCAAAACAAATGGGACTCATCTTCGGGTCAAGTGGATCCTCCGTTTTTGAATTGTAGGACTGATGTGCCAGCTTGCCATCAGGTGGATCAGCAAACCTATGTTTCCTGGCACAATGACACGAACATTGAACACAGATATGGAGGGTATCCTAAACAAAATTGGTTTGGACACTTACAGAGAGGAAACCCGGAAATATGGAAAATCCGTTTGCTTTGGGCTCCAATAACAACAGTTTTTGTTGTTATTTTTTGTTACTTTTGCTCCTAATGGGACATACTTGAAAAAGACTGACCACAGCTTTGTACGTGCTTGTTTAGGAGGGAGGTATGCATTCATGTGGGGAAATCTTAGCAATGTAAATATCACTAAAGTTGATAAGCATTATAATGTCACATGTATTAATTGTAAGGTTTCTGAATGTCATGATAATACTTCTTTGGGACAATTGCTATTTGTTATAAGAAGACCTAGTATGATTATGATTCCTGTGGAAAGTGAGCATTGGTTTTACTCTCGTGCTGATCATTCTATTGCTCAAATTAATCAGCAATTGGGTTTTAATAGAAAAAAAGAGATGTATTTCCTGTATTGTTGTTGGGATAATTGCTTTAATTTCTACTATAGTGAGTAGTGTTGCTGTGTCTACGTCTGTTAGTACTGTACAAAATCAGATAGTGCATGCTCAACTTTTGCATGAATTGTCTGCCAATGTTTCATGAGGGTTTTTGTTACAATCAGAAATCAATAAGAATTTCTATAAAGCAATAACACAGCTCAGAGATGATGTAATTGCTTTAGCTGAGGAGATTGAATTAATGCAAGTTAAACAAAAGTTAATATGTAATTATAGATATATGTATTTCTGTATGGTAAACAAAAAATATAACAAGTCAGAATATGACATGGCCCAAATTAGAAATCATCTTAATGGGCTATGGGGTGACCA
>CM053588.1:118946219-118957522 GCA_028646515.1 Pseudochirops corinnae | reverse complement strand
AACCACTGACCTGGAAAATAGATCCAGGAGAGACAATTTAAAAATTATTGGACTACCTGAAAGTCATGATGAAAAAGAGAACCTAGAAATCATCCTACAAGAAATTCTCAAGGAAAATTGCCTTGATATTTTAGAACCAGAGGGCAAAATAGAACTTGAAATAATCCACCGATCACCTCTTGAAAAAAGGTCCCCAAAAGAAAACTCCTAGGAATGTCATAGCCAGGTTCCAGAGTTCCCAGATCAAGGAGAAAATATTACATGCTGCCAAGAAGAAACAATTTGAATACTGTAGAAATACAATCAGGATAACCCAGGATCTAACAGCTTCTACCTTAAGGGATTGAAGGGCCTGGAATATGATATTCTAGAGATCAAGGGAGCTAGAATTAAAACCAAGAATCACCTACCCAGCAAAATTGAGTATAATGTTTCAGGGGAAAATATGGTCATTCAATGAGGTAGAAGACTTTCAAGCATTCTTGAGGAAAAAAACAGAACTGAATAGAAAATTTGACATTGAAATACAAGAAGAGTGAGAAGGTAAACATGGAAAAGAAATCATAAGGAACTTATCAAAGTTGAACTATTTACATGCCAACATGGAAAAATGATAATTATAACTTATGAAGCTTTTCTCAGTACGAGGATAGGTGAAGGGAATAGAAATATATATTGTATATAAATATATATATATATATGTATACATACATATATGTCTATATGGGAAGGAATATATGCATATGAATGCATATGTGAGTGTGCGTATGTATGTGTACAGGTATACATAGACAGAGGGTACAGGATCAATTGAATAGGAAGAGATCATATTTTAAAAGATGAAACTGAAAGGTGGGAGAAGAATAGAATGAGAGGAGATGGGAAGAGATACAATGGGGTTAATCATCTCACATAGAAGAGGCAAGGGATAACTGTTACAATGGAGGGGAAGAACAAGAAGGCAGAAGAGAATGGGTCAACCTTACTCTCACTGAATTTGGCTTAGGGAAGTAATGACATACACTCTAAATTGGTTATCTTGCCCTGAAGGAGAGTAGGGGATGAGAGTGGAGATGATGGAGGGCAGAGCAGGTTTGGGGGGAGGGTTGTTAGAAGCACACACTTCTGTAAATGGACAGGGACAAAGTTGAGAATGGAACAAGTGGAGGGCAGGAGAGGAGGGAGGGAAATATAGTCAGTCTTTCATAATATGACAATATGTCCATTGTAGAGATGTTCTGCATAACTACACATGTGTGGTCTGTATTGAATTGCTTGTCATATATATATGTGTGTATATATATATATATATATACATATAGATATTATTATTATTATTTACATGCTACTGGGAAATGGGATATGCAGGCACTGTGGTATGGAGATCCATCTTGCCCTACCAGAAAGTCAGAGGGGTGAATGGGGGAGAATATAGGAGAGAATAGATTGGGGGAGGGGTTATACAATGGGATCACTATTTTGGGGTGGTGGGATGGGGAGAAAATTTGTAACTCAAAATCTTGTGGAAATGAATGATGTAAACTAAAAATAAACAAAAGTTAATTTTAAAAAAAAGTGAATACTTAGACCCACTTCCAGAAGGGAAGGAGAAGAAAATATTGACTGCCTATTACTGATATCAAACAAATACAAAGACTCACCTGAAATTCATTATTTCTACTTCAACTGGATGTCTCAGTCTGACAAATGCTTTTTGTACCATTTTAGGCATTATGTTATTTGATATGTGCTGAAAGTTGAATGTGGAGCACCAAGAAACACCCAATCAGAGTTCTCATATATAATTCTATGGAGAAAAAACACAGAGGTCAGGAGTATGCTTGGGTATATTCTCTAGTCAAACCCAAGAGTCAGAAAACAAATTGATTTATCCATTAAAGTGTCATCTTTGACCAAAGTAAAATGTCTAGATCCTCAAGATGTAGTAGGAAAAGTACTGGATTTGTAGTCAATGACTTGGGTTTAAAACCTGGCTTTTGCCATTTTCTGCCTATATAACCTTGGGCAGTCACTTAACTTTTCTAGGTTTTAATTTCCTTAGCTATAAAATGAAACAGATAGCTTAGGTGATCTCAAAGTCCTGCTCTAAATCTTATGAAAAAAATAACTCATTATTTTACACTAAAGGAAAAAACAAAAAGTAATCAGGGGAAATATTAATTTTATATTCTAATTATAAATAAATGCTTTTTAAAAAATCACTCAAATATGTTGCCATTTGAACTGCCATTACTAAGGAGGAGTCTCATGAGGCCTACTTTAATGAATGGACAAAATCAATGCCTAGCTCAGTGCCATTTACAGAGCAGTTTCACAAGAAACTTTTTATTTTTGATTGTCATAATATAAATTAATGTTGCAAAAGCTCTTGTAAACAGTTTGTACTCTTATGCAAGATAAATTCTTGCTCTTTCATTAAACTTCTCTTTACCATAAAAAAAGTGAATGCTTTGGTGGGGACTCTAGAGTTATGGCTATAAGTGGCTCTTGACCCAAACTGAGTTACCTTTTCTAATGGTGGGGTGGAGGTGAAGGAAGGTACTCTATAAGAAAATTAAAGCTACCCTGAAGTGGAATGGAGTGAGGTAATGGGTCCTCCCTACTAAAGAAACATAGGTTGGATATCCATGAGTTGTTCATTTTTTTAAAAGGCAATTCCCATTCAGTATGAGTTAGCTTCTGAAGTTCATTCCACTTTGATATTTTTGATTCTTCCATGATCACCGAAGTAGGAAGTATATTATCCGGCCCCCCTTTTAACTACTAATCAGCGCCAGAGCATCTCCATGAGAAGTACTACAGAATTCTCTTCCTACTGTCACTCAAATTATCGTCAGCTCAAAAAAATCCAAGCGTCATCAGAAAATACCATAGAAATGCAGTAGAACGGGTCCTGTTCACGGAGCAAGAAATCTTCTTTCTTTGAGTCTCCTATGGCACTATTCTACATATTACCTTTGATTGTACTGGTTTGTACCCATGCCTTACCTTCCCTGATAAGTCAGAGGCAACTTTGGGGTAGGGAGAGGTTCTCTTTATCTTGGTAATGTCTATAAGCCCAGCACAGTCCTTTGCAATTTATAGGAATTTGAATACTTAATGAATAAATGATTTTTCCCATTGCCATTCCACTTTTGCTTAATGGTCCAACCCGTCCTATCTTCTCTCTGTCTCTGTCTCTGTCTTTGTCTCTCTGTCTCTCTCTCTTTCTCTCTGTCTCTTTCTCTGTCTCTCTCTGCCTCTTCCCCTCTACATTCTCTGTCCACTCTGATTATAACTCCTTCATTAGTTTTAGCTTTGGGCTTTAGAGGTGGGAGTAAAATGACAGGAATTAAAGAAAAAGGAAGAAAAAGTGTGTGTGTGTGTGTGTGTGTGTGTGTGTGTGTGTGTGTGTGTGTGTGTGTGTGTTAGGGAGAACATGAAGGGGGAAGGGGATGAGTGGGTACTTCCCAGTGGTTTGGAAAAGTGTAGGAGTAGAATTAGAGACATCAAGAAAAGAACTGGAGGGCTATTGTGCCCTACCTCCCACTCCTGGAACCCTTTCCAACTTCCCCTAACTCTATCTTAGTAGCTGGATATTTTTCATTTATTATAAAGTTACTTGTTTCCCAGCAATGAAAAAAGACTCTATTTCTAAGAGGTAAAAGTCATTGCTACAGATTTGCTTAACCCAAACCTTATAGATTGGTTGAAATAAGTCTGTTGTTGCTAAATTGTTCACTGACCTTAATTTTCCCTACTTTATACTAGCCTTTTAAATATCTTTGTGCAGTATTGCTTTATCTGGATCCAGTAAAAATCAGCATCCTGAAGAATCCCTGAAGCAAAATTGATTTGTGTTTTTAATATCTTTTAAAGTTCTTTCTTGTGCTTAGACTGACTTTTTAATACCCTGGACTCAGGGGCTTGGTGTTATAGCAGAACTAGCTAGTAGACATGGGCTCTGAACTAGATGCTACATCAGCACTGTTGGGGCTTCATTGGGGTTTTTTGCAGGGGGAGGCAGAATAGAGTGTATGAGAGAGAAGTTCTTCCTAATCTCCTCTCTGTGAATTCCCATATCCTGGCATGATGGCAGGCGCAATGCACCACACTTAGAGGCCAAAAGGAGTTATTGGAGCATCAGGCAGTTCTGGACCAGCAATCTCCCTTACAAATAAATTGAAGAGAAATTAAATAGCTTCCATCATACATGCTAGAAAAGCTATTACATCACTTGTGATAATGCTTTTCTGGGTCCAAGGATTGCTATGGAACTATATCTTTCCCATAAGTATAGATTAAGTAGCCCAATCATCATGTAGCAGACTATTATCACTTTTTTTGAGATCTTCTCTACTGTTTTATTTATTGATATTTACTTAAAGATCGAAATACAATTTCCTGTGCTATGTTTAATTATTACTAGTGTTAACTGAATGGAAAGATAAATGGAAACATATTTGGTGCCTTAATGATAACGTCTGCATTTGGCACTTATTCACAAGCAGAAATCCAGCATACATAAACCAGATCTGGTGTGTATGCAAGTTAAGACAGTTTAACAGACAGAAGCATAAAAACAAACCTCAGGGCCAGAGGGATCCTTGTGTTAAAATTCTGCCACTGAAGATTTCTTGCTCCGTGAACAGGACCCGTTCTACTGCATTTCTATGGTATTTCCTGATGACGCTTGGATTTTTTTGAGCTGACGATAATTTGGGTGACAGTAGGAAGAGAATTCTGTAGTACTTCTCATGGAGACGCTCTGGCGCTGCTTAAACCCTGCTACTCCTCCTTTGTTCTTTGTAGGTGACTTGATGCAGATCAGTTTGCTGAATAGCAGATATCAGTGGGAAATGGGACATATGATGAAGACTGAAAGTAGCTTGTGAAAGTCTCTGAAAAAGGAGACCGTTTTCTAGTGTATGACAGCAGCAGACATCACAGAGAGAAAACAGATGACGCTTTTATGATCTTATCTACAATGGAATAATATTTGTACATATCTGATGGATTTTTGGGAGGACTGTCATCAAGATCCTCAAATTACACCCGTCACATAATCAGTCAACAAACCCTTAATAAGCACCTACTATACGTTGATTATTATGCCAGACAGTAAGGCCACAAATACCAAAGTAAGATACTTATAACCCTCAAATGGTTCATATTTTCTGTCCTATTCTCTAGATGACAGATCATATGCTAGGGCAATTAGGTGGCACAGTGGATAGAGTCATGGAGTCAGAAAGACCTGAATTCATAACTAACCTCAGATGTTTGTTTACTAGCTGCATGACCCTGGACAAGTCTTCTTTTTCTTGCCTCAGTTTCCTCATAAGAAAATGGGGATTATAATAGTACCTAACTTCCAGGGTTGCTGTGAGGATCAAATGAGATAGTATTTGTGAAGTACTTAGCACAGTACCTGGCCCAGAGCAAGTACTAATATAAATGTTAGCTATTATTATTTTTATTTTTATTATTAAAGTCAGATAAGGAAATGTGTGAAATAAATTCAAAGTGATTTGTAATGCACGTTAACCATGAAGGGAATCAGGAAAGACTTTTTGAAGATGGCACTTGAACCAAGCCTCCAATGGAACTAGGGATTTCAAAATGCGGAACTAAGAAGAGAGTTGGGTGGTACAGTACATAGAGTATTGGACTTGATGTCAGGAAGACCTGAGTTTGAATCCTGCCTTAGACATTTACTAATGGCGTGACTGTGGCCAAGTCACCTAACTTCTTTCAGTCACAGTTTCCTCATCTGTGAAAGGGGGATAATAGCATTGTCCCATAGGGTTGTTGTGACTATCAGAGGAATATATGTGTGTGTGTGTGTGTGTGTGTGTGTGTATGTATGTATGTATGTAGATAACTTTGTAAACCTTAAAGCACTATGTAAATGCTAGCTATTAACTATTATTATGATGATGATGACAATTATACTAGGCAGGGGGAATAACTTTTGCAAGAGTATAGGATGAGAATGGAAATGTTTTATACATGGGATATAAACACAACAATAAATTTGATTTGAATGTAGAATATGTGTGAGAGAACAACGTTCAATAAACTTGGAGAAATAGGCTGGAAGTAGACTATGAAGGGCTTTAAATGGCAAGCCAAGGAGTTTGCATTTTATTCCAGACACCACGAGGAGATACTGAAGTTTCTTGAGCAGGAAAGTGACATGGTCAAGGCTGGCAGCTGTTTTGGAAGGTCGGTTGGAAGTGGGGAGAAATTGGCTGCAAGGAATCCATTTAAGAGGCTGTTGCAGCACTCCAGTTGAAAGGTGATAAAATCCTAAACTAGAATGGTTGTAGGGTATGGAGAGGAGATGCATACTTGAGAGAGGTGGAAGAGGTATAGTAGCATTAGTAAGACTTTGAAACTGATTGAATATGGAAGGGAGAGTGGTTAGTGAAAGTGAAGAGTGCTAGGTTTTGAAATTACATGACTAGAAGAATGGTGTTACCTAGTTAAGATCTAGAAATTAGTAATAAAATGCTTATTACTTTGTTTCATGTATGCTAAGCAGAGTTTAGTGGTCTTCCATGTATTTTTTCAGGGTATGTGTGTGTATGTATGTGTGCACACATGCAAATATGGCCAAAGTCATGGATAAAATTTCTATATAAACCAGATAGTTTCCTAGAGAAAAAACATTGTTTTGTGGTCACAATTTTTTTGCTTTCCAAATTCAGTCAAGGATGAATGAGTAGAGAGCATGAATGTCTCATTGCAACTTCTAGAAGAAAAACAACTGAAAACACATGACCTATTAACAGTAGATTATATCTTTGTATATAAAGAACAAACCATTTTCTCTTCTAACATAAACAAAGGATAGCTATAGTATAATTATATATGGATATATACAAAATATGTGCATATATACATATGTATACATATACATATTTCATAAATGCCTACTCCTGAGGCTTATATAGACTTTTAAAGCACTGGAATTATGTTTATATTCACTTATACAAGGCTCTACTAGTTGGAATGGATTTATTTAATGACTGTGTCTATTTTAATTCTACTGAACATGATCTTAATAAGTCACAAATCCCCTTTCACAGAGTACATTGTAATAGAGCTACAAGATCTTTTCTTATTTTTAGTTTATTTTTATTTTGTTTTTTTAAATTAACAAATATTAAAAAAAATTAATCTGTCCCTCCCACTATTTCCCTCTCCCACTGAGAAAATAAAAAACTTTAAAAGCCTGAAAAACAAATCTCTCACCATATATCTACATAGTCTAACAAAATAAACTTCATATTAATCATATCTGAAAATGTTTGCTTTTTAAGTTTATCATTTTTCTGTCAGGAGGCAAGCAGCATGTTGCGTTTTCATTCTTTTCAACTTGTAGTTTATCATTGTTTTGATCAGATTTCTAAGATCCTTTGAAGTTGATTTTCTTTATAATGTTATCATTGTTCTCATAGTTCTGTTTACTCTGTATCACTTTATGAAGGTCTTCCCATTTTCCTCTGAAAATATACATTTTGTCATTTCTTATGATGTAATAATATTCTTTTTAAAAAATTTATTTACTTTTAGTTTATAACATTCAGCCCCACAATCCCTTGAGTAATAATATTCTATAATATTCATATGCCATAATATGTTTAACCATGCACAGTTGATGGGCATCCCTTCAATTTCCAATTCCTTGCCACTGCAAAAAGAGCTGCTATAAATATTTTTGTATAAATAGGTCCTTCCCCCATTTTTAAAAATCTCTTTGGGATATAGAGCAAGTAGCGGTATTACTGGGTCAAAGGGTATGTATAGTTTTACAGTTCTTTGGGCATAGTTCCAAATTGTTCTACAGAATTGCTGGAACAATTCACAACTGCACCAACAGTGTATTAGTGTCCCAATTTTCCCACATCCTCTACAACAGTGGTTCTTAACCTGTGGGTCACGACCCCTTTGGGGATCAAATGACCTTTCACAGGGGTCACAGGGGTCGCCTAAGACCATCAGAAAACACATTTCCTATGGTCTTAGGAACCGAGACACCACTCCTCTATCCGTCTCCAGGTGGGTCTGCACACATGCAGGTATACCTACATATAAGTGTTAAAGGATCATGGCTTTAAGAAGGTTGAGAACCACGGCTCTACAACATTTATCATTTTCATTTTCTGTCATATTAGTCAATCTGATAGGTGTGAATTGGTACATCAGAGTTATTTTAATATGCATTTCTCTAATCAGTAATTTAAGAGATCAGTCATTGGAAAAAAATAACCACTTAAAATCATAAAGATGGTTATCTCATATTTCACATACTTATTAATTTCGAGAGGCAGAACAATAATTTCATAGTTGTTTGATCAGTTTGTCATTTTAGCTTGAAAACAGCATAAAGAATTTCCTAGATGATTTCAAGGAATGAGACTGAAAGAATTAGCAAGTTCTATACAATGTAATTTGATACACCAGATACAAGTCCAACTGAAAGATCACATTTTATTTAAGAGGAAAAACAAGACTAACTAGCTACTGTTGTTCCAAAATTGATGCATTCAGAAGAGTAAATGCAATTAAACAGGTCTTGCATCTTTTTAATAAATATTGTCAGGGATAAAGTCAGAATGCTACTGGTAGGGAGTTCCACTACTAGGTCGGCTTTGTAAGTTTCACTAGGATAAAGTCTCTCTTTTTCAGGATTCTAATAGCTCACAATTAAATAGTGCTTTGAGCTTTAAAAAAAAAGTACTCTGCATAGTTTTCTAATTTGATTGTCATATCAACTCTGAGATGAGTAGGGCATATATTTTTATCCCCATTTTGCAGACGAGGAAATGGAGGTTAAGAGAGGTTGTGACTTGTCAAAAGTCCCCAAATATCTGAAATGGAACTTGAACTCAGATCCCCCCAATCTAAGTTCAGTGTTCTTTCTCTTATGATACATTGAAATTACTAATTATAAATTACTCATATGTGAATGGCAGTTATTCTGTTTTGAATTAAGTCCTGCTTTAGAGTTGGTGGGGGTGAGGTGGGGGAAGTTGATTAGGTGACTTTTGAGGTCCTCTCATTCTATACTTATCACTGTTTCTTAAATTAAATGTGACTGATGAAAGTGTTACTTATCATAATAGCTGACATTTATATAACACTTTAAAGTTTTCAATTTGCTTTCACATACATTTTCTAATTTGTGCCTCACAGCAATCCTATGAGGTTTATTATATTTATTATTATATTTCTGTTTTTCACATTTTATAGATATAGGTAAAGGGAGACTTGTGGATGTTAAGCGATTTGTCCAAGACCACATAACAAGTTGTGATTGTGGCAGGATTCAAATGTTCCTGATTCTGTGGGTAGTCCAACACACTATCCACTATCCCACTATTTATATACAAATATTGGAAGACTGATCTATCTCTTCCACATCACTTTGTACAGATGTTTTAGATCATCTCTCCTCCATAGTTAGCAATGTCCTTTTAATGAAAAACATTTGATAAATTTCTTCATGTAGTTCTTGTAACAGTGAGGGAAAGGGAGAGAAAGAAGAAAGGGGGAAAAGGAAATGAGAGAGAGGATGGGGAAAATAATAATAAAATTAAATAAATTTAAACCTGGTAAAATGGATGAATTTTAAGGTAGACTTTAATTATTCAACATCAACTTGGAAGGAAGTTTCCAAGAGAGTGTCACCAAGAGTCTGTTTAGCACTGTGCTATTTAATATTTCCATCAATGAGTTGGATAAAGATATAGATTACATATTTTAAAAGATGAAATGGAAATAAAATTAGTATACCATATGACAATCAGGAGCCAAAATGATATTAATTAGTACTTAACTAAATCTAATAAGATGAATCTTAATAGAGAGAAATGTAAAGTCTTATACTTGGGTTCAAAAATTTGACTGCAGAAGGTATAAGATGGAAGAAACAGGATTAGGAGTTACTGGATTGTAAACTTAATTGTGATATAGTAGCCCAAAAAGTTGATATGATCTTAGACTGCATTAAGAGGCATAGATTCCAGAAATCAAAAGTTGATAAACTTATATTTTGCCTTGATCAGACAACATGTGGAGAATTATGTTCAGTTTGTGGCATCAGATTTTAAGAGGGATACTGTTAAGCAAGGTAACTAGGTGGCACAGTGGGCCTGAAGTGAAATAGGACTTCACAAGACCTGAGTTCAAAGCTAACCTCAGATACTTTTAGCTGTGTGATTCTGAGCAAGTCACTTAATTTCTGTCACCCTGTTTGCTCAACTATGAAGTAGAGATAATAAGTTGTGAGGATCATGTGAGAAAATGTTTGTAAAGTACCTGGTGCATAGTAGGCACTACTATGGTAAAGATGATAATTTTATGGTGATGATTATAACTATGATTATAATGTAGAGAATACCTAGAGGATGGCAATAGAATTGTGAATGGTCTTAAGTTCATAGCATATGAAATTGAAGAGCCTGGGGATGTTTAGCCAGCAGAAGAGAAAAATTCTTCTGCTATTGTGTCCTGGGGACAGGATCAAAAAGAGTGGGTGGAAGTTGCAGAGTCACATTTGGGCTTTTTTTAAAGGAACAATCTCCTAGCATCATGGAAAAGGGGAATAGGCAGTCTCTGGAGCCAGTGTGTTCCCTCTTACTTGAAGCCATATATTAAAGGGTACAAAACCACTCATCGGTTATGTTGTACAGGGATTCTTTTGTTGATAGAGGTTGTACTAGATGGACACTGAGGTCCCTGCCAATTCTGAAATTCTATTTGTATCTCATTAATACAATCTGTTCAAGGTCCTAGTTTGAATCAAGTCATCCCACTTTTGATTGTTCTTTATTGACTCCAGTCACCACTATTTATATTTTCCTGTGAAGTTAAGCTGCTTTGGACTATTCATTAATATTTTCAGGGTAAGGAAGTTTAAATTTAAGGAAATAATATAGCAAGAAAAGTAGCAATCAGTAAATAAAATAAATTTTAAAAAAATAGAAAAGTAGCAATAGAAGATTCTTGTATAAACTTGGGGCACCCTCTGACACAGATACACATAATACTAGTGGGAACAGATAATATGCAAAGGGAATAGATGTGGATCATACAGATAGGGAGAATGCATGGCCAACCCACACATATGAGGATACACATGTAGGGAATTTGTGTGTGTAGCATATATGTAGAGGGATGTAATGGTAATTAATTTAGCAGGTACTTGGTCCTTAGTAACTAAGGGCTAAGTACTTCTATCAAAGAGGCAGAGGATGTGAACTCTGTCTCCTGGGTGAAAGAAGCAGAAGGTA
>CM053588.1:118914013-118940368 GCA_028646515.1 Pseudochirops corinnae | reverse complement strand
AATTGTAATAAGTTTTCTTTTTCCTGTTTACCTTCTCAGGCTTCTCTTGCTTCTTGTATTTGAAAGTCAAATTTTCTGTTCAGCTCCAGTTTTTTCATCAAGAATGCTTGAAAATCCTCTGTTTCATTGAATGACCATATTTTCCCCTGAAGCATTATGTTCAGTTTTGCTGGGTAGGTGATTCTTGGTTTTAGTCCTAGCTCCTTTGACCTCCAGGATATCATATGACAAGCCCTTTGATCCCTTACTGTAGAAGCTGCTAGGTCTTGTGTTGTCCTGATTGTGTTTCCACAATATTCAAATTTTTTCTTCCTGACTGCTTGCAGTATTTTCTCCTTAACCTGGGAACTCTGGAATTTGGCTATAATATTCCTAGGAGTTTTCTTTTTGGGATCTTTTTCAAGAGGAAATTGGTGAATTTTTTCAATTTCTATTTTGCTCTCTGGTTCTAGAATATCAGGGCAATTTCGCTTGATAATTTCTTGCAAGACAGTGTCAAAGTTCGTTTTTGATCATGGCTTTCAGGTAGTCTATTAATTTTTAAATTATCTCTCATGGATCTATTTTCAAGGTCAGTTGTTTTTCCAATGAGATATTTTGCATTGCTTTCTATTTTTTCATTTGTTTGGATCTGTTTTAGAGTATCTTGATTTCTCATAAAGTCATTAGCTTCCAGTTGCTCTAACCTAATTTTGAAGGAGTTATTCTCTTTGGTGAATTTTTGAAATTCCTTTTCCATCTGGCAAATTTGGCTTTTTAAGGCATTCTTTTCCTCATTGGCTTTTTGGCCTCTTTTGCCATTTGAGTTAGTCTATTTTTTAAGGTGTTATTTTCTTCATTGTATTTTTGGGTCTCCTTTAGCAGGATTTTGACTTGCTTTTCATGATTTTGCTGCATCATTCTCATTTCTCTTTCCAATTTTTCCCCCACTTCTCTTACTTGATTTTCAAAACCCTTCTTGAGCTCCTCCACGGTCTGTAATCAATTCATATTTTTCTTGGAGGCTTTTGATATAGGAATGCTGACTTTGCTGTCTTCCTCCCACTCTATGCCTTGATCCTTTTTGTTCTCCAAAAAGGTCTGTTTGTGTTTCCTGTGCTTGCTCATATTGCCAGCCAATTATTTGGCCCCTGAGCTCTTTGCCATGGTAAAATTCCACTTCCAGAATGGAGAGAACTTGGTCCCAAATCACTGTGGTTTTTGCAGCTGCCAGAGCTATTAGGAGGGTGCCATCTCTAAAACCCCCACAAGTTCTGTCTTCCTGGTCACACACCCCAGGACCACCACCCAAGACCTTGATCCAGATCCAAGCAGGTTAAAGCAAGAGTGATTATCCTCTGAATGGTCACTTGGTCCCCCTACAATCTGCAGGCCAGGAGCTCCTGAGGCAGCCATGTGGCATAGCCACCATGCTTCCACAGCTTCTCACCCCAGGGGCAGCAGCCAGACCACACTCTTCTGTCCACCCCTGTTCCAACAAAGTTCCACACTGACCTTTTACTTTGTCTTTGGTGTTTATGGGTTGAGAAGTCTGGAAGCTGCCACAGCTGCTGGTTATTCACTCTCCTGAAGTCTGTTCTGGCTGCTGCTGGTCAGGGGCCTCCTGGGGCTGGAACTACATGGCTCCTGCAAGACTGCAGTTGGCTCCCAGCACGCTGTGATAGACCCTTCCTGTTGGCCTGCCGGCTGTCTTCAGCAGGAGATTTGTTTCTTTCTGTCACTTTGTGGGTTATGTAGCTTTAAAATTTGTTTAGAGTCATTTTTTTTACAGGCGTTGGAATTGTTTGGAGCCAGAGCCCACACTAAGTTTGTGCTTCTACTCCACCATCTTAGCTCTGTCCCAGATCTTCTGTTTTTTCTCTATACGCTCTCACTTTGTGGTCTCATCAGCTGCAATGGTCCAATTACCTTGTCTATGTAAATGAATCCCAGATCTAAAGATCTACACCTAGTCTTTCTCTTGAGTTCCAACTCTACATCACTATCTATTGGACATTTCAAATTGAATGACTCATGGACATCTCAAACTCAATATGTCTAAAAACAGACCCAATATATTGTCCCTCAAAACCACCTATATTCTCAACCCTATCCAGGTCTGTGGAGGGTTCCACCGTCATACTAGTTATACAGGTCCCCACCTCTCCTCACCTGAACTATTGTAATTGCTTTCTATTTGGTTTCCCTACATCAATCTTTTTTCCAAATCCATCCTTCACAAAGTTATCAAAGTGATTTTTCCAAAAGAATAGAAATGATCATGTCACACCACACACACACACACACACACACACACACACATGCATACACACACATACACACACTCAATATGTTCTGGTGGCTCACTATTATCATATAAACATATATCACATAATTTTCTCTTTGGCATTTTAAACTCTTCACAGGTCAAGAAGGTTATATTTTATCCTAAAGGCAAGTTGGAAGCACTGAAATATTTTCTGCATGTTAATATGTTCAGGCCCATACACAAGCACAATTATTTGGGTAACTGTATGAAGGATGCCCATGCTCACCTTCTTCTGACACCCTGAAAGATGAATGGTTAGTTAGAAAACCACTACAATAGTCCAAGAGATTGGTGGTAAAAGTCTAAATTAGGATGCTTTCCATAAAAGCATAGATGACTCGGAAGAATTGAGAAATGTTTCAAGTGGAAGAATTGATAGAGATCTGCAATGGATTAGATGTGGATGTCAATAGTTATGGAAAATTAAAAGATAATCAAGTTTTTAATCTTTTGTGATTGGGGGGGATGGTATGCCACAGACAGAAACAGAGAAGTTAGGGGAGAAGGTGATGAGTTCTTTTTTAGATATGCTGAGTTTGGGACATCCAGGTATAGCTGTCTAGAAAGTTATGAGTGATGTGGGGTTGTAATTGAGGAGAGCTCAAAGCTGATTATTTAGGCTTGGGAATCATTGACATAGAGATTGAATTGTAATTGTAAGCTATGGAGGTATCAAAGAGGGAGAAGGAAGAAGAAAAGGGAAAAAAGAAGAAGAGGAGGAAAAGGAAAAGAAGAAGAAGAATCCATGACAGTTTCTTGGTGGCATAAAAAGAAAAAAATTAACCAGTTTAGGAACCTAAGAAAAGGCAGGCAGACAGTTCAGAGGAGAACCCAAAAGAAGAAGTGTTGTGGAAGAATGAATGTAAATTTTTTTTGAAAACTTTGAAGTGCTCTATAAACTTAGGTTAATATGAAAACTGAAATGAGAGAGTATCTAGGAGGACTAAATGGTGTCATATGCTTCAGGAATATCAAGAAGAATAAAGATTGAGAAAAGGTCAATGAATTTAGTGATTTAAAGGACATTTATAATTGTGGAGAGAGTAGTTTCAGTAGAGTATTGTGGTATAGAGGGTCTCTGAGAACTCTTTAATCTCCAATATGCTATGCTTCTGTACCTTAGAATATGCAGTGCTCATCACTTAGATTACAGGTGAATAAATTCAAAAATGGAAAGACTAAATATATCTATGTTTGCTCACACTTGGGCAGTAGCTGAAGGTAAACTCCACTAACATGGCTATAATGCAATGGAGAACAGTGCTAGCTTTGGAGTAAGAGTCTAAATCCTAGTTTTACCATCCTTTTCACCTTGGGTAACTACCTCAGCATCTCATATGTGGTCTTGGGCAATTTATTTTTCTTCTCTGAGCATCAGTTTCTTCGTCTACAAATTGAGGATTTTGGACTAGTTGACCTCACAGGCCCCTTCCACTTCTAAATCTATTTTTCTACTTATTTCAAGTGACCTTAAACCCAAATGCACCCTCCTGTCCCCAACCTTTCCTCCTGCCCTAACTCTCTAAACTCTCTTTTTACTACTTCTTTACTCTTTTGGAAATAAATTCAATTATGATCAATTTCTTTGCAACTCCATCTCGAAGGATAATAAGAGCTCACATTTGAGGCATGCAAAGTGCTTTCTTCATAACAACCCTGTGAAGTAAGTAGTGCAAGTCTTATTTGCCCCCATTTTTGCAGATTAGGAAATTGAAACTTAGAAAGGTTAAATAACCTATCCACAATCATCCTGCTGACCATTGTCAGAGTCAGGATTTGAATCCAGGTCTCCTGACTCAAAATCCAGGGTTCTTTCCATTCTTTGACTCTGCCTCCCCTGATGCAGAATGTTAAGGGCCTTTTATATAGCTAGCTCCTTGACTGTTTCTGATACTGCAAGTGAGTTTAAGAGCTCCATCTAGCACCAGAGGGAATCATTCTAACCCTGTTCCCTTGCAGTCACTCATCTTGATAGCTTATCTATCTTTTGTAATCTTATAATAATGACCTGTAAATTCTCCCTGAGACTCCAACTGCTCACTTTGGCCTTGAGGGCTGTCTTTGCAGCCTGTCTAGCCACTCATGCAAGAATTTCATTTGCCCTGGGCTTAAGGAAGAGCGATTATTTATAAGCCTGTTACAGTGAAATCAAGCTCTCTCCCTTCTACATTAAATTTAGGTACATTGCCTTTCTTAACTTTTTCTGTAGAATTTATGAGACAATAAAAAAAGGGAAGCCTGAAAAATCGTGATGACAATGTGTTGTCCCTGATCTGTAAATATTTGTCAACCCCACTTTTCCCTCCTTCAGTCCACGAAACTCTCATTTTCCAAAACACCTTTTCAAAGTGATTTTAGGAGCTAAACGTAGGCTTCAAAGCTTTTCCAATCTTCTTGTCCTTGATCTCTTGTGCTAGGCTAGTAGTTTCGTATAGTTGAACTCCAAACAGTCATATTATCTGTTGAAATATAATAGTATCACCTTTAATGTTACCTTTCATTTTTACCAAGTCACTCTTGGAAATATTTGAAAAAAAATGTAAGCCACTTAGTTTAGAATTTCTTTGACAAGATATTCCTCATCTCCACAGAGGACAGAACCAGAGGATATGGGCTTCAATTGGAGGAAGAAAAGTTTAGGCTCAGCTGGCAAAAAAGATCTTCCTGACAATTGTGAGGAAATTAAATAGCGGAACATGATGCAAAGAGACACCATGGAATCGCAATTCCTGGAAATTTCAAAGATCAGATAAGTATCCCTTATCTAGGAAGGTTTGAGTCTAGTCTTACAAGAAAGCAAAAGGCCAGTTTTAATGGACCTCTAGAGAGTCTTTTCAATGTATAGTTATATGATTATATGAATCTAATAAGTAGCAATAATTATGGTCAACTTCTTTACTTTTCTCTATTTCCTCCCTTTCAGAGTCAGCTGTCCTAGAATTTTCCTTGATGTTCCTAATTCCCAGCTCCTCAATTACTCTTTCAGGATTCCAGCAATTGATCAGACAGTGCCAAGTTCTATAAAGTGTGTTTAAAATTATGCTGTGAACTAACTAGGAAGTGCTGTGCGTTTTTCTTTGAATTAACGTATCTGAAATTAGCCATGATGGATTGCTTTGTCAATTACCATAACTAAAATAACCTGGTAATATGAGTTTACAGAGAAATTTGCAGCAATGCATCAACAATTTGATGTTCCAGACTCCTTTCCCAAAGCCCAGAGCTATCCAGAGCAAAAGGTTCACCCCGCTTAGAAGATACAGCCCCTGACCAGAACTCAGGAAAAGAGGTCATGTGTCCTTTTCAAAAGGAACTAGTTAGATAAAGAGACCCCCACCAAGATGAGCACTAGATGAGCACTTGAACTGTACATAATGAGCCTAAGCAGGCACTTAGCAATGCCCATTTTTAGAATAATGAAGGAGTAGAGGAACAGACTGAGGGTAGAAGAAGATGAATGCCCTGGGGAGGTAAGTTCAGAGGTAGAACTTCTTGAACTCTCATGTGTACATAAGCACACACACACACACACACACTCACTCACTCACTCACATACTACAAAATGGAGTTCTGGGAAACCTAGGATTAATGCTGAGTTAAGCTGTTTGTATATTTGTTATTTTACCCTTTGAAGTAAATATTTCTTTGTAAAAACTAATTTATTAGTGGTTACATGGAATTAGGGTACAGGGAGGCATCCCCTATCTTTGGGGGAATACCATCCATGGGTGCTACAGCCATTGGCAGAGAACCTAGACACTGCTACCCCCAACTCCCTTAAGGGTACCAGAGAACCCTGGAGAAGGGGAGAGATGTAACACACCTGACCTTTTCATGCAGTAGGAGCCAGGATAGTCAATGTTATACTTGGTACACAAAAACTAAAGCAAGGACTAGACCAACAATTCCAATGCAGTATGTCTATAGGGCTTTCTTATTTTATTTTGCGTAGACAAAGTGGATGACTGCAGTTGTGATAAGATTTCAGGAAAAAAGTCAAATGCTTATTCCTACACTTTGTTACTTACCTTTTCCCCTCACCACTCCAAAAACATCTTCCCTAGGTTAAAGAAATTCCTTTCTCAAAATCTCATCCCTTTAGCTTAGGATAAACTAGCTCTTAAAATACAAATGCCAGGTAAAAGTAACAGGCCAGCATTAACCAGCTTGTTATTAATGAATTTTTATTGTGAGCATGTATTTACACCACAAAAATTAGCAATCATCACAAAACAGGGTTTGATTTTTATTGTTGGGGTTTGTTTGTTTTTTTTTACTTTCTGGACTCTAAAAAGTATTAACAATACAGTTTAAATTTAAGAGCTCCTTCCCAGACTGGTTGTTCAACATTTACCAGCACCACCTTGTATCACTCTAAAAACACTGCTTGAACTCAGCAGTAGGACAACAAAAGGCTGAGGCAATGAAGTCATCACCAGATTAGAGGCCTGCTGAAATATGCTAATAATATCAATAATTAGCATTTATGTATCATTTTAAGGGTTGCAGTGCTTTATACCATTATCTCATTTGAACCTCATAATTCTTGCTTCTGAGCAAGGTAACTCACAAAATTATAGAGCTCAGGGATTGGAAAGGTTATCAACAGTCATCTAATTCAAGCCATCTATAATATACCTGAGCAAGTATGCTTCATGACTCTACTTGAAGACTTTCAAGGAGGTAGAAACCATCATCTCTCTAAGCAGCTCAATTTCCTTTCATTTGAGTCATCTGGAGAAGTGGGAAGTATTACATAAAATATTATGAATATATTTATCTGCTCGGCATAAGTAGGGCTGAGTTCTTCTTTCTGGGTACAGAGGGTGCTGTTGTTTTGCACTTTAGCATGAGACTTTTCAAGGACAAATGACAAAAAAATGTTCATAACTGATGATTTGGCTAATAAGAATTCACTTATAACTGCAGGATGTGCCCTTCCTCCAGATATCTTAAGATTCATGAAAGAATAGCCTGGCACTTAGCCAGATTTACAGTCAGTGTTTTTTTTTTAAACATTTATCATGCAAAGCTATAGGGTTGTCCAAGCAAAGACCAATTATCCAAGGCTCTGTCTTAGAAAAACAAAGGATTGTCTGACATCTTGTCTAGTATTTCTGATAAAATTTGTAAATAAGTAGCTATTATACAAAGGAGAGTGAGATAAATACAAGTCTGAACAAACTCCTATGAGAAATCTGAGGAGAATGAAAGATCAACTTTGCCTGAAGGGGAAAGGGAAAGATAAGAAAGTCTTCATGAAGGAGACAGTACCTGAGTTGGGCTTTATAGGAAAAAAGGATTTTGACACATATAGTTGGGGACTAGGATGGTGAGAGGGGAGAGTCTATACCAGGCATGGATTTAAACATGAGCAAAAGGAGAATAGGTAGGATAAAGGTAGGTGGAAAATAGTCTAGTTTGACCATAATATAGAATATGGGGGAAAGAAGGGATATGAGAGAAAACTGGAAAGTTTGATTTGACTTAGATTGTACAGTGCCTTGAATGCCAAAAGGATTCTTATTGAAGTGGACCACTGAAGGTTTTAAAGCTCTGGGCTGTTGTGTAGTCACTCATCGTTCCATTTGGTTTATTGTGATAACTGTGGTGGTAGCTAGGATTGAGAAGAGCAAAAAAAAAAAAAATGAGAGCAGTTTTAGAATCTCCATCCAAACATCTCCTAGGACAACTAAGTCAAGGACCCAATAAAATCATGGCATGATACAGAATCACAAAATTTTAGAGTTGAAAGAGACCTCAGTAGCCACCTAGTTTACGCCATGCTTAAACAAGAATGTACACTATAGCACACCTGGAAAGTATTCATCTAAGTTTTGATTAAAGATTTTTAGTAAGGAAAATCCACTGCTTCTAAAAGCAACTCATTTTCATTTATATGCTCAATTTATACATTAAATATTTCAACATATAAATTATATATTAACACCTAAACTAATTTATACATTCAATGCCATCCCAATTAAAGTACCAGAAAATAATGACAAAATTCATTTGGAAGAAGAAAAAAGACAAGAATATCAAAGGAACTAATAAAAAAATATCAAAGGAAGGAGGCTTAGCAGTACCAGATCTTGAGTTATATTATAAGGCAATAATTATCAAAACCATCTGGTACTGGCTAAGAAATAGAAAGGTAGATCAATGGAATGGAGTAGACATACAGTTTACAGCAGCAAGTAAGTACAGTAACCTTATATTCATCAAGCATAAAGACTTAAGATTTGGGGATAAGAATTCATTATTTAGTAAAAATAAAATTGTTGGGAAAACTGAAAAGCAGTAAGGTAGAAATTGGTAATAGATCAATATCTTATACCATTTACCAAGATAAAGTTAAAATGGATACATGACCTAGATATAAAGAAAGGCATTACAAGAAAATTCGAAGAACATAAAGAACATTTTACTTATCAGTCTTATGGATAGGTGAACAATTTATAAATAACCAAGACATAGAAAGCAGAGTGAAGTACAAAATGGATAAATCTGATTACTTTAAATTAAAAAGGGTTTTCTACAAGTAAAACAAACATAGTCAAGATCAAAAGAAAAGAAAAAAGTTGGGGAAGAAATTTTTATAGAAGGTTTCTCAAATAAAGGTCTCATATCTCAAATATATAAAAAGCTTTGTCAAATCTATAAGAATATGAGTCATTCCTCCAAATGATAAATGGTCAAAGGATATGAGCAGGCAGTTTTCTGACAAAGAAATCAAAATAATTTATAGTTATATAAAAAAACCTCTAAGACATTTTGATTAGAGAAATGCAAATTGAAAACAACCTTGAGATATTGTTTTAAACCTATCAGATTGACTAAAAGTGATAGAAGTGGGAAATGACAAATATTGGAAGGGATATGGAAAAATTGGGAAACTAATTCATTGTTGGTAGAATTGTGAACTGATCCAACCATTTTGGAGATCAATCTGGAATTCTGCTCAAAGAGTAATCAAACTGCCTATACCCTTTGACCCAATAATACCACTATTAGATCTATTTCCAAAGATGATTAGGAGAAAAAAGGAAAAGAACCTATGTGTTCTATAGTACTTTTAGCAGCTCTCTTTGTGGCAGCAAAGAATTGGAAATTGTGGGGATGCCTGTTGATTGGGGAATGGCTAAAAAAGTTGTGGTATGTGATTGCGATGGAATAGTCCTGTGCTATAAGAAATGATGAGCTCAATGATTTCAGAAAAACATGGATAAACTTGCACAAAATAATGAAGAGCAGAACCAAGAGATGTATACAGTAATAGCAATATTGTTGTAAGGACAACTTTGAGCTTAATTAAATCATTTTGACCATAATAAATACCCAAATTAACTACAAAGTACATATGAAGGAAGGAAGATACTATCTGTATCCAAAGAAAGAATTGATAAATGGAAGTATGTATAGAATGATTTTACACATATGTGTATATCTATAAATATATCTATATATACACATATTTTTGTCTTTAGGTAGCCATCTCTAGAGTGGGGGGAAGGGAAGAAAAGAGAGGGAAAGAAATTTATCTGATAACTTTATTATATATTTAAAAGGAATAGCTAGTTGTAGATAATAGATTTGCAATCATCTTGTTTATTATACTATGTTATGAAAATACTTGTTTTATCCCATAAATTAAAAATTTAAGTATCTTTTAAAAGCAGCCTATTCTACTTTTGGAGAATTCTATTTGTTTGAAAGTTTTTCTTTATATCAAGGCCAAAATTTCCTTTTTTCAAACTCTACCCATTTCTCCTGGTTCTACTTTCTGGCACCAAAAAGAAAAATACACACACACACACACACACACACACACACACACACACACAATCCGTCTTCCATGTGATAATGATCCAAACACTTGAAAATAGCTATCATACATTTCAGGTTTTCTTTTCTCTGGGTTAAATATCCTCAGTTCCATCAACTGACTTTCTTGTGGCGTGAACTTCACCATTTTAATTGCCTTCCTTTCAGCAGCCTCTACTTATCAATGTCCTACGTAAACAATGATTTTACAGAGTGCAAAAATACAGATATATCTGACCAAGGAAAGTATGATGACACTATACCTCCTTATTCCTGGAAGTTAGGCCTCTTTTAATGCAGTCCATACAGTTTTTTTTCCCTTCAGATTGTCATATCACAATGTTTCATTCATTAATCTTATGATACAAATATCTCTAGTTCTTTTTCAGACAAACTGCTACCTAACCATACCTCTTCCCATCTTGTACTTATGAAGTCTCATCTTTAACCCAACAATTTATCCCTTTCTAATGTTATTTCATTATGTTGATCCTAATATTCTTGCTTGTCAAGATCATTTTGAATTAGCCTTACCTGAGGTACTACATATCTGACCATAAATTATTTAATGTTCATTCTCTTGCCAAAGATATATAGACAGTTCTTTAAATACTGATGGGCTTATTGTCTGGATCATAAAATATGATCAGCAGTCCTTTTATATGTTTCTCTTCCTTTCTGCTCATAAGTTCTTCAAAAGAAAGGGTTAGAGAAGATAATGAAGAAAAAGGAGATTAAAAAAACCAAAGCAATCACCTTGGCTCT
The DNA here is from genome assembly GCA_028646515.1 of Pseudochirops corinnae. Classification (NCBI taxonomy): domain Eukaryota; kingdom Metazoa; phylum Chordata; class Mammalia; order Diprotodontia; family Pseudocheiridae; genus Pseudochirops; species Pseudochirops corinnae. The sequence goes on along the minus strand of CM053588.1, from coordinate 118,929,468 downwards.
TTGTTAGTTGTTGTAGGAAAAGATTTCTTATTTTAGGAATTTGAAGCTACTTGAAATATTTTTTAGAAAATTTATGAATGAAAAACCAGAATATGACAATATGCTGTTTACAAGAAACATTCTTGAGGCACACACACACACACACACACACACACATACACACACGCGCGCGCGCACACATACACACAAAGAATAAAGATCTGGAGCAGAATTTGTTATGTTTCTGTGTAATAAAAAAAAAGGAGGGGTAGCAATCATGATCTCAAACAATGTATCTAATTAAAAGATATAAACAGGGAAACTATATCTCACTAAAAGGTACCGTAGACAATGAAGTCATATCAAGACCAAACATATATGCACCAAATAGTATAGCATCCAAATTCTTAAAATAGATAGTAAAACTGTACTAGTGGGAAACCTTAACTTTCCCCTCTCAGAGCCAGATAACTCTAACCAAAAAGTAAACAAGAAAGAAGTTAATGAGATGAATAGAGTTTAGAAAAGTTAGATATAATAGATCACTTGAGAAAATTAAATGGCAATAGAAAAGAATATATATTTTTCTTAGCAGTACATAGCACCTACGCAAAACTTGACTATATCTTAGGATATAAAAACCTCATAACCAAATGCAGAAAAACAAAAGTTGTAAATGCATCTTTTTCAAATACTAAAGCAATAAAAAGTACATTGTAGTTTTACTATAAAGGGTCATGGAGACAGAGATCAAAAATTAATTGGAAACTAAATAATCTAATCTTAAAGAATGAGTGGGTCAAAGAAGAAATCATGAATACAATTAACAACTTTATTAAAGAGAATGACAACAATGACACAACATACCAAAATTTAGGGGATGCAGCAAAAGTAGTGCTTAGGGGGAAATGTACATCTCTAAATGTTTCCATCAACAAAATAGAGAAAGAACATTTAAATGAATTAAGCATGCATTTTAAAAAATAGAAAAAGAACCAATTAAAATCCCCCAATTAAACATCAAATCGAAAATCCTAAAAATCAAAGGAGAGACAAATAAAATTGAAAATAAGAAAACTATTGAACTAATAAATCAAACTAGGAGCTGGCTTTATGGGGGGGGGGGAGCATAACATATATAAACCATTGTTTAATTTGATTTTTGAAAAAGAAAGAGAAAAACCAAACTACTGGTATCAAAAATGAAAAAAGTGAATTCATCACCAAAAAAGAGGAAATTAGAGCAATTATTAGAAACTGTTTTTTCAATTACTATGCCAAATAAATCTAACAACCTAAGTGAAAAGAATGAATATTTACAAAAATGTAAGTTGACCATATTAACAGAAGAGGAAATAGAATACTTAAGTAACCCTATCTTAGAAAAATAAATTGAACAAGACATAATGAGCTCCCTAAGGAGGAAAAAAATTATTAGGATCAGATGGATTCACAAGCCAATTCTACCAAACTTTTAAAGAAATATTAATTCCAAGAGTATAAAAACTATTTTGAAAAAAATGGGCAAAGGGTCCTACCAAATTTCTTTTACAATACAAACATGGAGCTGAAACTTAAAACAGGAAGAGTAAAAACAGAAAATGAAAACTATAAACCAATTTATCTAATAAATGGTGATGCAAAAAAAAATTAAATAAAATACTAGCAAAGCATTAACATCAATATTAGCATAAAGATCATATACTATGACTTGGTGGTAATTATACCAGAAATGCAGGTCTGGTTCACTCTTAGAAAGGCTATCAGCATAATTGACCATATCTATAACAAAACGAAAAGAAATCATGTGATTGATTATCTCAGTAGAAACAGAAAAAGCTTTTGACAAAATGCACCAATTCCTATTAAAAACACTAGGGAGCACAGAAATAAATTGAGCTTTCCTTAAATAATAACTAGTATTTATCTAAAACCATCAGCAAGCATTATCTATAATGGGGTAAGCCAGAAGTCTTCCCAATAAGATCAGGGGTGAAGGAAGGCACATTGTCACCAACATTATTCAGAATTTCACTTGAAAAGAAGTAAGAAAAGAAAATAAATTGAAAGAATTAGAGCAAAAGAAACTATCACTCTTTGTCGATGATATGATGGCATACTTGCAGAATCCTAGAAAATCAACTAAAAAAACTAGTTGAAATAATTAACAACTTTAGCAAAGTTTCAGGATATAAGACAAACCCACATAAATCATCAGCATTTCTATACATTACTAACAAAATACAGTGGCAAGAGATCAAAAGAGAAATCCCATTTAAAATAATTTCAGCTAATATTAAATACTTGAGAGTCTCTCTGCCAATACAAACCTAGGAACTATATGAATATAATTATGAAACACTTTTCACATAAATAAAGCCAGTTCTGAACAACTGGAAAAACATTAAGTGCTCATTGGTAGGCCAAGCCAATATAATAAAAATGACTATCCTGCCTAATTTAATTTACTTATTCAGTGCCTTACCAATGAAACTAGCAAAAAAGAATTTTTTTTTTGCTTTTTGGAGAGGGGAGGGCAGGGCAATCGAGGTTAAGTGACTTGCCCAAGGCCACATGACTAGTAGATGTTAAGTGTCTGAGGCTGGATTTGAACTCAGGTCCTCCTCACTCTCAGGCCGGTGTTTTATTCTCTGCTCCACCTAGCCACCCCAAGCAAAAGATTAGAAGGGAATCAGAAGACTGGAAAATTTTTACATTAAGTTTCTCTGAGAAGAGCCTAATTTCTTAAATATATAGGGAACCGAGTCAAATTTATAACAATACAAGTCATTCCGCAATTGATAAATCACAAAAAAAAAATATGAACAGGTAGTTTTCAGATGAAGAAATCAAAGCTGTGTGTAATCATATAAAAATGGTCTAAATAACTAATGATTAGAGAAATGTGAATTAAAATAAAACTTTGAGGTACCATCTCACACCCATCAGACTGGCCAATATGACAGAAAAGGAAAATGACAAATGTTGGAGAGGATGTTGGAAAATCGGGACACTAATGCATTGTTGGTAAAGTTATGAACTGATAAAACCATTCTGGAAGCAATTTCAAGCTATGTCCAAGGTGCTATAAAACCAGCAATATCTTTGGCCCTTTGGCAAAGCAATATCTCTACTAGTTCTGTAAAGTCCCAAAGAATACAAAAAGAAAAGGACCTATATCTACAAAAAATATTTATAGCAATTCTCTTTGTAGTGGCAAGGAAATAGGTGTTGAAAGGATGTCCATTAATTAGGAAATGACTGAACAAGTTGTGACATATGATTGTAATGGAATACTACTGTGCTGTAAGAAATGATATGCAGGATGCTTTCAGAAAAAAAAAACTGGAAAGTCTTACATGAACTGATGCAAAGTGAAATGAGCAGAAGCAACAGTGTAGTAATGACTTAGCTGTTCTTATTAATACAATGATCTGAGATGATTCTGTAGACTTAGGATGAAAGGTACTATCTACCTCCAGAGAGAGAGAACTGATAGAATCTGAATGCAGATTGAAGCATACTTTTTAAAAACGTTCTTTCTTTTTCTCATTTGGCTTTGGTGTTCTTTTGTTTGTTTTTTTGCTCTGCTTTTTCTCTTTTTTTTTTTTCAGCTAATTTTTATCATTCATTAATTAATTTATTTTTAGGTTTCAAAATTCATTTCCACAAGTTTTTGAGTAACAAATCTTCTACCCATCTCTCCCCTCCCCCCAAGATGACATGCATTCTGATTACCCCTTCCCCCACTCTGCCCTCCCTTCTATAAATCCCCCCCCACCCCTCGTATCCCTTTTACCCTTACTTTCTTGTAGGGCAAGATAGAATTCTATACCCTATTGCCTGTATATCTTATTTTCCAGTTGCATGTAAAAACCATTTTTTTAGATTTGCTTTTAAAACTTTGAGTTCCTAATTCTCTCACTTCTCTCCCCACTCACCTTCAGTGAGAAGGCAAGCAATTCAATATAGGTTATACATGTGTAGTTATGCAAAACACTTCCATTATGGTCATGTTGTGAAAGACTAACTATATTTCCCTTCATCCTATCCTGCCTCCCACTTATTCTATTTTATCCTTTGACCCTGTCCCTTTTAAAAGTGTTTGCTTCTGACTACACCCTCCCCCAATCTGCCCTCCATTCTATCATCCCCCCTCTTATTCCCTTCCCACTTACTTTCTACCAAAGATACTCAATTGAGTGTGTATATAATTCCCTCCTTATGCCAAATCTGATGAGAGTAAGGTTCACTCATCCCCTCTCACCTTTCCCCTCTTCCCCTCCATTGTGAAACCTTTTCCTTGCATCTTTTATGTAAGATAATTTACCCCATTCTATCTTTCCCTTTTTCCTTCTCCCAATATGTTCCTCTTAACCCTTAATTTTATTTTTTAGGTATCATCCCTTCATATTCAACTCATCCTGTGCCATCTATGTATCTATGTATCTATCTATCTATCTATCTATCTATTTCCTCCAACTACCCTAATACTGAAAAAGGTCTCATGATTTATAAATATCATCTTTCTGTGTAGGAATGTAAATAGTTAAACTTTAATAAGTCCCTTATGATTTCTCCTTCCTGTTTGCCTTTTCATGCTTCTCTTGATTTTTGTATTTGAAAGTCAAATTTTCTATTCATCTCTGATCTTTTCATCAAGAATTCTTGAAAGCCCTCTATTTCATGGAATATCTATTTTCCCCCCTGAAATATTATACTCAGTTTTGCTGGGTAGGTGATTCTTGGTTTTAATCCTAGCTCCTCTGACCTGCAGAATATCATATTCCAAGCCCTTTGATCCCTTAATATAGAAGCTGTTAGGTCTTGTGTTATTCTGATTGTGTTTCCACAATACTTGAATTGTTTCTTTCTGGCTGCTTGCAATATTTTTTCCTTGACCTGGGAACTCTGGAATTGGCTACAATATTCCTAGGAGTTTTCCTTTTGGGATCTCTGCTCCTAGAATATCGGGGCAGTTTTCCTTGCTAATTTTTTTTGCTTTTTTTTTTTTTTTTTTACTTTTTGGAGGGCAGTTGGGGTTAAGTAACTTGCCCACGGTCACATGGCTAGTTTTGTGTTAAGTGTCCGAGGCCAGATTTGAACTCAGGTCCTCCTGACTCCAGGACTGGTACTCTATTCACTGGACCACCTAGCTGCCCCTCCTTGCTAATTTCTTGAAAGATGATGTCTAGGTTGTTTTTTTTTATCATAAGTTTTAGGTAGTCCAATAATTTTTATATTATCTCTCCTGGATCTATTTCCTAGGTCAGGGGTTTTTCTAATGAGATATTTCACATTGTCTTCTATTTTTTCATTCTTTTGGTTCTGTTTTATAATTTCTTGATTCCTCGTAAAGTCATTAGCTTTCATTTGTTCAATTCTAATTTTGAAGGAATTATTTTCTTCAGTAAGCTTTTAGACAGCCTTTTCCATTTGGCCAACTTTGCTTTTTAAGACATTCTTCTCCTCATTGGCTTTTTGGAACTCTTTTGCCATTTGGGCTAGTCTATTTTTTAAGATGTTATTTTCTTTATTATTTTTTTGGGTCTCCTTTAGCAAGTTCTTGACTCATTTTTCATGATTTTCTTATGTCACCCTCATTTCTTTTCCCAATTTTTCCTCTGCTTCTCTCACTTGATTTCCAAAATCCTTTTTGAGCTCTTCCATGGCTTGCAACCAATTAATATTTTTTTTGAAGGTTTTTGACGTAGGAGCTTTGACTTTGTTGTCTTCTTCTGGTTGTATGTTTTGATCTTCTTTGTCACCAAAGTTGAATTTTTTCCTGCCAGAAAGAGTATATTAGTGTTGTGTAATGAATAGAGCACTGGACTTTGGGTCAGGAAAACCTTGGTTCAAATTCTACCTCAGACTCCTTAACTGTATAACACCAGGCAAGTCACTTGACCTCTCTAGTCCTCAGTTTCCTCTTCTGTAAAATGAGGTTTGACCTGATGAGCTCTGAGGCCCCTTCCAGGTTTAAATCTATGATGTTACAAACTTCAACATTCTATGACTTGGAGTGAATGGCTGAAATGTTGGAAAAAAGGAAAAACAAAAGTACCAAAATGTAGTTTGGGGTTTGGGTTTTTTTTTTTTTTAACTGGAAAAGGACTTCCTTCCTGTTGCCTCTGTATTTCACCCTAAATACCTATCCTTTGCACTAGTGGTATCAAACTCAAATAGAAATGGATGCCTCTAAATTGTACATAAGGATACCTGGGGGCTACATACTGACTTAAAAAGCCACATAGAAACATCATCTGTTTTATTGTACTTTTTATTTGTGAGATATTTCCAAATTACATTGTAATTTGATTCTGCTGGCACCATATTGATAGCTCTGATCTATGCTACCCTTGGCTGAGTTAAATCATCACTTTCTTATTTTTATGTGTTTCTATGGATAATTCTAAGAAGCTTGCTCCTCATTTAAACAAAGCTAAATTGTTTTATTTTAAGATAGTGATATTGCTTTACATTTATCTCCTCTTTTCAGAAATCTTATTGTCATTCAGTTGTTTTTCAGTCATATTCAACTCTTCATGACCCCATTTGGGGTTTTCTTAGCAAAGATACTAGAGTGATTTATCATTTCTTTCTCCAACTCTTTTTACAGATGAGGAAATTGAGGCAAACAGGGTTAAGTGACTTACCTAGGGCCACACAGCTATTACATTTCTGAGGCCAGATTTGAACTCAGGAAGATGCATCTTCCTGATTCTAGGATCAGCACTCTATCCACTGTGCCAGAAATCTACCTAACTCCATTTTCCCATTTCTTTTGAGAAGGATAGATACTATTTATCATCCGTCCCCTCCATCAGCTTTATCTGCCAGAAGTTTGTCATCACCAAGTGGCAGTAAGAAGTCATGAAAAGACCAGAAGAATCTATTTATGTATTTGTTAATTTTAAATACAAGCCTCAAAGTTGTGTGTCTCTTTGCAACTATATTTCTGTGTTCATATCCACAATGTTGCTCAAATTTGCAGGTGTTGATTGAAAAATAAAGTTCCAACTCTAGCTAGCCTAGTTGAATTGGGCAGTGCCTCAACTCAGAACTTGGATTAGTAGTTTATTAGAGATGAATCTGTTTCTGAACCTTTCAACTTCTCTCTGTGTTTCAGTTAAGAGTCCATGTGGTATAGTGGAGAGAATGTTGGACATGATTTGCCCAAGGACACATAGCTAGTAAGTGTCAGAGGCTAGGTTTGTACTCAAGAACTCCATTCTTCCCACTGCATTGTTCTATCTTTTATTTTTTGTTGTTTAGTTCTGTGATTTCTTTGGAATAGGGCACTCCTGATGAGGAAACTCCTGTAACAGTACAGGCCTATGTACTGTTCTGCAACTTTTGTATTTATAGAATTGCCTAGGCTAAATGACTTGCCCAAGGTCTCTCAGTTGATATGTGTAGTAGGTGACTCTCAAGCCCTCTCTCCCTTCTCACTGCTTCTTTTTATACATTTGAGACAATGTAATTAAACTGCTAAAGTCAAGAACTTTTCAAAAATTGGATCATATGACTAACAATATCTAGTATTTGTATATGGCTTTAAGGTTCACAAAGTACTTTGCATGTGTTATCTCATTTGAACCTCACAACAAGGTAGGTGTTATTATTATCTCTGTTTTATAGATGAGGAAACTGAGGCCCAGAGAGGTCAAGTGACAATGAAATAGCTGATAAGAATCTATGAGCACATTTGAACTCAAGTCTTCAGCATACTATCTGACTCTCAGGTAGAAGAATAAGTAAACAAGCTCTAGTGGCCGATGTGGTAGTGGCACTAGTCAGAAGCCAGAAAATGCTGGTGGATCTGGGAGAAGAGCAAGAAGGAACAGAGGCAGGAATGACTATGGATGTAGACTTTGGAACAGCTATGGATGTCTCCACTGGGAGGCATTCATTAATTTTCTTGTTTCCCACCATTCTTCTCTCTCCAACACATATCGTATGACGATGTACAGATTAGGCGTGTGTAAACAAATGGATGGATGGACAGAACTATAGTAATAGATGAGTCTACCTTTCCAATACCCGCCTCAAAATTGTCTTTGAAGAACTGAAGTCTCATTACTGAAGCTATTTCTGTCACTGAATCATTCGGTAGACAGTGTAAAGGCATGGAGATGGGAGGTAGAGTATTGTGTATGTGAAAGTTTGTCTGGACTATACAGTATGAAGAGGAGAGTATTGTGTAAAATGTCTGAGAAGATAATCTAGTTCACCCTCTTTATTTAACAGATTAGGAAAATGAGGCATAGGAAGGTTGTGACTTGTCCAAGGTCAAACATATAGTAAATGCAGAGCAGGCATTTGAATGAAGATCCAATCAATAAACATTTATTAAGTATCTACTATCTGCCAGGCACTCTGCTAAGGGCTGGAGGCATTGTCTTCAATGCTATCTATTCCACAGCATGCTGTCTCCAAAGTAAGAGTGAGAAAGGAAATATAGCAGCTATGTTTTTGATGTATAGACATACCTCTTGTGGCATAGTCCCAGGAATTTGGGATACAATTCAGGCAGTCACCAGTAATGGGACATTAGTTTCAGTTACAAAACAGCAAGGATCTGGTGGATTACAGTAGCTATGCAAAACAAAGTGGTAATGATTGTTGTGGTAGACAGAACACTGGACTTGGAGTCAGGAAGACCGAAGTTTGAATTTTAACTTCCTCTGTGGTGCAATCAATCAAATAAGAAGATCATGTGATAACAATGTAGCCCATTCTTTTCCTCCTATTTAATGCTAAGCCCATCACTGTACATCCTCAATAACATATATAACATGTGTATAATACATGCAATATATGACATAATTTACATGCATAAAATGATATATTATGCCAGCACAATAAATAAATCATTATACCTTATTTTCTTCTTTAGTAACCTTACTAGAACCCTGAATTCAAGTGTTGTCCGTGGCTCAAACTCCTGGGTCCAGTGGGGATTAGCACTTGTTCCTGAAACTGAGAAGGATAAAAGAAATGGATCAGAAACAGAAATATTCCAGATCTATTTCTTGGCTTTATGTGGTAAAAGGAGAGAATTGCGGGGAGGGTATTCCTCCTTTCCCAATTCAGTTTATGGCACTGACACTATGGGTGAACTTATGATCTCATATAGGCCAGAGAGTGAGACTGTCCTGTTCTGGAGATTTTAAAGACCCAGAAAACAATACATTTGGGAGGTTTTAAAGATGACAGACTGTTCTATCTATGCAGCCAATTGAAAGCAACTCTTCCCACCTATTTGCTAAGGGAGTGCCTCCATGTTAGGAGATCTGGATGTGCTCCAAGCAAGCCCCCCTCTTCTTGGCATATAAACATATTTTAAGTAGGTGTTCGTAGACTTTAAAAAACTTCCATAGGTGGCTATGACAGAATAGGTTAAGTACCCCTGCTATAAAGAATTAATTATTGTTTTTAGTTTTGATACAATGCATTATAGATGGTACTTAATAGTTATTTTTTTCAACTGAACCTTGGAAGTCTCCTATCTTGATCAATTTTTTTTTCCTTTTTCAATCTGCAGATAACTTTGTTATATAAAGAAAAAGCAAAACATCATCTTTCATGTGCTTATTTTATTATATTGGCTCAAAATTAAAATTGAATAACATTTTGTTTGTTGTAGCTGACATTGCTCCTCTTTCTGAGAGGAAAATTACAAATTGCACATCCATAATATATGAATTCTTGGCACTACATTTTACCAAGAATATTACTAAGCTGGAGAATATACAATGAAAGTCAACTAAGTGAAGGTTTTTGACCTTATGTCAGGTGAGAATCAGTTGAAGGGTGTGGGATCAGAAGAGGGATCAGACTTGTTCTGTTTTATCCCAGAGGGCAAAACTAGGAACAATGGACAGAAATTGCCAAGAAGAAACTTTAAGCTTAATGTCAAATTTCCTAAAAATTGGAGCTATGTAAAACTGGAAGAGAATAAGTGGATTCCATCACATTGAAGGTCTTTAAGCCAGTGGTTCTCAACCTTCCTAATGCCATGATCCTTTACTACTCATATGTGGGCATATTTGCATGTGGGTGGGCCCACTTGGAGATGGATAGAGAGGTATCTTGGTTCCAAGACCATCGGAAATGTGTTTTCCCATGGTCTTAGGCGACCCCTGTGACCCCTGTGAAAGGGCCATTTGACCCCCAAAGGTTGACCCACAGGTTGAGAACCACCACTTTAAGCAAAGGCCTAGTGACCACTAGTTTGATCTGTCGAAGAAAGCTTCTTTCAGTGGAACTAAAGGGACACCAAAGCTTTTTCCAACTTCAAAATTTTAGTCTAGACTCATGCTATACAATAATAGCCAAACCTCACTCTTTCAAAATTTGGAACCTTCAAATGTTAACACATTTCCTCACTGTTTCTAGAAGTAAGCACCATAAATTTAGAGGTAGATTTTTAAATATCATCTAGTCCAACCTCCTCATTTTATATCGGAGGGAACTGAGGCCCAGATGCACATCTAAATGTTAAGTAACTAGTGCAAGGTAACACAAGTAGAAATAACAGAGAAAGAATTTGAACCCAGATGCCCTGATTCAAGATTCAGTATTCTTTCCACTGAACTTACTGGGATTCTAGTGTCCGTTGTTATTATGACATCATGTAACTTGCTATTTAGAAGCTGTGGGTCATTACAACAGAAAAAGTGGAAATCCAGACATTGTTTTTATGCCATCAATAGTGGAAGGATAATTAATATCAAATTGTACTATTTTTTATCTGGATAACCAATCCAATTTAATTAACTTTACTGAAACTCAGTGAGATAAGTGCTATTTATCCCTAGCTCTCATCTCTCCCTTCCTAATTGGTATATTCAAGTGGAGTCATGACTCTATTCTGTTAAAAAAAAACTTCACATGGCTCCCTAATACCTCTACCCTATAAAAACTAAACTCCTGAGCCTGTCAGTTAAGGCCCTCTACAATTTGGATTCAAGAAGATACCCTTCCAGCTTCATCTCACACCCTTCTTCATTATGTACTCTAATTCAGGTCCTGGATTCCCACCAGTCATTTTCCCTGTCCTCCTGAATGCCTCTAAAGAAAACAACATAGCTGTCTGTGTTAGCTAGGTCTATTCCAAATGTATATTTTCTAATTTCAGTTGGACCCTACTCATTAGTCTTTTTACTCTGATGAACTATCATATTTCTAGTAGTTGTTGGAAACGTCTTCTCAAGTTATATACTCTATTATCTCTCTTCTGTACTGAAAAACATTCAAGCTATCTATTGAAAATTCCCTCTCCTCACCAATTCCACACTTTAAATCAGCTTAGTATCATCATTTCCTGTCCTTTTGCTTTGCACAAAGGATGAGGTCTCCTCCTTGCAAATGCTAACTCCTGTACTTGTGCTATAGAACTCATTTCCCTCCCCCATCTCCTCTTGCAGTTTGTTGCTCTGATCATCCTCCCTCTTTCTGCCAAATTTCAGATTTTCTTTATCGATTGGATCCTTCTTTGCACCTTCAAACATGCCCAAGTCTTCCATATCCTTGAAGAACCCTCATTTGACACACCTATCTCCTCAAACGATAATTTTATTTTGCTCTCTGTTTTACAAACTCCTTTAAAAAACCGTGTCGATATGTTACTTTGACTCTCTCTCATCTCTCACTCCTCAACCCTTTGCAGTCTGCCTTCTGTCTTCACCATTTGATTATACTTGCTCTAAAACTGATGGTTATCTCTTGAATGCTAAGTCCAATGACCAGGACTCAGTCTTTATCTTCCCCGAACTCTCTGAGAGATTTGATGCCATTGAATACCACTCCCCTTCTTTTGAATACTCTCTGTAAAATGGGTTTTCATGCCCCCCTTTTTTTCATGACACATCTTTTTCAGTTTCCTTTGCAGGATTATCATGTATGTCCTGATTCGTATGTGAGAATGAATCCAAGGTTCTCTCTTGTGTCCTCTCACTGTTAGTGATAACATTACTTTCCATTTATTTTGTTATCCCATCTATGCAAATTACTTACAAATCTCTATCCCATGCCATAATTTCTCTCTTTAACTAAAGTCCCACATCTCCAATTGACTGCTGTACATTTCCACCTGGATATCCTGTAGGCATCTCAACCTCAACCTGTCCAAAGTTTTCCCATAAATCTTCCCCTCCTCCTACCGTCTCTATTTCTATGAAAGGAACCAACATTTTCCCAGGTTCACAACCTAGAAGTAATTATTGATTCTTCATTCTCACTATTTGACCATATCCAGTCAATAGCCAAGTCTTGTCAATTCTATTTCAACATCTCTTTTATCTATCACCTTCTCTCTACTCACACCATAATCACCCAAATTCAGTTTCTCAAAACATTTCCTTTCCCTATAATTCTGTTCTTACCAAGCAACCATATGAATATTTAATTTGGTTTTCCAGGTACTTTAATATGAGAAGAAAGGGCCTTACACACACACACACACACACACACACACACACACACACACACACACACACACACACACGCACACCCCAAAGATATTTGGGGATCTGAATATTTTGTGAGTCTTATGTAGAGTAAAAAAAAAAAAGGTTTTTAAAACAAAGCACATGTGGTTTTTGTTTTGGTTTTTGTTTTTTTTAGCACAGGTGAATCTGGATAATGTGAACGAGTTGCTTTGTGGCCTATCACTCTTGGAAGAGCTAACTATCCAGATCCCAGAACTTTATAACTGAGAAAACAGATAACAAATTCTAATAACTCTGCCAGGTTGTGGTATCTGGGGATAAATAGTCTTTCTGGTCTCCATCTGCATTACAAAAATAGAATAGTCTCTATGACTAGTATTTGCTATTTCTGGTTGTTCTGCTACAAATTCACGTGAGGGGTGAGGCAAAAATTATGAGGGAAACACTTATCAGTAACCTTTCCCAATTCCTCCCTTAGGACAGAGGGGTGTGTGTGTGTGTGTGTGTGTGTGTGTGTGTGTGACAGGGCAAGGTACTAACAAATGATTCATCTATTCCAGCTTATGACTTTAGATATGTCATTTAACATTAGTGGGCACCAGCTTCCCTTGCTCTAAAACAAAAGGGTTGGTCTAGATGGGTTCCAAAGTTTACTCTAACTGTAAATCTATGATACTCTGCTCTCTATACAATAGGGACACTATAGTATACATTCACATTAACTACTAACATTACTCTTCACTTTCCCATGGCCCTGTTGACCTTTTTCTGCCTTGTTTGACTCTCAAGGCAATTCACATGACCAGATGTTAGGTTTGAACTAGAGAGTAGAAAGATGGGGGAGGGGTGGTTAGAAAAACAAATGCTAAGCATTCAAATATTTATCTTCAGTCTCAAAAATACTCATCAAGAAGTGCTATATTGGGGTATCCCTTCTATACCCTGAAGCAGGGTAAAGTTGAGTGGAATTCTATTGGCCTAACTTAGCTTGATTAGGAATAATGCCTAGATATTCCATTGAGAAGATAAGTAAAGAAGGCTTCATGGTTGGGGCATTTTGCATACTAGCCAATTAAGGCTGTAAGGTCTCCCTGACAACAGAGATCAACACATGTTGACTAGCCTTGAAGTATATTAGCCTGGGTTGTTTCCTTTCAAAAAATTCTTGACATTTCTCCAAGCAAATAAGAGGCAGAGCTGGTGGCAATAGCAATGGATGGAGGTGCTTCATATCTACTTCATATCTAGGACCTTCAGGATATGAAACTAAGAAGCAGCAAGGAACAGAGCTATGTTCAATAAGACCATAAGAGCAGGAGAGTGACTTTAAACATCCTCTACTTCAAATCTTCCTTTTTATAGATAAGGATCCTGAGGTCAAGAGAGGTGAAATACAAGATCAAAGTGAATTTTCTAGAAAGGTCTATGTGTCTGCAGCTAAAGAGATAACCATCTGTCCCCCATCCAGGTGTGAGGATGTAGGGCAAAAGAAGAAGGAGAGAGCACTAGTTAAGCATGGATATCTCCCACACAGGCAATCTAAAGGGACCCTTGGCACAGCAGAAGCTTAGGAAAGTACAGAGCATGGCCATATAAACTCGGTTACCCCCTGCTCTTTAATTGTTTGATATATCTCCCTATTAAGAACAGAAAGATATGTGGCTTGATTTGTGTCTTCACACCTAAACCAGGGTTTAGTTTAATAGTATGTTGGCTTACTTTGCTTTATTTGTCTTTGTTAGAAGGAAGAGTTCTATCAGGGAGAGGAGGGAGAAATGACAGGGAAACATATATCAATAATAATGCTAATGAATCAACTACAGACCCAGATTACAGAGTTATAGCAATAGCTGGATATAACACCAATGCGATATTCACAGCACACACAGTGGCTATGAATATGCTAGTATAGTTCTGAATCACAAAATGTAACATACTGTATGTGGAAGCTGGTACTAAAACATTTATTCAAATACCAGGAAGCCAAATCCCAGATCTAGAAAGCCAAATTCATTATAGCAACCAAGAAATTAGTACACGTAACCAATGCAGCAAACACCAATATTCCCAAGATTTCCCTCTGTCAGGCCTTCAAAACAAAACAGGCTCCCTTAAGCAAAAATGCCCCTCTCTCACTCAGGCTAGCTGCCTAGTCACCATGCTGCTCGTTCCTGGCAGTTCTGGCTCCTTCCTGCTCTACCTTTCCTGTTCCATCCTTTCAGCAAGCTCCTACCCACATGGTAGCATTCAAGAGATAACCATCAGTTTTAGAGCAAGTATAATCAAATGGTGAGGACAGAAGGCAGACTGCAGAGGGTTGAGGAGTGAGAGATGAGAGTCAAAGTAACATATCAACATGGTTTTTTAAAGGAGTTTGTGAAACAGAGAGCAAAATAAAATTATCGTTTGAGGAGATAGGTGTGTCAAATGAGGGTTCTTCAAGGATGTGGAAGACTTGGGCATATCAATTTTTATCAATGACTACATATGTATATATAATTTGTATGTGTATATATGCACATAATATATGTAAAATATCCTGATTTCAGAGATGGTCCTCAATGGTTATCTAGTCCAACCTATACCTGAAAAAGAATTCCCTCTACCACAGGATAATGATATCTAATATTTATTTAGCACTTTAAAATTTACAGAATGATACACACACACACACACACACACACACACACATGTTAAAGGGCAGGGAAGATCTTCAAATTACCATTTCCATTACACTGGACAAGACTTCCAAGAAGATTTCCAGCTCCAGGATCCGGCCAGGACCCTACCAGACGAGCAGCAAGTAGAAGTTGCAGAAAGGAAAAAAAAATAAAAATTAAAAATAAGTTTCATGTAAGGAAAACATTCCTTGCACTTGGGGCTAATCAAAAGTGGAACACTGCTTCCAAAAGAAATGAGTTCCTCTTAAGATTCACAGGCACTGTGGAAGGGAAATCCATCCTGCCCTATCAGAAAGTTAGAAGAGTGAGGGGGGAGGACATAGGAGAGATTAGATGGGGG
>CM053588.1:118891431-118913513 GCA_028646515.1 Pseudochirops corinnae | reverse complement strand
GCTTGTTCAGCCATTCCCCAATTGATGGGCATCCCCTATATTTCCAGTTTTTTGCAACCACAAAGAGAGCTGCAATAAATATTTTTGCACATATGGGACCTTTTCCCACTTCTGTAATCTCTTTGGGATATAATCCCAAAGGAATAATCATTTTTAAAACTCATTTCACCTCACCCTCTAAAGCATCTTAAAATGAGAACCACTCCATTCTAAGATATTTCCAAAATAAATTCCCCATAAACATTTTCTCCCCCATTTCTTTTTAAAAATCTTCTAAATTAAACTTAATTGTTATTTTTAAATGACATGTTTCTGCCCCTTTCTCCAAAAGGGTAAGGGATTAATACATATGCATATTTAAATCTTTATCCCTTAAAAGCTACATGTGTTTTTCTTGTGTTAGTTTCCCTTAACTAATAAAGAGGCTCATTATTAGCTGAAAAATAGCCCCAGCAACTCCTGAAGACCAAAGTCAAGAATTACAATCAAGACCTTACAGTCACCACCACTTCAATCACAGCTCCATGAAATATGGAGTGCTAATAATAAATCAACAAGTGCCTACTATCTAACTCTACACTGTCCTAAGCACTGATAAACAGAACATTTTGGAGTTGGAAGGGATCTTAATTCAATCACACAGCACACTGTAAGAAAATCATATACAATGCAATCTTCTCAAAAGAGTATATGTTTTCAGCTAACTAAAAATTAAGATGAACTCATCATAAATATCCCATGACTAAAACATGCTGATGGAAAGCAAGAGGATCCTGAAATTTTAAAAAGTGCTTTCAACATTTTTTTCTTTTCCTCAACCTTATGGTTTGTTTTGTTTTTACCCAAATGGCTAAGATCATTATTTATCCAGTGTTCCACAACGAACAATTGTTCGTTCAAAGCTCTGCCCATTGCGCAAATCACTATTTAGTATCTCGAAA
This sequence comes from Pseudochirops corinnae, assembly GCA_028646515.1. Lineage (NCBI taxonomy): Eukaryota > Metazoa > Chordata > Mammalia > Diprotodontia > Pseudocheiridae > Pseudochirops > Pseudochirops corinnae. The sequence continues at coordinate 118,912,572 of CM053588.1, read as the reverse complement.
ATGTGGAAGGCAATGGCCATTTATCAACAAGTATTTTTTTTATGCCATCACATTTACATCATGCCAGTATTGAAGCCAAGGGATTGTCACAAAGTCCTTCTTTAAGATGTACTTTGCAAAATTTATACTTCAAAAGATTCTGGAAAAGTTGATATTTAACAAATCATCTTAACTTTAGAACAAGTTAAATGTTTAATAAGTTGAAAGAAAATATTTTCTATTTGAGGGCTGTCGTCAAAATTAACTTTAAAGAGACATAATAAACGTTTGGTTCACCTTCAAAGCTAATTTTGCAAAGGCTGGAACCCACAAAGATAAGAGAAATTCGCATAACCTATAATTACAACAGATGACACCAATATGAACTAATATGACGCTTACAAATCGCAAACCTCTAAAGCCATTAGAAGCAGCAGCAGGTAAGGATGGTATAACCAAGACTGAGAGTAAAGCTAGAACGGCCCCCGGGCCAAGGAACCTCCTCCGCTTACCACAATATGCTGCAGCCTGCAATCTCCAAGTGGCAGCAGCGGCGCTACTGCAGTTATGGGGGAGGTGGCGGCAGGAGAAGGGCGGGGGCGAGGGGAGTGAAGGGGCGAAAAGAGAGAGGTGGAGCTCAGAAGAATAGTGCCCTGACCAAAAAACAAAAAGTGTTGTAAAAGCAACATCCTTTGCCCAACCAGGACCTTAATTAAACACATCTAATAACAGAGCGCCTCTTTTCCAATCCTGGCAGCTGAAAGAGAAAAATTCTACCTAATTCCTATTCTATCTTTAAGAATTCAATCCATATCACTCTTAATATAAGTGTTTTTTAAGTGCTTTACAGATGGAAAAAGTAGTAAGCCAATAAATAGAGTCGGGGGGGGGGTGGTGGGAGGGACGGGGGGAGGGGGAGAGAGAATATGAGTATGAGAATGAGAATGAGTGTGTGTACAGTTCGGGAGCAAGGGAATTGAAGGAGAGAAGTGAGAGATTGGAAAGAGATAACGTGGAGGCAAGCAAGGAGGAGAAAGGTGAAACAAACTATTTTAGAATAACGAAAAATAAATTCGCAGTTCAGAATGACGTCGGTATTTTTTACTAACTCAGTGTATATGCGTATACACGTACACATCTAATGCGTGCACCACACGTTGGTAAGCTATATATTACATATATGGGGGAAGAAGGATAGGGGACAGAAGAGCTCAGCACTAGTCCCCTTACCCGCAAAGCCACACGCAAACTTCACCTCCCTTCTTCCAGCAGAGTCCCGGGCCCCGAAGACCTCTTAGCCTCAACGCTGTTCCCGGACTTTGCTCCCGGCTGAACCGTTAGGTTGAGGCCGGTCTCCAGAAGGTCCCCTCTCCGAACTACCGCACCGGCAGTGCTGCGGTCCCCGGGCCGCCCTCGAGAGCCCGCGGCCCGAGCTGCCCCTCCCCCCACGGGCTGGCCGCCCCGCTCACCTGGTGCGCGCGGCGGCGCCGAAGGCGCGAGAGGAGCGACAGGCGCGAGGGGAGCGAGGGCCGGCGGAGCCCTGCCCGGACTTCTCCAAAGCTCGGCGCAGAGCTCCGTTAGCTAGGCACAGACACCCTCCGTTGGAGTTCGGGAGGGCTTGGGAAGGGATTGTCACCAACTTCGTTCTCCCCTCCCCCTTCGCCGCTTTCTGGGGGGGAGGGAGGCACGGGAAAGTCGAAGCTGGACGAGGGAGTTACCGGTTTCGTCCCCTTCCCGCCGATGAGGGACTAAGCCACTAGAGCCCGGAGGGGGCAGCGGTTCTGGGTTTGAAAAGAGTGTTGGGCTGCCGAAGAAGAGACACTCCGCCGCCGCCGCCACCGCAGACAGCTCCGCAATATGGCCGCCCGGCGGCTCCTCCGGGGGGAAAAGGCGGGGCCGCCCCACGCCGCCCCCCTCCCCCTGCCGGCCCGCGGCAGCGCGCTACGGTCTGTGCACCGCGGCCGCAGCCTCCGCTGCCTCCGCCTCGGGTGCCGCCCCCACCCTTCGCTTCCCCTCCCCCCTTAACTCCCCGCCACGCGCGGCATCGTCCTGTCCCTCCCCCGCTTTCCCCCCCCCCAACCTCGCGGCCCCGGCCGAAAAGCCTCTCTTCTTCCCAGTCCATCCGCCCCTGTCCCGGATGTTACCCCCTTGCCTGTGTGGGGACATATGTGGAATCATTCTCTGGGGGAAACTGGAGGGAGACTACCGGGATGTCCCGAGGAGTAGGAGCCCTCACAGCTGGTGTTCTAGTCCTACTCTGGAGCGAGGAGGTGAAGAGTCTCTCCAGAAATACCTGGGGTCAGCCCCCCTGGGCCGACCTGAGTGGACGCGGGGACACTCTCCTCCCTAAGGAGAGAAAAGTTTAAACTTCCTTTGACCCTTCCCAAGAGCTCGTTTAAGAAAATTTCCATCCCGGCTAATAACTGGTTCTTCTTCCCGGGAAGAGCCGCAAACCAAAGCAAGCGTTTTACTTTGTGGGTTGTCATCCGACAACGGCACACATACTTCAGTGGTTGTGAGGCTTTTGAAACAAAACTAAGTTGAAAATACTTTGATAGGTTTAAACAATTCTGAAAAGCTGTGGAGGCAGGCCCAGTTCAACGAGCAAATTTTAATATGGATAACTTTTTTTTTATCACGATAACAGCACGCGTTTACTGAGTACTTACAATGTACAATATACACTGAAGAATGGTAGAAAGGAAGGCATTGTCTGACCAGTTAAATTCAATAAATGTTTGTTAAGGGCCCACTATGGACAAGACACAAGTAGTTTACAGTAAAAACAATGATGATTCAAACTCTAAACAGAACTGGAATTGTGTGGTACTTGTGCTCCCTAGGAAACGTTTGAAAATTGCCTCCCTTGTGTGTTGATTGTTCGCTAGAGGCATAGGTAACTATTACCCAGTGTATAACTATCAGTCATTAAGAATGAAATTTTCTGGAATTAAAAAAAAATGTGCCTTTCTAAAAAAAAAAAATTTATACCCACCTCCACCTGTTGCACACTGAGTGGTTAGTTCTCAGCTCTAGCTCTATAGATGAATACAGTAAGGAAATACTATAGGAAAACAGTAAGGAATTGAAGGAATGTGTGTAAGCATAAGTGCAGCAAGGCTAATTAATCCTGTAGCTGGAAAGGACCTCACAGATCACCTGGTCCAAACCTTTCATTTTAGAGATGATGAAATCAAGGCCCCAAGAGATTATATTTTGCCCAAGACCTCAAAAGTTAATGATTAGAGTCAGAACAAGAGCCTTAGGCTTTACTGATTCCCTATCCAGGATTCTTTCTACAGTATCATACTTCTTCATGTTTTCAGATCTGGATATGTAAGATTAGGTGTCTAACTGTAGTAACTATAGAGTATAAGATTACCAAGTTCTCTATATGCATGTCTTAAATTAGGAGTTCTTTTATGAGATTTAAATGATTGTATCTCAAAATCATGACCAGTTCTCTTATTACTCATTAATTCCCATCTTTGTGTGTGTGTGTGATATGATAGAAATGGCACTGAACTTGGAACTGGAAAACATACTTTTGAGTCCAAATTCTGCAATTTCTTAGCTGTGACTGTGACTGGTGATTAGTACATATTTGTAGAAGAAATATGTTCTTCTTTGACTGCATTCTGATAATAGTGTACGTATATGAGTTTCTATGACCTCTGGTCATTAGCCTTTGTCTCATCAAGGGGAATAGTTGCCCAGTGTTACATTTTTCATCAAGCTTTCCCAGAGATGATCTCTTTAGATGTGAATGATGGGAAGGTCTGCTATCTTGCTTTTATAGATCATATATATGAAGATATTTTAGAAAGAATACTTATAAGTTCTCTCTCTTTGAAATCAGATTTTTCTTCAAATAGTCATTTTGGATCTAGTAGCTGATATCAAACCTGCTGCTTCTTGCTTTTGAGTCTATGAATGACATCATCCATCTGACTTCACTGCTCCCTCCAAAAACATGCAGCATTATTTTGGAAGAATTCTATCATTTATGCTGGTAAATATTCAGGAATTGCACATAAGCTTGCTGTCAATTCTTTGCAAAGATAAATAATTTCTCTAGCATTTATAAAATTTCTGTTTCTGTGACATGAAATTCCTGTTTTCAGACCACATATGAAAATGAATACTTGTCCTTTGAGCCTATTCATTAGTTTTCTTCATTTCTCCAGTTTAATCCCCCTTCACTACCATAATGTCTCTTACAGCATGTCCTATTTAAGATTCAAATGGCTCCTCATAAGATGGATAAGACAAATCTCCTGAGGAGGATTCTGACTTGCCATAAGGAAAGTCCTTGTTCTTACTTGTATCCAGTTTGCTCTCTACTTCTAAAAGTCAACTTTCTTTCATATATCTGCATTTTACCAGCATCTTCAGAGATTTCCTTTTTAGGAGAGTCTTAATTATCTCCTCTATATATTTGACCTTTGTAAAGGGGGGGGGGGGGGAGGAGGCATTCTAATGATTAGTTTCCAGGTATTCTCCACCACCATTATCTTTCTAGAGATTCTAAAATGAACAACTGATCCAGGTAACATATACTACTGTCTGCCTCTCCAAGTCTTTACCCAAATCATTCATTAATGCCTCTCAAAGCTTTGTCTTTGGTGTAAATAGGCATATTTGGCTTCAAAAGTCCTTTAAGGGTGATTAAATTCAATTATGAGCTTCACATAAACTCCTTAAATATTTAACACTGATCCTTCTCATTTTAGCTTAAATTTCATTCACAAAATGCACTGCAATGGAACAAATATCAATGCTTAAGCAAGCAACCATACAAATTTGTAGCTGTGGCATAAATTTAAGATATTAGGTTCAATTAAACAATATGAATCAATGGCAAACTATATAGTTTTTATATAAAATTAGATTTGCATAAATTAAAGGTAGAATGAAACAGTGCTTCCTTTCAGGAGTGGATTTCCAGCAGGAAAACAAGCCAAAAAAGTGGGAACCTTTCTCAAAAAAATTATGAAATTTTCTTAAAAATGAAAATTTAGAGAAAATTTACTAGAATTTCTCAAATTTAGAGAAAAATATACCTAGCTAGGTATATCCATAAGAATCTCTTCAATTTGAAAAAGAAAAAACAACCCACAAACTTGGTTATAATAATTGCAAATTAGCCCCCATATTTAATTACCAGAGGACACTGCTAACTTGTTACCTGATGCTATTCATTGAAGGGATTAATGGGGGATAGATGGTTAACAATCACAGCCTTGTTAAGAGCTACACTCAAGACCAGAGAAAATTCTGAAAAAAACTCTAAATTCTCTGATTCTTTCATAGCTCCACCCCTTTTCTAGTTAAGTCTAGGATGGAGGTCTATGTGTATTTATCTAATTAATCCTTTGCCTCAGCTTCACCCCCTCATAGTTTCCACCTTCTCTTTCCTGCTGTATTTTATTCAGATGAGTATAACACAATGGAGTCAACCACAGAAGCATAATATGTTAATCATTATTATTGAAGCAAGAAGAATATAACCAAATCTATCAAAAAGCCATGTTGAGATGCAGCATAGGATAATAGATAAGGGAGAAATGGGTTCAAATTTTGCCTCAGTCATTTACTAGCTTTGTGGCCCTTGGCAAGTTGCTTAACTACTCTGTACTTCAACTTTTTCATCAACAAAATGAAGGGATTGGTCTCTAAGGTCCCTTCAATTTATAAATTTATAATTCTGTCAAAACAGCCTATGATGCAGGCTATGTACCTCACCCAGGCTCTGACCAAATTCAGTGTCCTTGCCTACACTACAGGCATTCCCAAAACCCAGAAGTTCTAGAAACATGGTTCAGGTGCTGGGACTCAAACATCTCCATTAGCCACTAATTGGGCAAACTTTACAAATACTTGCATTTGAAGGATGAAAATACCTGTAAAGTTGTAAAGTAGGATTGAAGAAAGATGATAGTGCCCTCAAGAGAAAAAAGGAACTTTGAACAAAGGGTGAATTTAGGGAAGAAGATAATCAATTCTGTTTTAGATAAATTAAGCTTGATTTTCCCATAGAACCACAAGATGTCCAGGGTGAGGTGGGACTAGAGTTTAGGAGAAAGATAAAGATTTGGATGGACAGATCTAAATATTATCTTCCTCAAGAAGATTGTTGAAGTCACAGAAACCAAGGAGTTCACCAAGAATAGATTTCTAATAACTATGAGATTTGAAGTTGAAAGCCTGATTAGAAGTTGAAAAGTGAGTGAGATGAGAGGAAGTGTAGGCAATGATTGTAGAGAATTTTGTCTACAGTTTGACTGTGAAAGGAAGCTAAAAAATGTCATAGCTTAAGAAAATGTTAGGAAAAAATGAAGACTTTTTTAATGGATGGAGAGACCTGCAAATGCTTGTAGACAGTAGAGAAGGAGTCAATGTACAAAGATTAAAGTTTAGAGATAGAAGGAATAATCATAGGTACCTTTTGATACAGTAATGCTCCACTTTTAGGTACATATCAGTTGCAAGGAGATCAAAGACAGATAGGTGGTGAAGTGTATAGAGTGTGTGACCTGGAGTCAGGAAGATTCATCTTCATCGTTTCAAATCCAGCATGAGACATGTACTAGCCGTATGACCCTGAGTAAGTCACTTAAAGCTGTTTGCCTCATCTTCCTCATTGGTAAAATGAACTGGAGAAGGAAATGGCAAACCACTCTAGTACCGTTGCCAAGAAAACCTCAAAAGGGTGTTGGTCTGACAAAGAGTTCAACATGACTGAATAATGGCAGCAACAAATATAGAAAGAAAAGTCTCATATGTACCATAATATGCCAAATAAGACTTTATGTAGTAACTGAAAATAAAAAGAATCCTGGAAAGAAAGTGGGTGCCCATCAATAGGGTAAAGGCTGGATAAATTATGGTATATGAATTAACTGAAAAAAATGTAAAATTCAGAGAAAAATGAGAAAATATAATATAAATATACAGTTAAAAAAGCATTTCTTCCCCCCCCCACTTACTTTTGTACCAGGAATTCATGAACTCATGTAATAATGAAAGAAGATGTAGGAGAGAAATACACACAATGACTAAAATAATACAAAGGAAAATCACCCTTAAAGGCAGCTGATCACAAATTAAATATAAGGACTAACCTTAATCCCAAAGGATAGATGATGAAACACTTTCTGCTCTGTGTAAAAATGTAGAGACTCCTATAACAGAATGTTTCATAAAGTGCCTTACCTCCTTAACTATTACAATGGAGGTTTCTACAGGGGTAGATGGGGACTATCATCAGAAAATGATTATGGTATAAAAAACAAAGAGCACCAATACAACTTTGGAAAGAGGAAAAGAAAAACAGAGATATTCCATCAAAAGGCTGTTTCCATTTTTATAGTCCAAGGAGATAACACTAGTACTCCAACAACACAGATGCAACTCTCAAATAATTGAATTTCCCAGTTTCCAATTGCTTCTTTTGAAAATGCAGCTTATTAATGAACAGAAATTTTTTTGCTATCAGATCTTAAGAGGAATCTCAGCTACCATAATACACTAAGAACATACTTTTCCTTCTAAAATTTTACTTATTACCATTTTTATATACTCAAACCCCCAAAATGTATGAGATACAAATAGAATTATTTCTAATGGAAATGAAGACTTCCTAAAATTAGTATTAAAATTATGTATTTAAAGTATTTAGTGCAAAATAAAAGGAATGAGAACATGCAGATTACTTCAGCATTAGCCAACAGAACAGGGACAAATTAATATTCTGTTAACAAATAGCATTTTTTTTTTGCCACATACCCTTCACGTTATCTTATCAATTTACCTAGGTACATAATTCATAATATGTAATCTCTTTTGTATGCATAGTAAAGCAAATTTAATTGGGGATATAAAGCTATAAATTTTCATTGGAGTCAATGGAGGTATAATGTAGTAGACAGAGGGTAAGGAAATCTCAGTTGTTTCTATATTATTCCCTAGTTATCAAAGATCTAATTATTTAAGTGTATAATTCTTCACATTTATAGATAAGGAGTGAATTCATCTTCAACATCATTACTTAATCTATCCTGTTTGTAAGTTTATATTACCTCACAACAAAGTTAGCTCAGCAATAAAATTTCAGTGGAGTCAATATGCCTGGCAGAAAAAGGACTAAATGAGAAGTTCAAAGGGCTAGCATTTATTCCTAGTTCCACCAAGCTACTAAGTGACGTTATACAGTTTACTTATATTCTATGATTCATTCTCAATAGCATTCTGATGGTGGAGAGTGTTGTAGCATTTGTATCCATGTCAGACTGATACCAAGGGATTTAATTGTTTAAAAATGCATAAAGCCCATTGCCTCAGTTCAAAATGGGCACAGAAATAATAAATGCATTATTTTTCTTTCACTTTTATCACGGACATTTTATCACAGACTTTTTTTTTTTTTTTTAGCATTTTCCTATATTTCTTCAATAGTCAAATAACTGGCCTTAGTGTGTAATGAAATATTTCTTAGATTATCTTTGCCTTTTAAAAAAAAGTCTAGATGATACTAAGCAAAAATAATTAAAGAGGATATCTGTGTTTAAGCCAAGGGACTACAGTTAGGTTTGAAAAGTTTTATAATGTTCCAGTTCAAAAGTTCTAGAAAACATATGGATTTCATTGTGATTCAAGACAATTCATTAGATCTTTAACATACAATACAATAAAACTTTGGATAAGTTCACAAATTAGTACATTTTGCTCTCCTTTTTAGTTAAAATTCAGCTTAGTTCAAACACCTCATTTAAACAGTCTTAAAAATGGTCACTTACTCCAAGTAAATGAAGATATTTTCAGGATTAATTTTATTTCAATATCTTTGTGCCTCCCTGGAAAAGAATGATTGCTAAAACATTTGGGAAATTTTTGTTTCTATATGGTTAGTATAACACTTAAAATCAAATGAAATTATTAAATTCTACCAAATAACATGCATTTATCAAGTGCCTACTACATACCAATCACTATGCACAGTCACTAGGCATACAAAAACAAAAGTCCCTGCCCTTCAGGGATATTCATTTTTTAAACAGTTTAGTCACTAAGCAGCTAACTTCACAAATGTTTGGGAAGTCAGTATGGCATAATATGAAGAGAAATGTGTGTTTAGTAAGGGCACCTGGGTTCCAATCCTGGATTTGCCGTTTATTTCCTATGCATCCTGAGGAAAGGAACTTAAATTTTCAACCTAATGCTTTTTTTTATCTGCAAAAATCCCCAAACTGGATTAGATGACTTCTAAGTTCTAAAGATATCATTCCTTCATATTAGACCTATGCCCTAAATCCAGAAATTAATATGTATATATTTTATATTTACTCATATGTGTACATATTGTTTACATGTATAAGAATGTAAGCTACTTGAGGGAAGTGACTATTTCATTTTGCCTTTGTATCCCTGGCACCTAGCACAATTCCTGGCAAATAATTGATATTTTAAAATTCTTGTTAAATGTAATGGACTTGAGGGGAACTTCTGCTATTCTAGTTTTATTCTAATCACTATAGAGTAATTGGTGACTGAAACAGAAATGGTGGGAGTTTCAGAAGGAAGCAACCACTGCATTAAGAATTTGTCATAAATAAGCAAAGGAAATAAGGTGTAGTCTTATGCAAATCTAGGTCATGGAAGCACATATTTCAATGACTTCAGAGAAAGACGAAAGACGTGACATTTCATCACCTAAAAGTATATAAATGAAATTAATCTAAGGAAGCTAGGAAGCTTTCAGGAATGATGCTCTGACAACAAATGCAAATAACCCCATTGAGGAAGAAGAGCAGTTGTTTAAAGTAGTGGATATATACACACAGTCAACAAAATTTTAAGACATGTATAGGAGATGGGAATATAGGCAGATAATTGAGGAGGAATATAAAAGAGAGGGAGTAATAGTGTAAAAAACTCTAAAAGCCAGAATGAAAAGAGACTGTCAATAGCAAGAACAATATAAACTGAATTTTCATCTATGCTAATAACAGTAAGTTCAAAGAAAAGAAAGATACACTGCTTGATAGATGGAATAGATGGCAGGGAGAAGACAAAGCTACATAAATGTTATGTTCCTTGTACTTTTTACACCAAGGGGAATGATCTTCAGACTGAAAAGGTAAGTACCTTAGTAGATGAGTAACAAATATGTATTAAGTGCAAATAGTATGCCATGCATTGATGATAGAAATACAATCAAAAAGAAAAACAATTCCTGCCCTCAAGAAGCTTATATTCTAATGGAGGGAGGGTTGACAACCACATAAAAGGGACCTGAAAGGAGGATAGGGAGGGGTACCAGGCAAAGACAGAATGGTAAAGTCCAGAGAGTCAGAAACACTTCTGGGACTGGAATGGAGCATGGCCATGTTGGGTCCATCCCGCAAAATGGACATACCAAAAGGAACTCACCAATGAGAAGGGATGAGCAGGATGGAGAGATATTGCAGGGTAAAAACTCCCAAATGCCAAGGAAAGTTCTTGGGTGAGAGGGCAACCATTATGATGGCAAAGTTTTTAGATTCTGAAGCACAGCTAAAGGGAGAGGGGGGAACAAAACAAAAATGGTTGATAGAACAGAAATCCAAGACAAATGAAAAGATAGTAAGATGGAACCTAATTGTTCTCAACTAGGTCAGATAAACTACATTTAAGGGTATTAAATGAATTAGTGGGTGTAACTGCCAAGTCAATAATCTTGGCTCTGTTACTTGTTATTTGTGGCCTTGAACAAACATAACCTGTTTGGGCTTCAAATTTCCTATAAAATCATGGAGTTAAACTAGTTGATATCTAAGGTCTCTTCTATTCTTAAATTTATGATATCCTGATATTTAAAGTTTGTAGGGACACCTCCAGGCAGAGAACAGATGGACTCAGAATGCAGATTGAAGCATTTATTTTCTCTTTTTCTTTCTGGCTTTTACCCCCAACATATTACTAATGTGAAAATTTATTTTGCATGACTTCATGTTTGTAATAGATTGTCTATTTTTTGCCACCTCAATGGTTAGAGGAAGGAGGAGGGAGGGAATTTGGAACTGAAAATATAATCGAATTTGAAAAAATTTAATCCCATGCTATCACCATTTTTATCAGTAAATTGTATAGCAGCATAGGTGATATGATTAGCAAATTTGTAGATGATACAAAGTTGAAAAATATAGCTTATGTGTATCAGAGTAAGCATACAAAAAGACCTAAACAGACAAGCACTGTGGATGAAATTTAATAAAAATAAATGTAATGTTCTATACTTGGATTTAAAAAAAATACAGGATAGAGAAGGTATGAGTAGACATCATTTTGTATGAAATATACCTAGGGGCTTTAGTGCATCACAACTTCATTATGAGTCAATATGAGTCACTCCCTATCTTCTACTGTACTTAACTGTGTATATCATATATCTATATATAAATATATGTATGTATGAATGTGACTCGAGGATGCACACAGACAAATACATAAATGGCAAGTACGAACATCATCACACATATATAATTCATACAGACAAATATAATAAAGGCTAGGGAGTAACTCATGTTGAATAACAAATGTTCGTTCGGCAGCTTCCAACTTAGCACCCATGTTCCAAAACCAAATTACCAAATCCCTTGTCTAGAATTTCGAATACATTTTCTGAAAGTAACATTATAATAACGGATTGTTCAGTACTTAAGCCTATCTTCAAAGGCTTACCAAACCCATAATATAACTGAGCTACAGACTATAATTGTTAGAAATAAAGCCAAGTCTTCAATGGGGTTGAGGTTGGGTTCTCACCTCCAATATAGAGTATATAAGAGCTAGGGAGCAATGGGAAGGCTGGGAGTAGGCTAAGTGGGATGGAATCAGTAGTGGCAGCAAAATTGCATAGGAAAATGGAATGCAGATAACTATTCAGCTAGGTGGAAGAGTGGATAGAGTGACAGACACAGAGTCAGTTAGATTTCAGTTCAAATCTTGCTTCAGACACTAACTAGTTACGTGACCCCAGGTAAGCCACAACCATTGCCTGCTTCCATTTCCTCCTCTGTAAAATGGGGAAAATAATAGCACTGACCTTCCGGAGTTGTTCTGAGGATCAAATAAAATAATATTTATAAAGGGCTTTTATCACCTTCTGTAATTGCTAGTTGCCACCAGCGACACCACAGCAGGCACACTAATGCTATATCTGGGGGTCTTCGTCTGTTCTTGAGACCTACATTTCCCTTTTCTCCCCACGCATGACAACATGAGAACTAGGCACGTCCCTCCAACCCCACCTCATCCAACTGGGGCGTGAGGGGGGATTCCATGACACTAGAAGAAAGTTGTTAGCAGGAGGATCAAAAACAACTCTAAAACTCATGAGAACAATACATTGGGAGGAGTATGACAGAAACATTCTGATAAAAATGCTTCATTCCCATGTTCCCTGTAACTGATTTCTGATAACTTTCAAGTCTTAAAATAGGTTAAATGTCAAAAATGCCTTTTAACTAAATAATAAAACAACAAACCTGTTTTCTACTTTTAAAGGCATATTTTTCAAATTTTCATCATATCATATTTTGAAAAAAAAATCTGATATGTCAGTCCATAAAACCTGAGACTCAAAAGCCGAACTTATAACAAGGTGCTTCTATTCTAGAAATGAGCTCTATTCTTATGTTTTCTGGAAGCGTCTATGTTCATGCTCATTTACACTGTTAAATTTGCTGTATCATCCTTAGACTCTACCTGCCTGTGACAGGACCAACTAAAGGTACTTGGGTAAGAACCTCCCCTCCCCCAACAAAGCCCATGACCTTCTTTCAGTCCTCTTTAAGCTGCTCTGGTATAGAGGGGATGAAGGACATGTGTGTTCCCCCAATCAACAAAGAAGACAATGAAACAAAGGAGAGTAAATATCTCTGATATGAGCCAGGATTGCGGTCTTTCCATCATCAGTAAGTAGATTCCTTATCCTCTTCTACCCCCAAACTCCACTCATAACCTTTTACACTAGAATCTACAGCTCCTCAGGGCTGATTCGCTGAATAACTCTACAAAGCTGGATCAGAAGCAGCCTAGGCCTCAGAGACTAGGTTCCTCATCTTCATGACTGCTCAAGACAAAGAGTTTCAGACAAAAAGTTCTTGTCTTGAGTGCCTTGTGAAGAAGTCAGGTCTCTGACAGCAGTCCAAATCTCACTTCTTTCCTGGTGCATGAGAGAGAAGTTATTCTGCTATCGCAGGACCCTTAAAAGTCAAATAATATTATGTATTTGCATTATGGCTTACAAATTTCTATCTCTTCCTCCCCTTATCCTGGTGATACAGAATCATTGACCGACTAGGCAAAAAAAAGGCTGTTACCATGCTCCCACTCCCCATTCATGCATTCCCATACATCTCAGGCCTACACTTCCCCATATGGACTCTTCCTACCTTTTCAGGCCTTTTCATGCACTACGTGTTCCTGTCAAAATGCCAATTTTTGCTGTTTCCTGAACTCAATATTCCATCATTCACCCCTTCCCTTTGCACTGTCTCTTCTCCCACCTCTCCTGTGCTATCTTCCTCTTCTTAAAATTCCTAGCTTGCTTTAAGGCTCTGCTCGTGTGCCACGTCCCAAAGGAGGAAAAAAGTAATATAAATCCTAAGGGAATTCAGAGACCAGGGAATTCACTGCGGAATGCAAAGCAAGTAGGGAGTGGGGGGAGGAAAAGGAGACAGCAAAGGTGTGGTGAAGAAGGCAGAATAAACCCTTAGAAACCAGAGGATAAGAAAGTTTTGTGGAAATGTAAAATAAAGTCACTTTGAAAATGGATTATCATATAGGTGTATACATATATGAAAGTTATACATATAAGACCAAATTGTGAGAAATGCTACCAGTTTGGTTTCCATAGATTCTATAGGAACAATGGGTGTTTACATGCAGGAAGGCATAAATCCATAAAGAGGGGCCTGAGCTAGGCTGGCTCGGACCAGTTGGGGGGTGGTCACTAACTTTTCATTAAGACACATGCTTAATGGGCAAGTTGGGAGAGTTGTAACCCAGAAGAGCTGGAGCCAATCCCAGCTCTGAAGGGAGGAATGGCACGAAAGTCAAATGAAACAGCATAAAAAGGGCTTGCCTTTGTCTGATCCTTTGTAGTCTTTTCCAGGAGGCTACCCATTTATTCATTACAGAATAAATGTAAAATAAAGATCATGAAACTTCCTGGATCCTCAACAAATGTGGTTTACTCCCTAGACAGAGCACACAGATTTTCATTTATAACAATATGAATCTGAATTATCAACTCTTTGCTCATGTGTAAGCCTTACAATTCCATTTCTTTTCAACATACATGTGTTAAGAATATATTGAATAATGCACCTAATTCTTCCAAAGATGTGGTCCTGTTCTACACTTGAGCAAAGATTATCCAAAAGCTGCAATAAATGCTTAATTTACTTCAATGCTATTCAATTCAATTCAATGATTCAGTTCAAAATGCATTAAGTACTCACTCTGTGTAATGCGCAATGCTGGGGAATTGTTTTCCAGGGTAAGCTATGAAGGTGATACAAAAGAAATGAAAATGAAATTACATTTAAATGAACAAATGAGCAAAGTGGGCTGAGATATAGTAGTAATGATTTATTACCATGTTATTTTCATTCATAATCACTTTAAAAAACTTTGGAAAGCCATGCTAGGTAACCAATTTTTAGTTTTTTTTCTCTCACTCTACCTCCTCCCGTTTCTTTTTGCATTTCTCCTTTGGGTGTACAATTTTGGTCACTGACCTATCCTTTATAATTAATGTCCAGTATGGAACCTGTTCAACAAAAGCACCCATGGGGTGTTTAATACTAATTCTTTAGGTTAGGGTGCAGCCTGGTATAATGGAATGTGCACTAGATTTGGAGTCTGGATACCTGGGTATTTGGTGGAAAGATATCAGGTCTGCCTCTAAAACAGAGACCTAAGAATCTCTGGCAAGTCTTGCTTTCCTCAGCTATAAAAATGGGACTAATAATATGTGCCCTGCCTATTGTATGAGGTTTTCTTATGAGGGAAATGATCTGTACACTTTAAATTTTTGTACAAATATGAGATATTTTATTGCTTAGGGCAACTGAAATTCCTATGTTAACTAATATATTAATTTTGTCAAATTAAAGCATAAACATACACACGCATATATACACACACACATACACACACACACACATATACACACACATACACATACACACACACACACACACATACCTTCTGACCTGCTGCTCCACTAGAACTAGTATTTACAATACCCCAGTCTTCCTTAGATGTGGGTCTTCATACCTAGGTGTTCCTGAATCCATGTTCATTACGGAAGTTAATCACTCATATTTGAATCTCTTTCCCTAGGGAAGTTGATTGGTGACTAATGTGTGAGATGAAAGAGTTCCGAGTCTGAATCTAAGGTCAGAAAAGGTCTTTATTCTTTCTCATGAGAAAAGACTCTAACCCCGCCCCACCTCCCCCCCCCCCATCGGCCAACATGGCTTCTGCAGGGAGAGAGTGCCAGGTAGAAGGCAGCCCATGATTATATAATCTTCTAAGGCAGAAATCCACCCCCCCCCCCCAACTGGCTTTCACTCTTATTGGTAGGGGGGCTGTCCCACAACCTAAGCACAGGAATCTCTCTGAGACAAAGGACCCGGAAACACGTGGGTGTCCAGTAAAAACAGTCTTAACCTTATTTGGCATATCTTCTGCTGTGTTGGCTCTGGGGAAGGGTCTCCATTGCTCTAATGCTTGAAGGTCAGGTGACTTGACCTTAGGCCTAGTGAATACTGAAGCCATTCTGGATTTGATTTTTCAGAATGGGGAAACTTCACTATAAATTATCCCTCGCACTAAGTTTATATAATTTGGCCCATTTAGCACACTATATCAACTGTCTGGCCCTAGATACCAGACTATGTTTCACCTTCACATCCAATCCAGCTATCCACCTAGACCCTCCCCACTTCCCCCACCCTCCCCATACTCCACTTTCTACTTTGAAAGAATAAAACTTCTTTTACCTCTCTCCTACCTATGTTGTGTTCCTCTTATAAAATAGATAAGAGACTTTCTCTTTTTTAATCTTTGTATCTCTAGTGCTTAGCACAGTGCTTGGCATAAAGTAAGCACTTAACAAATGCATTTTCATTCATTCATTGTTAATAAAAATAGATCATATTTGGTAGACTAGATGACAACAATAGTGAATGAGCACCTGGACAGGGGTGGAGAACCTGCAGCCTCCCTTCTAGGGCCTTGGGTATAGTCTTTTCATTGAGCCCAAATTTTACAGAACATCTTTTTATTAAGGGATTTTGTTCTGCAAAGTTTGGATTCAGTCAAAGGGCCACAAATGAGGACCTAGGACATATAGCCTTGAGGTCACAGGTTCTCCACCTCTGATATTAACACTATCCTATGCACAGTGGGAGATATAAAAGTACAAAAGAATTTGAGGTTCAAAAAGTTTTTGTTGATATGAGTTGAATTGAAACAAAATATTACTCCAGCCTTCCATTTTATTGGGTACACAAGACCAATCTACATTAGACAATGAGAAAATAAGTGTAAAGCTATGTAGCATTCACTACATAGAAAAGGTAGAAGTCAGTGGAATCTGATGTGGTATAGTTGGAGAAGGCTTTGTGGAGAAGGTAGAATTTGCATGGAGCCTTGAAGATGAATAGGATTTGGATAGGTAGACAAAAGAGAAGGGAGGGTATTCTAGACGGAAAAAACAGGAAAGAGGACAAAGAAAAATGTAGTACTGGTCGTGGCAGAGCAGAGAGTTATCCAATTTTATTACTCAACAACATGCCTTCTCTGCTCTAGTTAAGACTAGTTTCTTTACTGCCTATTGCTTTCTTTCTCTTGTTTTCTGTTTCCCCCTTTAGAATGCACCCACTTCTCTGCTTTCCTATCCAAATCCCAACTATTAATAAAGAATAGAATCTTGGGGAGAGTTATAGTTTAGCTGTTATTAAAGACCATTAATTCTGGTGACTGGAGGGAGAATGTGATACACCCAGAGAAATTAACAAGAGAACTTTCCTTAGAAACTGAACAAGTTACCTGTTATTTTTGAGAAAGCCTGAATAGGTATTTCCTGTAAGAACTTAATTTAACTCTTCTGCTATGGAAAAAGTGTTCCAAAGAAAATTCTTGAGAGACTTTGACTGCCATTCTGAGAGAGTTAAATAGTGGAACTGTGTTTCCAGGATTGAGGTGAAATAAACAGTTGCAGTTGATAGAAGTGACTCTAACTTGTGATGTTCCTCATTGTGATACATTGTTATAATTTATATTGTTTTAAAATAGTTAAAAAGTTATATAACTAATAACATTGTTGTTTATTTAAGCCTATAAGACTGGAGGAGAGCACTTAAAAATTTATGGAAGTTTCTCTAGTTTATTTTGTAATTGGTGTGGGTGCTAAGAACTTTTTAATTAATTAATGAGTTCATGTATTTATATTAGTTTATGAGAAAATACCAGAAATACTACTTCATTGTCTTAGAACCTGAGATGATCCATAATGTGTGTGACCTGACTGCTAATTAAGTGAAATGTACCTGAGCCAAGAAGAGCAGGAGAGCTATAGTAAATGTAAATATGGTCTTCTGAGTATAAATGCTACTTGACTAAAATTGCTACAGATCAGAACACAAATACCAGTACAAACATGAGAAGAAACTACTAGGGAAGCAAGTACAAGGAATTTATGAACTCTGCCTTCAACGATCTTCCCAACTATACTCACATTATCAAGACTTGCTCTATTAATGGTTGTATTTGCTAATGAAGGTATGGGGACTAACTCTTAAGGAATGGAAAGATTCTATCTATGTTCATTTGCTTGCCAACTAGGGCTCGAAATGAGTTCCATTTCTAGTTTTCATATACTCTGTAATAAATGTGCTTTATATAGGCAGGTGCTTGTTGCTTAAAGAGGACTGAATACAGCTATGAGAATGCTAAAAATGAGTCAAAATCAGAGATTTTCATACAGAAATCTCTCTGAGATTTCCAGTTGGTGGCAAACATGATCCCGATATTAAGGATTGAAGAGTCTCCAAGACTGAATTCAAATCCAAAGGAGTACAGAATGGCATTCTGCAGAGAAATGAGCTAAAATTTATAGCAGAAAGGTTAAGTTCACAAGATCATAGGTCTATACCTCATAAAGACCTCAAAGGTCTTCTAATCCAAGCCTCTCGTTTTGTCAATGAGGTACTGAGGCCTAGAGAGGTTAAGTGATTTGCTCAAATTCACACAAGTAGGATATGTCACAGATGGTACTTTAACCCAGGTCTTCTGATTCCAGAGGCAGTGCATGTCCCACCACACTATGCTGCCTCTCTTGAACAGCATAAATCTGTGTTGTACCAGTACATAATTCTGAGATGCCCTTAAGCAACACTACCCAGAGTCAGAGAGATCAAATGGCCAGGATGATTTAGGACTGGAGATTGGATGACAAGCTCAGCTGAGACTGGGCAGGTAGGTGGCGCACTGGGCCTGGAGTCAGAAGGACCTCAGTTCAAATCTGGCATCCGACACTTATTAGCTGGGTGACCCTGAGCAAGTCACTTGATCCTCAATTTCCTCATCAGTAAAATGGAGATAATAGCACCTGTTTCCTAGGGTGGTTGTGAGGATTAGTGAGATAAGGTCTGTAAAGCACTTGGCACAGTGCTTGACACACAATAGGTGCTTAATAAATACTTGTTTTATTCCTTCACAAAATCAAGTAGGTAAGTGAGGTGAACCAAATGCAAAGAACAGATTTTTGCCTTCTCTATCATATTTGAGATATGCAGAAAACAGCTATTTCTCCAAGACCTTAATTGTTACTTGAAGATCTATAGAATGACATATTGAGTAAAGATATAAAATAAACTTTTGAATGTTTTCTTGAAATAACTGAGTAGAAGCTGAAAATCCATAGGGTTCTTTTTTTTTTCTTTTTAATTAAAAAAGAATTTAAGCAAAAATGAAGATTTAGATTTTACTGTTTAATTCATTATTTTGTTATGCCATTTTATTGTTAACATTTTATTTATAATGTGATCTTTTATAGATTCTTTCCCCTAATTAGAATGTGAACTCCTTGAGAAAAGAGTCTGTCTTGTTTTTTCCCTCAGTCCTTAGTACCATGCTTGGCACATAGTAAGCATTTAATAAATGATTTTTCATTCATTCATCCAGTAGGTACATATGTTATAAAAAGCTTTAACAAATGACAATACCTTGCCAGTTCTCAAGGAATCATTATATCATTATGGGAAAAAAAATACAAAGCTAAAAAGATGTGCCCTGTGGTTGGTCACAATAACAATTTGTACAATTACTTTCTGTGAAGGAGCTCATTGTGCTTCAAATATTAAATCTATTTTTTCTAATAGCATCACTCTTCTATGTGTGTAGATGGGGAGTTCTACTTATTGCCACCTAAAATACTATATATAATGGATAACATTTAAAAGAGTATATTCAAATTAATCTCTCAAGTAAGAACTCAAACTTTATGACCCTACAATGATTTTTCTTTCTTTAAAACCTTTTTTTTTTTAACTCAGGGTTCTTGGTCATATGGAGGATTATCACTATCTATAAAATTAGCTTTCATTTCCATTCATCTACTATATATGTTGGTTGCACTGGGCAAATAAGTTATTTCTTGACTCTTTTAAGCACAGAATCTCAACACTGAAAGGCATCCCATTGGTGGGTTAGTCCAAATGACAGCTAAACAGGAATCTGCTCTACAACATCCCTGGTAAGTATAGTACTCATCTCTGTTTGAAAACTACTGATATGGAGCTAACTACATGAGACAATTCATTCCACTTTTGGATAAGTCTGATTGTTAGGAAGGTTTTTTTTTTTTCCTTCTATCAAGTTAAAATCTGCATCTCTGCAATTTCAACCCATTGCTCCTACTGTAATTCTGTTCCACAGGGCCAAGTTGAACAAATCCAATTTCTCTTTCACTTAAGCTTCTCGTATAGATAGTTATCATATCTTCTTCAAGACTTCTATGAGGTATATAAAACATATTTCCTCCACCTAGTCCAAGTATGTCATGGTTTCCACTCCCCTCTCCAACCTGGTTACCCACCTCTGTACATTCCCCAGCTTACCAGTGTCCTGCCTAAAAAGTAACATTCAGAAATGAATACAATACTGCAGATATAGTCTCTTTAGCAGAGAACAATGGAACTATAATCTCCCTTGTTTTGAACACAATATCTCTATTAATGTAGTCAAAGATTGTATTGACTTTTCAGCTGCCGTGTCACATTGTTAACTCATATTGAGCTTGAAATGCATGAACATGTCAATATATGTATATACATGAATACATGCATATATAAATGTCAATTTTTATCAATGACTACATATGTATATATAATTTGTATGTGTATATATGCACATAATATATGTAAAATATCCTGATTTCAGAGATGGTCCTCATTGGTTATCTAGTCCAACCTATACCTGAAAAAGAATTCCCTCTACCACAGGATAATGATATCTAATATTTATTTAGCACTTTAAAATTTACAGAATGATACACACACACACACACACATACACACACACACACACAAAATCTCATTTGATCTTTACAACAACACTGTGAAGTAGGTACTATCATTATCCTCATTTTACAGATGAGGAAACTAAGGCACATAGAGGTTAAATGACTTATCTAGAGACACACAGCTAGTGAGTATAAGAGACATGATTCAAAATCAGATTTCCTGACTTCAGGTCCAGCATTCTATCCAGCATGTCACCTAGCTGCCTCTACCTGCAATCAGTCATTGAATCTTTGTTTGAAGACCATCAACGAGGAGGACTTCACTTCTTTTTTTTTTTTTTTGTGGTAAGAATTGCTTTTTTAAAAATTTTTTATTTTAGTTATTTTAGTTTACATCATTCATTTCCATGAGATTTTGAGTTACAAATTTTCTCCCCATCTTTCCCCTATCCCCCCCTCAAAACAGCCACCCCCTTGTATAACCTCTCCCCCCATCTAATCTCTCCTATGTCCTCCCCCCTCACTCTTCTAACTTTCTGATAGGGCAGGATGGATTTCCCTTCCACAGTGCCTGTGAATCT
>CM053588.1:118847492-118890931 GCA_028646515.1 Pseudochirops corinnae | reverse complement strand
TGATTTTCTTGCATCATTCTCATTTTTCTTCCCAATTTTTCCTCCACTTCTTTTATTTGCTTTCCAAAATTCTTCTTAAGCTGATCTATGCCCTGTAGGAAGTCTACATGTTGCTTGGAAATTTTTGGTGCAGGAGTTCTGACTGTGTTGTCTTCCTCTTGTTCCATGCTTTGATCCTTCTTGTCCCCAAAGGAGGAATCTAGAGTTTGGTAGCTGTTCTTACTTTGCTTCCTTTGCCTGCTCATGTTGTCCAGTCAATTACTTGTTTTGTTTTGTTTTTTTTTTTTTTAGCTCTGTGGAACTCTGCTTCCAGAGAGGAAAGCTCTGTCCCAAATAGCTGGAGTTTTCACAGCTGCTGGAGCTATTGGGAGGCTGCCATTTTTTTGCAGCCCCCCCACCAGCTTTGGCTTACTGAAAACGCACCCCAGGACCACTACCCAAGACCATGATCCCGATCCAGGCCACTCAACGCAAGTGCACTTAGCCTCTGAACTATTGCTTGGCCCCCCCCCCCCCCCCCCCCCCTGCAGTCTGGGAGCTCTGAAGCAGCTATGTGGAGGTGTCTGCAGGGCTGCTGCTTCTGCTGCTTCCTTGCCCTGGAGGCAGTTCTGCCGGACTGCTTTTCTCCCCCAAATTTAGCTGAGTTCCACTGACCTTTCACTTTGTCCTGGTTTCTTATGGCTTGATAATTCTGGAAACTGCCACAGCTGTAGCTGATCCACTGTCTTCAAGGCTCCAGCTGCGGCTGGTCCTGGCTGCCCCTGGGGCCAAGCCTTGGTTTCAGGCTGGGCTGGTTTTGGCTCCCAGTGTGCTGTGATGAGCTCTTCTTGCTGAGCTGCCTTCAGTGGGAGATGTTTTTCTGTATTTTTGTGAGATTTGGAGCCCTAAAATTTGTTTAGAGTCATATCTTATGGGTATTTGAGGTGGCTGTGTGGGAGCTGTGGAACCTTGTTGCTTCTATGCCGCCATTTTGGCTCCGCCCCTACATAGTTTTATTTTTAAGCGTATAATACATTCAGCTTATTTCAAACAATTCTGCTTGACTGGTTCCCCCTTCATACTTCTTTCTCTTCACTTCTGTGCATTTATTTAAATTCTTCAATGACTTATTTTCTTTTCATTCTTATGTTTCTTTTTATTCTTATCTTCCTTTTTTTTTTTGGCATTACCATCTTTTCTCTCCTAGTACCTACTCTGAATTTAAAAATAAACAAACACCTTCTTTTGTGACAAATAACAGAGGCAAGGAAAAATGAATTACACCTTTGGCCATGACCAAAGGCATATGTCTCATTCTGTGTAGTAGTCCCATCTTTTTCAGGAGATAATGTGCTTCATTATTAGCTCTTTTTAGTTTTGATTGGTCATTACATCCCTCAGGGCTACATCTTCTTAAAGTTGTTTTTCTCTATGATATTGTCATATCATTCAACAAGCATTAAGAGCCTACAATGTACCAGACACTGTACTATGCTTTGGGGATATTACCCAAGGAATGAAGCAATTCATACTCAAAAAGAGCTTTTACTCTGATGGGACATACAAGTACACAAAATAATTATATGATTAATAAATACGAATATATGTGTAGTAGTTAATTACATCGAGAGAGGTTCACTGACAGCTGGGAAAGGGGATCAGGAAAAAGCTTTGTACAAAAGATGTTACCTGAATTGCATCTTAAAGGAAGATAGGGACTCTCAGGCAGAAGTAAGGAGAGAGGTGTGTGGGGTGGCAATTTCAACAGCAAAGACAAAGGAAATGGAGTATCATGTGAATAACAGGATAGGCCAAGTTTGGATAGCAGAGTGTAGAAGCAGCAGAGTAATGTCCAGTAAATCTAGAAAGATAGGTTGGGATAATTTTTATAGCACTTTAAGAAGATAAGCAGAGAAGTTTATATTTTATGCTTGAGGCAGTGGGAAACCACTGGAGTTGGTTGGTTGAAGAGGGAATGGCATGATCAGATCTCTAGTTACATAAAATTATTTTGGCAGCAAGTATATAGGATGGACTAAAATGGTAAGATGCTTGAGGCAGGGAAATTAATTAGGCTGTTACAGTAATCTAGATGAAAGATGATAATGACTTGAATTAAAAAGTGGTAACTGTATGAGTGGAGAGAAAATTTTAGATGGGAGAGAGGTTGTCACAATAATCCAGAAGTGAAATAGTTTCTTCTCCTGAGCAGGTTATATTTTACTTGGGGGCTACAATATGATATTTATGAACCAAGTCAAACTTCTATTTTTATTTGGTTAATTCAATTTTAAGCAGGTATCATAACTAGTTAGTTCAGTGACTTCAGTTGGGTATATTAATCTGCTTTCAAGAACAAGTACGAGGGTGGAATTAACTCAGAATCTAAGTTTAAGTATTTACTGGAAAATTTGAATGAAAATATCCTTTTAACGTTAACCAAGATTACAATTCAGGCAGCAAGGCTTTAATTAAGACCAATGCTTTAAGAGCCTTTTTGTTTCCAGATATGCAATATTATTAACTAATTTGTAAAAAAGATCTGAAAGTGCATGTGCACACACGCACACACACAACCTATATATGTTGTGTGCTAGGTACTTTAATTGAGTTGAGATGGATTTGTTCCCTACCTCCCCCCTACCAAAAAGCAATGTCCAATAGGCAACGTGATCCAGGACTGAAGCTTGGGAGAGAAACAGGCTGGATGTCTACATTTGGGACGCGTTTACTTGGAAATAGTTAAACACGTAGAACCTGATGTTAAACACTCACAGCCAGGAGGCTTTATATTAGTGATGAACCACCAAAGGGGACTGAGAAGAATTAGTTAGATGGTCAGACAGGTAGGAGGTGAACCAGGGTCACAAAAACCAGGAGAGGATAGAATATCTAGGAGGAGGAGATAGTTGACTACTGTGTCAAGTGCAGCAGGTAAGTTTAAAAAAAAGGATTAGGATTGAGATAAAATCATCAGATTTGGCAATTAGATCTTTGGAAAGAGTAGTTTCAATTGGGTGAGATGAGAAATTGTATTTGTAATGGGTTGAGGAGTGATTGAGAGGAGAAGTATAAGATAAATCCATGAACATATGAACAACCATCACAAAACATTTTTCACACAAAGTCAGATCTAAAAAATTAGAGAAATATTCGTTGCTTATGGGTAAGCCAAGCCAATATAACAAAAATGGCAATTCTTATACTTACTCAGTGCCATACCAATCAAGCTACTAAAGAATTATTTTATAGGACTAGAAAGAATGGTAAAATTCACCTAGGAGAAAAACATGTCAAGAATATCAAGGGCATCAGTGAAAAAATGTGAGGGAAGGTGGCCTAATAGTACTAGATTTTAAACAATATTACAAAGTTATGATCATCAAAACAGTCTGGTACTACTGACTAAGAAATAGAGTGGTGAATCGGTGGAATGGATTAGGAACACAATACATGGTAGTAAATGACCATGATTGTCTAGTATTTGCAAAACCCAAAGACTGAAGCTTTTGGGGCAAGAACTTCACAATTTGACAAAAATTGCTGGAAAACCTAGAGAATAGTTTGGCAAATACTAGGCATAGATCAGCATCTACCACCACATATCTGGATAAGGTCAAAGTGGATACATGATTTAGACATAAAGGATGATATGAACAAATTAGGGGAGCATGGAAAAATTTTACCTGTTGCATCCATGCATAAGGGAAGAATTTATGACAAAACAAGATAGAGAGGTTCATGGGATATTTTGGTTACATGATATTAAAAAGTTTTTCCACAAACAAAACCAATGTAGTTAAAATTAGAGGAAAAACAAAAAATATTCCTACTTTACCACCTTCCTTCATTGTGGCAGGATGGTATGGTATGAGGGGAAGAAATAACCAGATCAAATGACGTAATATTTGTAAAGTGCCTGGCACATAGTAAGGGCTTAATAAATGCTTGTTTTCCTTCCTTACTCTTAATATGACAGCTTTCTCCATGCTGGAGAGTATAGCCAGAGATGTAGTTTTATCAGTCATATGTTTATTGTCTGATTGTCATTGATTCTACATTAGAATATAAATACGTCCCTTTCATCATTTCTTTTATTTTTAATTTTAAAAAATCATTTTTTACCAGTTACATTGGTAGATGTAATTTACCAAAGTAAAAATTGTAGTAACCATTTTAAAAATTCATTAAAAAATGCTTTTGGTTCCCAATTCTTTTGTTCCCTTCCCCTCTTATTGAGAAGGCAAGTAATTGATATAGGTTTTACATGTACAGTCATGCAAAACATCTCCATATTAATCATGTTGTGAAAGAAGACAGACCAAAAAAAAGCAAAGTTTAAAAA
This sequence comes from Pseudochirops corinnae, assembly GCA_028646515.1. Classification (NCBI taxonomy): domain Eukaryota; kingdom Metazoa; phylum Chordata; class Mammalia; order Diprotodontia; family Pseudocheiridae; genus Pseudochirops; species Pseudochirops corinnae. The sequence continues at coordinate 118,886,607 of CM053588.1, read as the reverse complement.
GAGTATGATTTGATCTGCATTCAGACTTATTTTATGAAAGTGGTTAGCATTTTTCATCACAAGTCCTTTAGAATTGTTTTAGATGAGTATATTGCTAAGAATAGCTTAAGTCATTCACAGTTAATTATCATACAGTATTGCGTTACTATGTGCAGTGTTGTCCTGGTTCTTGACTTTGCATCAGTTCATGTAACTCTTTTCAGGTTTTTCTGAAAACATCTTGCTGATCATTTCTTATAGCACAATAGTATTCCATCGCAGTCATAATACGGCTTCTTTAGCCCTTCACCAATTGATGGGCATCCCCTCAATTTCCTGTTCTTAGCCACCACAAAAAGAACTGCTATAAATATTTTTGTACAAATGATCCTTTGCCCTTTTCTTTCATTTTTTTGTGATATATACCTAGCAGTGGTATTGCTGGATCAAACAGCATATACTTTTCATAGACTTTTGGGCGTAGTTACAGTTGTTCTCCATAAGGGTTGGAACAACTCACAACCCCTCCAGCATTTGTCTTTTTTCTTTTCTGTAATGTTAGCCAATCTGGTAGATGTGAAATGGTACCTAATTTGCATTTCTCTGATCAATAGTGATTTAGAACCTTTTTTCATATGACTAAAAATAACTTTGATTTCTTTGTCTGAGAACTGCTGGTTCAAATTTTTTGACCCTTTATCAACTGAGAAATGATTTGTATTCTTATAGATTTGATTCAGTTCTCTATGTATTTGAGAAATGGTACCTTTATCAGGGAAACTTGCTGTAGAAGTTTTCTGCTTTTTTTTTCTAATCTTTGCTACTTTGGTTTTAGTTTGTTAACATTTTAATTTAAAGTAATCAAATTATTTTCACATCCCATAATGCTCTTTATCTTTTGTTTGGTCATAACGTCTTTCCTTATCCATATAGCTCATAGGTAAACTACCTAATTTGCTTAAGGTATCACCCTTTATGTCCAAATCACATAGCCATTTTGAACTTGTCTTAGTATTCAGTGTGAGATGTTGGTTTATACCTAGTTTCTGTCAAATTGCTTTTTAGTTTTCCCAGTGATGTTTGTCAAGTAATGAGTTCTTGTCCCAAAAGCTTGGATTTTTGCATTTATCAAATTCTAGATCAACATGGTCATTTACTCCTATATATTGTGTACCTAACCTGTTCCACTGATCCATCACTCTACATCTTAGCCAGTACCAGATTATTTTGATGATTACTGCTTTGTTTGAACTACTGTTTGAGCTCTAGTAGGGCTAGGCTACCTTCTTCCACTTTTTTTTACCTTGATTCTTGATATTCTTTACCTTTTGTTCTTCTGGATTAATTTTGTTAGTATTTATTTTAGCTCTATAAAGGAATTCTTTGGAAGTTTGATTGGTAAGGCACTGAATAACTAAATTAATTTAGGTAGAATTGTTATTTTCATTATATTGGCTCAGCCTACTCACGAGCAATTAATATTTTTCCAGTTCAGATCTGACTTTATTGTGTGAAGTGTTTTGTAATTGTGTTCATGTAGTTCTTGGATTTGTTTGGTGGATAGATAGCCCAATATTTTATATTTTCTGCAGTTATCTTAAATGAATTTCTCTTTCTGACTCTTCTTGGACTTTGGTGATATTTAGAAATGCTGATGATTTGTGCAGTTTTATTCTATATCCTGAAACTTTGCTAAAGTTGATAATTATTTCAACTAGTTTTTTTTGTTGATTTTCTAGGATTCTCCAAGTATAACATCATATCATCTGCAAAGTTTTGTTTCCTTATTGAGTATTCTAATTTCTTCAGTTTCTTTTTCTTCTCTTATTGCTATAGCTAGCATTTTGAATACAGTATTGAATAATATTGGTGACAATGGGCATCCTTGCTTCCCCCCTGATCTTATTGGGAAGGCTTGTAGGTTATTCCCATTATAGATAATGATTGCTTTTAGTTTCAGTTAGCATTTAGGAAAACTCCGTTTATTCTTGTGCTTTTAAAAAAAATAGGAATAAGTGTTATATTTTGCCCAAAATGTTTTCGGCACCTATTGAGATAATGATATGGTTTCTGTTAGTTTTGTTATTGATATGGTCAATTATGCTGATAGTTTTCCTAATACTGAATTCGTGGTATAAATCCCACCTGGTTATAGTGGGATCTTTATGCTATAGCATCTTTGTGCTTTGTTGTTTTAAGTAAATATCTTTGGTAGTATTTTATTTAAAACATTTGCATAAATATTTATTAGGGAAATTGGTTTATAGTTTTCTTTCTCTGTTTTTGCTCCTCATGGTTTAGGTATTACCACCATATTTATTTCATAAAAGGGGTTTGGTAGGATTCCTCCATTGCCTATTATAAATAACATATTTAATATTGGAATTAGTTGATGTTTCATTGTTTAGTAGGGTTCACTTGCAAATCCATCTGGTCCTGATGTGTTTTTTTTCTCCTTAGGAAGCTCATTTATGGCCTGTTCAAGTTCCTTTTCCAAAGTAGGTTTATTGAGATACTCTATTTCCTCCTCTGTTCATCCAGGCAGTTATTATTTTTGTAAATTTTCTCCCATGTTACTTAAATTGTTAAGTTTATTGACAAAATTTAGGTAAAATTGCTTTGATTTCATCATTATTAGTGGGATATTCACCCTTTTAATTTTTTTCCTAGTCCAGGGGTGGGGATTTGTTCTGTGAAGTTTGGATTCAGTCCAAGGGCTGTTTTTGAGAACCTATCTGGAACTGCAAGTTCCTCACCCCTGCCTTAGTCATTTGATTTTCGTCTCTCTCTTTTAAAAATCATATTAACCAATGTTTTGTGTATTTCATTTCCCCCCCACAAAACCAAGTCCTAGTTTTATTTATTAATTCAATGTTTTGCTTACATTCAATTTTATCACTCACCTTTAATTTTTAGAATTTCCAGTTTGGTGTTTAGTTGGGGATTTTTGATTTGTTCTTTTTCTAGTTTTTTTTTCATTGCATACCAATTCATTGGTTTGCTCTTTTTTCTATTTTATTGCTATGAGCACTCAGAAATATAAATTTCCTCTTTTTACAGTTTTTTGCTGTATCCCATTGATTTTTGATATGTTGTCTTATTATTCTCTTTAATAAAATTATTTATTGTTTCTATGACTTATTCTTTAACTTGCTTGTTCTTTATCATTAGATTATTTAGTCTCTAATTAATTTTTAATTTGTTTCCATGGTCTCTTGTTAAATATAACTTATCACACTATGATCTGAAAAGGAAGCATTTAATATTTATGCTTTTTTGCATTTATAAAGTTTTTATGCTCTAATATGTGGTAAGTTTTTGCAAAGGTGCCATATATTGCTGAGAAAAAGGTATATTCCTTTTTATTCCCATTCAATTCTCTCCAGATATCTTTCATATTTAGCTTATCTGTGATTCTGTTCATCTCCTTGACTTATTTATTTTTTGCTTAGATTTATCCAGTTCTGAGAGGGGAAGGTTGAAGTCCTCCACTATTGTAGTTTTGCTATCTATTTCCACTTATAATTCATTTAGCTTTTCCTTTAAAAATTTGGATGCTGTAGTATTTGGTACACATAGGTTTAGTATTGATGTTCATTACCTATGGTATCTTTTATCATTGTGTAGTTCCTCTGTTTATCTCTTTTAATTCTATTTTAGCTTTAATTTTTTTCTGAGATCATGATTGCTCCTCTTGCCTTTTTTGCATTGGCTGAAGCATGATACATTGTACTACAGCTCTTTATTTTTACATATTGTAAGATTTTGTTTTTTAATCCTCTGTGCTACCCATTTCAGTTTTATGGGTGAATTCATCCCATTCCCATTCAAAATTATAATCACTAGTTGTGCATTTCCCCTCCCTTTTGTTTTTCCTCACTATTTATCCTTCTATCCGGCTTTTTGCCCTATTCTGCTTCAGATGTCTGATTTACTTCTGACTCAGAGGTTCCCAAACTTATTTGGCCTACCACCCCCTTTTCAAAAAAAATTTCCCTGGAAATCTACTTTCTTTAGTTGTTTTTAAAATTTACATCATTTCAAACAAATATAAAACATTTTTTAAAAATGACACATCTTAAATTTAATAATTTTGTGAGTTTTTCCTACATTGAAATTTTAATGATGTTATATTGAGTCATGTAACTATATAGTGTTATATTGTAAACAAATCATTACACACACATATTCTTGCCGATGCATGCTGGACTTCTGGCAATGTGTGACATGCTTGCCTGCCAATACTTGCTTCTTAAGACCTGAGACCTGTTGGTTGACTTGACCACTGATGGATTATAACATACATTTTATGTGTTTATTTGGAAAATAATGTAGTCACTACTACTTCAACTCTGTTACGCAACAGATGACACATGTATAAATGGTTTTTCAGAATTTTCTTCTATTCTTTCCTTGTGCTTCTATTGCCCCCTTATTTTTATTCAATGCTCCCTAATTGCATCTGAGGTCACTACCCCTCCCCTGGATCATTCCAGCACCCCCGAGGGGGGGCAGTATCACCCACTTTGGGAATCTATGGATAATTTAATCAATGCCTCCCTAATCCTTAGCCCTTATAAGAGTCTGTCCCTTATTCTATATCCTTGGTCTCCCATTTCTTTGTAAGTTAATAAGACTTTTATGCCTTTTTAGATAGATGTATGTGCTATTCCCCTTTTAATCCAGTTGATGAGAATAAAGTTCTAGCACTTGTCAGCCTTCCATTCTACCCTCCCACCCCCAATAGTTTTTTCATTCATTCTTCTTTTCTATGAGATAATTGCTCCATTTTACCTCTCCCTAACCAATTTTCTTTTTCATTATGTCATACTCAACTCAATCCCAAGCCTTATTTTTATGTATGTCTTTCAAATTACTCAAGTAATAGTCTCATACTTAAGTGTTACAGATAACATTTTCCCATATAAAAAGGTAACAGTTTGACCTTTTATAATACCTTATAATTGGTCTTTAGTATTTACCTTCTAATGTGCATTCTCTTTTGCTTACTTATTTTTTTAAGTGGCTTATTTCTTAATTGTTAACTTTATGTTAGAGTTGGCCTCTACTCCCAATATATGGGCTAATGTCTCAGGCTTAAGGTTTTTTTTTTTTTGTTCTGTTGTTTTTTGAGCTATACCTAGGAGCTTGATTTCAGATATTCCTCTATCTGAGCCACACCAAGGCCCCAGTAATGCTGTCAGTTCAAATGCTCTTATTCCTTGCAGTCTCTCTCATGGTTGTAAGCTTCAGCTCACCCCTCCACCTGGAACCAAAATTAGGGACTCCATTTTCCTGCAAGTACCGACAACCAACAGGGCCCATGCAGCCCCTCTGCAATAGCACTCATTGTTATGTTCTTGCTCCTCCTTTCCCAGAGCCATAACCTGGGTCTGTCTGGTGCAGTGCCAACAGTGGACCCCAAAATCTTCCTCTGATCAGTTGTCCAATCATCTCACTGTCCATGGGGTGAAAGTTCCTTCAACTGGGGCTGCTTCCTGACACAGCTGCCCCTAGGGTTTGTCGTTTGTTGATTCAGTGGTATGGATGCTTCATTCAGGCCAAACCACCACTCTGGAAGATCAGGTTCTTTCCAAATGTCCTCCCAAGGTGTCTTAGGCAGACAATTGCTTTACCCTGACTTTTAATTCTTTTTGCCACTAAAAGTTCATTTTGAAAGGCCAGTAAATAGAGCACTGGCCCTGGAGTCAGGAGGACCTGAGTTCAAATCCGGCCTCAGACACTTGATACACTTGCTAGCGGTGTGATTTTGGGCAAGTCACTTAACTGCAGTTGCCTTCCAAAAACCAAACAAACAAACAAACAAAAAAGGTACAAGTTCATTTTGAGGCATTATTTTGTTTGTTAGGAAATGTGGCAAAGCCAGGTAATTTCCTGACTTCTTCTACCACCTTCCCCAAATCCTCCCAGTAGATTCTTTTAATTTCTATTTGCTCTATGGTTCTAGGATATCAGGGCAGATTTCCTTGATCATTTCTTGAAATATGATGTCTAGGCTCTTTTTTTGATCATGACTTTCACATAGTCCAATAATACTTAAATTATTTCTCCTGCATCTGTTTACCAGTTTATTTGTTTTTTAAATAAGATTTTACATATTCTGTTTTTTTCAGTCTTTTTATTTTATTGTTTCTTGATGACTCTTATGGAGTCATTAGTGTCCACTTGCCCAATTCTAATTTTTAAGCAGTTATTTTCTTGAGTGAGCTTTTGTACCTCCTTTTCCCATTTGGCCAATTCTAGTTTTTAAGGAGTTCTTTTCTTCGGTGTATTTTTGTGCCTCTTTTAGCATTTGGCTATTCTGTTTTTTAAGGTGTTACTTTCTGTGCCTCCTTTACCAAGCCATTGACTGTTTTCTTGATTTTCTTGCATCACTGTCATTTCTTTTCTCAATTTTTTTCTTTACCTCTCTTATTTGATTTTTAAAATTGTTCTTTGAGCGCTTTCAACAATCTTCTTCTCCCTCCCCCCCCCCCCTTTTTGGAGGGGACTGAAATAAATTTACATTATTCCTTGAGACTTTGCATGTAGCTGTTTTGACATCGTTGCCCTCTTCTGAGTTGGTGTTTTGCTTTTCCTGCTCCATAGTAACTTTCTGTGGTCACGGTTTTTGTTGTCGTTTGCTTATTTTTCCAGCCTATGTCATGACTTTTAACTTTATGTTAAAGTAACTCTGCTTCCAGGGTGTAGGGAGCATTCTCCCAAGCTTCAGGTTTTTTGTGCTGCTGTTTTTGGCGCTAATTCTGGGCCTCTATAAGTTTTCAGTTTTTTCCAAAGTGGTGTGGTCTAAGGAGATGTATGGTCTATGCTTTCCTGGCCTGTGCTCTGGTCTATGAGTGACCACAAGCACTCTTTTCCCCCTATGAACTGTGACCAGGGTCTACAGTGTTTGTCCTAACTCTGAGGTTGTGACCAGGCACAGTGACTGTGTGGGCAGTGTCTCAAAGTCCTAAGGGTCATTTGTATTCTCCTTCTGACAAGTTGTTCAACCCCCTTATCTTCTGTGGGTTAAGAACTTGAGAAACCACTGCTGCTGATTGTCACCACCGAGGCCTTATGTTGGTTTGCTGTGGTGCAGCCTGTGGTGCACTGTGGCTCCATTCTTACCCAGTAAGACAGACCTTTCCTGCCAACCCTCTGAGTTGGGCTAGAATATTTTTCACTCTGTCATTTTGTTGGGTCTACTTCTCCAGAATTCATTTTGAGACATTATTTTGAAGTTGTTTGGCGGGGAATTTTGGGGAGCACAGAGCAGTCTTTGTGTTTATTCTGCTATCTTGACTCCTCTTTGCTTTTCATTGTTTCTCATGACTATTTCTGACTCTCAAAGGAAAAGGAGGAAGAGGAAGATTAAGATATGAGTCAAATGAGGAGAAGAAAATCATGTAGGTGACTTGGAAGAGATTTGGACTAAAGATTGGTTTCCAGGTTGACTTTAGGAAGTAAAAATTTGGCAATATTAAGGTATATTATAGAAAACGTGAACAGCAACAACATTCTCCAGGCTCAGATGCTGGTCTGTATTCTGTTTCCAGGTTATAAAAGAAGTTAGATCAAGCCCAGTTAAGGAGGATATAAAAGTATTTAGAAGTATTAGGAAGTAGAATTTGAAGAAGTAGCCTCTAGGAGAGTAATGAGAAAGTAAATGGCAAGACAAGGTAAGTTGTCAGAAAATGTATAAGAAAAAATTGGAGGATTAAGTAAGTTGGTGAGTGTGGGTAGAGCAAAATGGTAGGACAGGATAGGTTGGCACGGGGCTAAAGAGGAGGGGTGTGTGTCTGAGAATGTGGAATTGTTTAGACAGGAAAGGAATTTGAATCAGATTATCAAATGATGATTGGCTGTTAAAAGTTTTAATCAGGAACCTAGGTGGAGGTATAAATACTCACAAGTAGTAGGTAATTTTTAAAGAAATAAGACTGAAAATCTCAGCCATTATGGGGAATAAAGTTAATTGTATAGCAGCTTGCACTAACTGTTCAAGTAGACTTCTTCCCACAATAGACTTCTCCCCAGAGTAGTTTCAATGACTGTTATATGTCTTCCAAGTGTAGGATGATATTCCTTCTGGGGAAGTGAAAGTATTTGAATGTCTGAATGTGACTCCATGATTCAGGTTGTTAGGGAGAACAAAGTGGTCTTAAGGGAAACATGTAGGAGGAGAGACTTGACCCTTGTTAATATGTTGGAGATTAGGAAAGTACACAAAGGAGAAAGGAAAGGAAAAGAACAATGCACAGTTAAAGCTTAAAAACAGAATTGAAGCTTTTTCTGAAGGGGAAGGAACTTAATGCTTTTGAGGAGGAAGAAGCTGCTCATCTATCTAGGAATACTGTAGTAGAGCCACAGAAACTAAGTAGGAGATTATGTAGTAAATGGCAGAGTAAGGAAAGAAGAGTAGTAACTGATTACTTTTTTAGGGGTATTGAAGCAGCTATTTGTTGATCTTATAACAATAATAAAAAGGTCTGTTGTCTTCCTGAGACATGAATCCAAGACATAAGAGAAAACCTTCCAAAGTGTGTCAAAGGAGATGACAGCTACCTACTCATGGGCATAAATAATAATTCCAAAAGGAACTTGAAAAGTATCGTTCAAAGGAGGCTTGGGTTGTGATTTCCTCACTGTTTCCCATTGAGGGCAGGGGATGCAGAAGAGAAAAATTAATTTGGGAAATGAACAGCTGCTTAAATAGGTAATGTCTGGGAATGGGATTTGGATTTCAAGCTTGCGATACCGGATACTGGGTTGACAGATTCCTGACCAGTAGTAGAGTACACGTAATATAGGCTAGAGTACATATAATAAAACCTAGTAAAAACATTTGCGGGATGTATATCTTCAAAGTAAGATATTATAGAGAGTAACCCATAAAGAGGGAAGGCTGGATTGTGATTTCCTAATCCTATAAAATCTAATAAAATGCCAGTAGTAAATTTTACCCTGGCCTTGAGTACTTGTACATAAGTGCCCAAGGCAACAAACAAGTCAGAAGTCTTATCACTGAGGCTTGGTGGAATGAAACTCATCACTGAGACTATGACTCTGGATGGATGTACGTTATTCAAAAGAAACAGGATAGTAATAGGGAAAGGAGGTGTGGAGAGTAGCATTGTATATTTGGAAGATATACTCATATGAGGGAATCCAGGAACCAGAGTGGGGAAAAATGACAGAGATTATTTGGATAAAGGTCAAAAGAGGAAGAAACAAGTGCTTTTGTTACTGAAATATGCTATAGACTATCTGGAGAGAAAAAGGAAATTAATGAAGAGTTTGGGAAATAGACTTTAAATATTACACAATGCTATCATATGGTAGTATTAGGGGAATTCACTTATCTAGATATCTGCTGGCTCAGTCTCCCAGAAGAAGAGCAACTGATAATTCCATGACTTGCCTTAGTGACAGATTCATCTTCTTAATATGGAAGAACTGGATGGTGGGGATGGAGTAGATGATTCAAACCTTGAGTGGAAGTGAACATCCTAGAGTTTATGACAAAGCAGGAAAGGAAATCTAGGCGTAGTCTGTTTACCCTAGATTTTGGGAAAGTATATTTCAAGGGGCAACTGGGTGAATCAGGGGATAGAGTTCTGGGCCTTGAGTCAGGAAGACCTGTGTTGAAATCTGACCTCACATACTTGCCATCTGTGTGACCCTGGGCAAGTTACTTAACCTTGGTTTGCCTCAATCCACTGGAAAAGGCAACGGCAAACCACTTCAGTATCTTTGCCAAGAAAACCCATTGGAAGTATGGTCCACAGGGGCATGAAGAATTGGACATGAGTGGATGACTCAACAATAGATATTTTAAAGAGTTCAGAGGAAAGATAGGTAGGATTCCATGGAGTAGAATGCTTTTGGGGATGGTTGGCCTAGGAGGGATGGAGATGGTCAAGAATGAAAGTATAAAGACAAAGGGATACCAGTACAATGAGTGTGTGTGTGTGTGTGTGTGTGTATGTGTGTGTGTATGTGTGTATGTGTGATGGATTTTGTATGTAGACACCAATGTAGTAGCACAAGGAACTCACTAAACAAGTTTGAAAAGAAAGACACAGAAGATAAAATCAAGACCAGGTAACATAAGATGAATATAAGAGCGTGACATAGTTTGGTAAAAATAGTGTGAGGAATACTAAAATTCAGAATAAACTGAATTTGGTGAAAGAAGCTAAGGACAATAACAAAGGGTTTTTTCATTTGTTTGGTTTTTTGTTTTTAGCTATAGCAGACATAGGACCTTTACTTAGTGTGGATGGGATGATAACTGACAGCATGTTGAAGGTAAAGTTGCCCAGTTTTTATTTTGTTTCTTTTCTCTTTATAAAAGAGAATAGCCTTTACCCTGTAACTGTTAGAACAATAATGGCTAACAAGGAGTTGATACCCAAGATAAGTAAGGTGAGAGAGCACCCAGTTGCTTTTGATAAATTCAAGTCATCTGGCCCAGGAATTGCAGTATGCTTAGAAACTGAAACAACTGGAAGATATGATTGCTGAGCCACTGTCAGTGATACTTGAGAGATCATGGAAAACAGGTTAATATGAGGTTAGAGAACAATAAATGTCCCAGTTTTCTTTTTCTTCTTAAGGGAGGAGAGAAGAGTCCAAATAGACCAATGAGCTTGACTTTGATTCCTGGGAAAATTCTAGAAACAAACTTAGACATAGTTGGTGAACTTTTAGAAAGGGCAGTGATTACAAAAAAACAAAAGCTTTGTCAAATACAGGTCATGTTTCATTTCCTCGTTTGATACAATTACTAAATTCAAGTTGATGAGGGGGAACACTGTAGAGATAGTTTGATAAAATACTTCATACTATTTCTGTAGTGATGATGGAATGATAGAGATTCTATAAGAATGATGTAGAACTGGTTGGAAGACTGGACTAAAAGAGATTCAGTTAAAGATTCAGTGTCAGTGTGACAAGGCATCTTAAGTGGAATACCCTCATGGATCTGAGCTTGGCCTTACAAAATTTAACATTAATGATTTGGACGCCCAAATAAATTGTATACGTTGCAGTTAACATAAAGCTGGGAATGAAAGCTTAACAGTACTGGATGACAGGGTCTTAAAGACTAGAGCATAGAACACTTAAGTGAAGACTATCAGTAGGGAGTAAATCTTGGGTAGAAAAAAAACAGTTAATTTCACAAGTATAAGATGTAGGAGCCATGGGTCAATAGCAGGTGTTAAAAAAAATTGGAATTTTAGTGGACTACTAGATCAATGTGAATCAGCATTGTGATGTTGTAACAGCCACAAAAACTGATGTTGCTTTAAGACGGGGCATAGATTTCGGGAATACAGAGGTGACAGTGCCAGTGTAGTGTATTCAGCCCTCATCAGAATTCATCCAGAATTCTAGATTATTGTGTCCAGTTGAGGGTACCACAATTTAAAGACATTAATAAGCTGGAAGTTGTAGAGTACTGAAGGAACTTTTTAGCTGTATTTAGTCTGGAGCAGAAAAGAGTCAAAGAGAAGAAAAGAGGGAACATGATAGCTGCTGGCCAAGTACTTGAATAACTTCTAGGTGATACAAGGAGCAGTAGCTAGAAGTTGCAAAAAGACAAAATTGGGTTTGTTGTTAGGAAAATTTTCTTCGCTATTAGAGCCATCCAAGATAGAATGGGCTGCCACGAGAAGTCTCAGGTCCCTCCCCAATCCAGTGGTTTTCAAGCAGAGGCTGGACAAAAACTTGTCAGGTATGTTTACTGGGGATTCAGTTAATGTATGACATGGCTTAGATGACCACTGAAGTATTTTCCAACTCTCATTCTGTACTTTTTTTGAATATTTTATTACATTACTATGCAGTGATTTGTTTAGTCATTCCTCAGTTATTGGACACCCGCTTCTGTTCCTTGGCTACAATAAGAAGTTCTGCTGTGAATAGTTTTGTGCATGTGGGTCTTTTCCTTCTTTATGGTATATGGGTGGTGATGGTGGTAGTGGTAGAGTTATCTCTTCCACATTGTGACTTTCCATCGGGTTTGCATAAGAAATTAAATGGGAATTTTGGGAGAGTTTTGTGGAAGCTGAAGACAACATACAAAGGCCAGCAGATGACACAAAAAAAGTTTAGAAACTCAGAAATGCATACAATTTACATGTAATGTTGATTAATATCAGCATACTTTATCTCCTGATTCCATGTTAATTCAAACTTCTTCCCTGGTGTGAAAGGGAGGGCCAAAAATTTTACATGGATTTTCCAGATCACAGGAGTGCCACACGCCTAAGCCCCTCTTCCCCTTTTCCCCTTGTGATGTGAAAGGGATAACTGTAGTCGTTGTAGTTCTGAGTCAAAGGGTTTGCATGTTTTTTATTGACATGGTTCAACATTACATTCCATAATGACTGGACCAATTTATAACACCACTAAATAGTGCCTTACTGTGCCTGTTTTCCCCTAGCCTGTAACATTTTGTCATTTTCATTTTTCTGGAGAGGGAGGGTAGAGTTTTCCAGTCTGATGCATGTGAGGTAGAAGCTCAGTTATTTTTCATTTGCAGTTCTTTAATTTTTAATGATTTGCAGCTTTAATATAACTGTTGATAGTTTGCATTTTTCCTTTGAAAATGATCTGTTCATATCCTCTGATCACTTAACAATTGAGAAACAGCTTTTATTCTTGTAAATTTGAATTAGTTCTTTAAATATTTTGAACATGAAGACCCTTATCCAAGAAATTTGTTACAGATTTTTCTTCAGTTATCTATTTCCTTGGTCTTAGCTGCATTTATTTTGTGCAGAAGTTTTAAAATTTATGTTATCAGAATTGTCCATTTGATCCTGTGATTTTTTTTTTTAACCCTTGTTTGGTCATGACCTCTCTCCTTACCCCTTCCCTCCATAAATCTGAAAGATTTATTTTTCCTTACTCTTAGTTTTTTTATGTTGTCATCCTTTGTGTCTGAATCATAAGCTCTAGCCATTTGGAGCTTATCAAGGTCCATCCGTTTGGAGTTTATCTTGATATATAGTGTGAGGTGTTGGTATGTATTTAGTTTTCTTAACTAGTATTTTAGTATATTATGTTAGTTTTCTTAGCTGGTATATATCTAGATTTCTTAGCCAAATCATTTTAGTGAATACTACTTTGTAGTATAGTTTGGGGTCTGATGCTGCTAGGTTCTCTTCCTTCAGACTTATCTTTTTCTCTTTCCTTTGAGATGCTTGACTTTTTGTTCTCTCAGATAAGTTTTACTGTTGTTTTTCTAACTCTATAAAGTTATTCTTTGATAGTTTGGCACAGAACTGAAAATGTCATTTGAAACACTATTGTCATTTTTATTATATTGATTCAGCCTCTCTATCTCTGAGCAATTACTACAATCCCTAGATATTTAGGCCTGTCGTACATAATGTGTTGTAGTTCAACTCTTGGTTATATCTTGGCAATAGAATCTCAAGTATCTTATACATTCTGTCGTTTAATGGAATTTCTCTTTCTGTCTCTTCTTGCTAGATTTTGCTGGTAATATACAGAAATGCTGCTGATTTGTGTGGGTTTAATTTATCCTGCAACTTTATTAGTTGTTAATTATTTGTTAAATTTTAGTTGCTTTTCTAAGGTTATCAGAGTAAACTATCATATTGTTTAAAATGCTAATTTTTTTCTTCTATCAAAGGAATTTGCTTACTCCCTCTTTCTTTTCCTTATCTTAATGCTATTTTCAGCATTTCTATTACTATATCTAATAGTGGGGAATAATAGACATCCTTACATTAATCTTTTATCAGAACAGTCCCTAGTTTATTCCTGTCACATATAGTACTGGTTATTTTATATTTGCCAATGAGTTTGTGTTGAATTAAATAATTGAATTGTCAACCCTTTTGGCCCATGAATGTAATTAATTTTTTTCTTTATTTTTTGCTTATTCTGTCAGTGGTTGAGAGACTATTTCCAAGAGAGGTGTATAGATTTTATGAGTGAATATTTTCATGTAGGGTTAGATGAAAGATTCATAGATGTGGTATTAATAAGAAAATCATAATTATTGTCAATCAAGATTTTCTTCAGCCCTCAAGGAATAAATGTTCTTAAATATTTGTTTTAAACGTTAAATTTTATTTTTTAATTTCAACCAGTATACATTTTTGGGTATTTCTTGATTTGTTTAGCCAAAGATTTAAATTTTCCATAGAAATTTGTCAAGTGCACATTAATGAAAATAATTTTCAGGACATTCTGGTTCTTTATTGGCAAGAGGTGAGTGAATGATAAAAATCCAACCCATATAAGTTAATATATTGTGACGTCTCTAGGCAGTAAGGAAACACATGTGTATGATTCTAATTCTTCCATGTGGTAACCTATAATCTCTATTATACAACTTAGTTGTAACAAGTTAGACAACTTCAGATATGAAAACTCCCTCCAATCAATAAAGTGTCTCAACTTTTCTCATAACTTAGTAGATAAACCCCATGAAACTGCCTGAGGTACTTCAGAATTGTATTTTGGCCAGGGTCATGTAGTATCAGAGGCAGTATTTGAATATAGATCTTTCTGACTCCAAGCCCAGCACCCAGGTCATTCCTTATGCCACTTTGCTTTTTAAATCCTTGTGGTAATTCTGCCCCCAGTCTCATTCCAAACATAATTAAATGCTTCTAAAGAGTAAAATCTTTCCAAAGCTATTTCCTGTTTGAGTCTTTAGTAATAATTCTTTTTGTTATGTTTTTGTATTGTTTTGTTTTAAAGTAGAAAGTGCCTAGAGGAAAATGGGCTGTGGTCTTAGCTGTTCTGAAGAGTAAGGGGCTGAATTCTATTAGAATGGTTTCCTAAGCACAAATTTGCAAAACTAATTGGGAAATGTTTAACAAATGTAAAAAGACATTACAACCCAGATAATGTTAATTTTGGTTTCCTAAGTCAGTAGTGTGAGGGATAATTTATAGTGGTTTCCCCATTCTGAAAAATCAAATCTAGAATGGCTTCAGTATTCACTAGGCCTGAGTTTCGAAGTCAGCTGACCTTCCAGCAATCTGGGGCTTAGAGCGATGGAGACCCTCCCCAGTGCCACCTCAGCACAAGATGTGCCAAATAAGGTTAAGACTGCTTTCATTGGACAGCCACATGTTTCCGGGTCCTTTGTCTCAGAGAGAGATTCCCGAGCTTAGGTTTTGGGTCAGCCCCTCTACAAATGAGTGTGAAGGCCAGTTGCTGAAGGCCAGTTGCAGGGGTTGGGTTTCTGCATTAGAAGATTATATAACCATGGGCTGGCTTCTACCTGTTGCTCTCTCCCTGCAGACGCCATGTGGGCCACAGAGGCAAAGTCCTTTCTTGTGAGAAAGAATAAAGACCTTTTCTGACCTCAGATTCAGACTCTGAACTCTTTCATCTCACACAGTAGTAAGTGGGCTGCAGGGATGTTTTCTTTTTGAGCTTGACACCACTGGTATAGTGGAGAGGTTTGATCATGGAAGCAAGAATATTTATAGGTTAATCACATGGTGTATTTGGGACCACAGGCAAAATTTTTAACCTATCAGTATTGGAGGGAGATAGGAATGGGAAGAGAAGAGAATTTATGTAGATCCCATAATGTATGAGATACTGCCAAGCACTTTTACAAATATTATTACATTTGGTCCTCACAGCAACCCTGCAAGGTAAGTACTATTTTACAGTTGAGAAAACTGAGGCAAACAGGGTAAGTGACTTGCTCAAGAGTTATACAGCTAGTATCTGAGGTTGGATTTGAACTTAGGTCTTCTTCACTACTACTTGCTAATACTAAAAGTTACAAGGGAGATACAGATCTGCACTGGGAATTCCTCATACCTGTGAAATCATAGATTCAGAATCCCCAACACCATCCCACCCCTCACGAAAAGAGGAAGAAGAATGAAATCTTGCTAGTAAATTTGCATCTTTGAAAGCTTATGTCAGTCCATTGAGCACTATAGAGGTCATTTCTGAAGAGTTATGCTATAATGAAAAGAACTCTAAAAAAGGAGTCAGAAGAAACAAGATCCAATCCTAGGTCTAATATTACCCAAGTATTCAGTAAATTATTAGTCACTCCTCTCAGCCTTGCATTCATCATTTGCAAAATTAGGAGATTGTATAAAGGTGATTTCTAAGGTCCCTTCCACCTCTAAAAATGTCATAGATTATATATTCAAATAGCAAAATATTTTGTGTACTGGCAATTTTTTAAATACTTCATAAGAATATAGTACAAATATAGTAGTTTTTAAAACTACTTCAGATCTTTTTTAAAAATTGGGCTATAAACCTTGCGGGATTGTAAATTGTATTTGCCAAGCATTCTCTTGTCTCAACTCCATCAATATAAGTTTTATGTCATGCTGCCTTACATGATTTTAGTTACTGGGATTGTTACTCCAACCCTCAAAATTTCCTTCTACTTCAGCAAATATCTCTTGAGCTATTACTCTATGATTTAGATGTCTGCTGTTATGGGGAATACAAAGGTATGTAGACAAGAGGTTTGTCCTCCAGTGGCTTACTAGTAGGAAATAAAGATAAAACGCTGCAAGTACAAAGCAACTAGAAGGGCAGGGACTTGTGTTTGTATTCCCCTAGCACAGTGCCTTGTACTTAGTAGTTGCTTAATAATGGTCAATTGAATTTGATGGGTAGTATAAGTCAAACACTAACGAAAGCAGTATCTTTTTATTTGGTGACTTAAAACTGAAAACTTAAAGGATGCCCGTCAGTTGGGGAGTGGTTGAACAACTCGTGGAATATAAATGTGATGGAATACTATTGTACCATAAGAAATAGATTATTTCAGAGAAATATGTTAAGGCTTGTGAAGTAATGCAGAGTGAAGTAAGTAGAAATAGAATAATTTATGCTATTACATTAATATTCTAAAAATGAAGTGTTTTGAAGACTTTTATAAACATAAAAAATTAAATGAGCAGAACTATGAGAACAATTTATATAATAAAACAACAACACTGTAAAGAGAAACACTTTGAAAGCTGTAAGAACTATATAAAGACAATGTCTTTAATATAGCCAATGAAAGAATGTTTTGCTTTGACTATGCATATTTGTTACAAGCTATTTAAATTTTTTTTAATGGGATAATGGGATGGAAGGTGAGAAAAAAAGTTTACCCAAGTAAGGGTAGATTGAAGTTATCAGTGTGAACCTCATAGAAAAGGTAGTGTGGTCTCCCCAGGATATATTGGATAGGATTTTGATGGGGGAAGAGAAAGTATGTTCCAGACATGTATAAAATCATGAGGACAGCTAGGTAGCATAATGGATAGAATGCTGGACCTAAATTGTTGATAAATGGTTTTAAAATCAGCAGCACAGATAAATATGGAGTAAATGGGTTTTAAAACCTCTTCAGTCTTGCAGTGAACATTTTACATGTTATAACTAGCTGGTGAAGTGTTAAGCCACCCAGAATTCTAACCAGTGAATGCATCTTTATAGATCATTTTCTGTGCTTAATTTTTGAGGGGAATTGGCATGTTATTATCCCTATCCAAACCCTCTAATATATTAAAAAGTGACAGTAGTTTACTTTGAATTTCAGCTCCTTTTTAAGGGTTTTACAGTTGATTTCTAGGTATAGTTCTCAGTCATGGAAACATAGCATTAATGGACGGACATGTTTGAATACAAAATGCTCAAAATTTTTTTACCTAGTTTAAAAATATGGCCAGTGTACCATTTATTTGGTGTTAGTACAACCATAATTTTGTTCTGAGAATTACAAACTAGAGACTCTAGGTGCTTTTCTTCACAGTGTCAGAATAGTTGAAAAGATTAATACATTGAAATACACAGAAGAAAACAAAGAAACTCAGAAGGAATTACAGCCCAGCAGGATAGCAACGAAGTAGCATTTAAAAAGCAAGCTGTATATAATAAAGATCTATAACCCTCTCTGTTCTGCTGTGTATAGAAAAGTATTTGTTTTAGTTGACATTTAAGCCCAGAATTATTTATTTATTTTTTTTGGGGGGGGGGGGGAAGGCAATTGGAGTTAAGTGACTTGCCCAAGGTCACACAGCTAGTAAGCTTGCAGGTGTCTGAGGCTGGATTTGAATTCCGGTCCTCCTGACTCCGGGTCTGGTGCTGTATTCACTGAGCCACATAGCTGCCCCAAAGTTCAGGAATTTTTAATCTTTTTTTTTTTTCTTTTTGGAAGGGCAATTGGGGTTAAGTGACTTGCCCAAAGTCACACAGCTAGCAAATGTTAATTGTCTGAGGTCATATTTGAACTCAGGTCCCCTGGACTCCAGAGCTGGTGCTCTATTCACTGTACCACCTAATTGCCCCAAGGATTTTTTAAGCGAGATAATTAAAATTACAGAATGGCTGGGAGAATGGGGACACTTTTCTTTTTTCTTTTTCTTTTTTTTTTTTTGGAGGGCAGTTGGGGTTAAGTGAATTGCCTGAGGTCACACGGCTAGTAAGTGTTCTGTTTTTTTCTTTCTTTTTTTTAATGTGAACGCATTTAATTGAAGAAAAGCTGTGAAAGTGAGAAGGGGGAAAAGGAGTGAAACTTATAGTTATAAGAGGAAGTGGAGGATCTGTCTGCTTGTTTGTTTATTTTTGGTCAAACCTTGCTTGATGCTAAATCAAATGATTGATCCAGAAATTAGTTATTTACTATACATATTTTGTGCACAGAGTTGATGTAACATAGATAAGCTATCTTCTTATAAGTGTGTATAAAGGAACTTAAAATTTTGAGCTACACAGTAAAAGCAAGTGTTCAGTTTGCAATCTTTTTATACTTTTCTCAATTAGTGCAGATATAGATCTTGTAGGAAAACCTAGTTTAAAATATCTGGATTTTAAAAACTGATAAGGAGATAATATTATTTAACAGAAGGACTACTTTCTAAATTCCTTTGTCATTCAGTCATCAAATATTTATTAAGCACTTAGAATGTGCCTGACGCCCAAGCTCTGGGGATACAAAGAAAAGCAAAAACTAATGGACAAAATCATAAAAGGACTGGGTGTCTGAGTGCACATCTGTAGTCTCTGCTACTGGGGAGGCTGAGGCTGGTGGATCACTTAAATGGGAAGTTTTGTGCTGCAGTAGGGTTAAAAACCCATTGAGTGTCTGCATTCTCCAACACTGATGTTTGTTTGTGAAGTTATTACTAATGTCTTTCTATTTTTACTTAACAGATCTATTGAACTTGGAAAACTAAAAGAAGACACAAAGAGAAGTAAAAATGCCGAAACCAGTAAGTGTATCATTTGATTTCTTTTGAACTTACTTTTAGTAGGTTTATTCCAAGGGAAGTAAATATCCCATTTCCATCATTGCTCAAGGTCTTACCAGATGTCATGAACTAAGGAAATCTGAATATAGTTAAACATTCGATTGGAATATAATTGGGAGACATTAGAAAGAAACCTGTTTTGAGTCAATCAGTTTAATTGAATATTTAGATTATTTCATTTTTAAAGAATAAAAATACTTAATGTATTGTCTTATCCAGGCTTCTTTCCCCAAAAATTATTTTTATAAAAACTTTAGAAGAGAAAAAGTTGTCGAAAGAGCATTGAATTAAGTCCTTGGTTTGAAACTAATGTGTTAAAAATCATTTATCCTCTCCAACCCTAAATGGTCTTTAAGATCTCATCCACCTCAATAATAATAATAGCTAGCATTTATATATGCTTTATGGTTTCAAAGCACTTTACAAATACTATCTCATTTTTATCCTTATAACAACCCTGGGAAATAGATGCTATTGTTATCCCTATTTTACAGTTGAGGGAACTGAGGCAAACAGAGGTTAAGTGACTTGCCCAGGATCACGAAGGAAGTGTCTGAGGCCAGATTTTAATTCAGGTCTTCTTGAGGTCCAGCCTTCTATCAACCACTTATGAGATTTTTATGTGAAACTGTACTATATGAATTGTTTAATAATCAGCAAGCATTTTTAAAGTTTGTTATATACAAAGCAATGTGTTAGGCTATGGTGATTAAAAAAAAGAGAAAAATAAAAAACAGTTCCTATCCTCCAAACCTGATATTCTCTAGTTAATTTTCCAAACTGTTTGATCCCAGAACTTAACCTTGACTGGTGGCAACAACTTAGTGATAGGGCTAATACAAGAGTCTGCATTATCTTTCCCTTTTTATGATGCTTCACCTATCCTTAAATCTGTTTATTTTTTAATACCATGCAAAATAATCTTTTTTTAAAAATTATGTTTTTTAAACAAAAATCTGCCTTCTCTTCTTTCCACTACCCAACTGAGCATGAAAGAAAAACAAAACCCCATTTACAGACATATATTGTGAAGCGTATTTACATTGGCCACATTCAAAAAACAATGTCACTCTGCACTCTGTGTCCCCTACCTTTATATCAGGTGACTAGGTAATATGTTTAATCACTTGTCATCTAGAATCATAGTTGGTCGTTTCTCTTATCATAGTTACAAGTTCTTTAAGGTTATTTATTTTTATTTTATTTTTTAATTTAATTTTTAAAAATTTTTTTGCTTTTTGGAGGGAGGAAAGGCAGGGCAATTGGGGTTAAGTGACTTGTCCAAGGTCACATGGCTAGTAAGTGTTAACTGTCAGAGTTCGGATTTGAACTCAGGTCCTCCTGATTCCAGGGATGGTGCTTTATTCACTGCACCACCTAGCCGACCTTAAAGTTATTTAGCTTAACTTAATTGTTGTATAAATTGTTTTCCTGGTTTTGTTGACTCAGAAATCATCCTCTTCATTTCTTAGAACACAGTTCCATCCCATTCATATACCATAATTTGTTCAACCATTCCCCAATGGATGGACACCTTCTAAGATTTCTATTCTCTGCCACTTCAAAAAGAAATATAAGTATTTTTGTACATTCTTAGTTTGTTTTGCTTAGGAGTAAACCTTCCCTTCATCTTTCTTCCAATATACACTTCTCACCTTTCATTCCTATTTCTCTGTTGAATGAAATATATTTGAACTTGTGTGTGTGTGTGTGTGTGTGTGTGTGTATGTGTGTGTTCATGTGTTCATGTTCTTTACTCCTTTGACCAGTTCAGATGAGAATGAGGTGTTTCAGTCCCTCCTACCCAGCCCCTTCTCCTTGTTTGTATAGATGTCTGTCTACTTGCATCACTCGATTCTGAGATAATTTTTTTTAACATTCTTTCTCCCTTTCCCCTGCTAGTATTTTACTTTTCTCTTTCCAATCTTGTAAGATCTTTAAGACATAACAGGACCCATCCCAGACCTTGTTTATTTAACATTTCCTCTATGACCCTTGACCAACCCCCATTTAGTAGTTTATCCTTGTTGTTTAGCCACTTATTATTTTTGGTTTTATCTTTTTGTGCTTTCCATAACTTCCCATAACTCTTCATGTGTTTGAACTTAAGGGTTTCTATGTACTTTTTCATTAGGAATATTTCATAAAAGTCCTTTTTTTCATTAAAGGTCTATTTTTTTCCCTGTTAGGGTTATACCCAATTTTGTTGTAAGTTATTCTTGGCAATAAGCATATATCCTTTACCATCCTCAGTATCATTTCAAGCTCTCCATTTCTTTATAGTAGAGTCTTCTAAATTGTGTGTGACCTTGATTGTGGCTCCTTGATCCTTGAATTCTTTCTTTCTGGCTACTTGTAGGTTTTTTGTTTGTTTTTTGATCTGGAAGCTCTGGATTTTGGCTGTGATGTTCCAAAGAATTTTCATTTGGAGGTTTCTTTCAATAGGAAAATGGTGGATTCTTGCTATTTCACCACTTTTTCCTCTATAATTTATAAGATCTGGTCAGATTTCTTAAAATGTGAAGTCTAGGATCTTTTTTTGTTGTTGTTAAAAACAAAATGTGGTAGTCTAATGATTCTTAATTTTTTTCCTCCTTGATTTGTTTTCCAAGTCAGTAGTGTTAAAATTATCTGAAATGAAAGGAAATGGAGGGCTAAATTACTGAGCCTTCTGTGCTTTAATTTGCAAAGCTAGCATTTGAATAGCAAATTAGATCACGGACCCCTTAGAAATCTGAGACTAGGAGTGATTTATAGAGCTGATTTTTATAACAAAAATAGAGGAATTAAGAGAAAATGACAGAACCTTGTTTTAAACATGGTTTACTTGGACAAGGCAGGTCACCTGACTAGTTAGCTTGCTTCTGAATTCTCATCTCTTGGTATATCACTAAGGGCCCACAACTTCCTTACTTTGAACAGCAAGTCCCAGATACAAGTCCTTAACTCAGGCCACCCTGAAACTGTGTATTAGGTAATAAAGTTGCTATTTGGCACCTGTCAGAATGCGCTAGTAGGGGTTTAGGAATGTTTTGGTATGGGTCCGGGACCTGCTCTTTCTTGCCCTTTTGCGCAGTCTTTCTCTGTGTTGGAGTACTCCCCACACAGCATACTCCTGCCTAAACCCTGTCCTCAGTGTCCACAAATCTCTCTCTGGAGGGGAGCTAGACTGGAAAAATTATTCACTCTATAATTTTTCTTGAAATTCTTCATCAGGATTTTGTCTGGTGATTTTTCCAGATCCATTTGCAAGAATTTGTAGGGGAGAAGAATTCACTATACTGTGTCCTACTGCTTTGCCATTTTGGCTTTGCCTTTTCAAAATCTGTCTCCCCTTCAGGCTTGGATTAATTCATTCATTTAAAAATTATTATAATGGATAGAAGTATCTTATAACATGATGTCATGTAATAATACCAGAGGTCTGTGTAATGAAAGGAGAGATAATAGATTTAAAGGAAAGATCTAACTGGGTTTGAAAATTTCAATTCTAGCCCCAGCTATACTGGTTATTACTATACAAACTTAAGTAAGTCACTTAACCTCTCTGAGCCTCAGTTTGCTCAGTCATAGATTGAATCTATTCCTTCTCTACTCACCTCACAGTTGTGAGGATAAGATAAAAGGTGAAAGCATTTTGAAAAATATTAAATATAATTAAGGAATACATGTATTCTTTACCTATCAGTACCTAGCACATAGTAGATGCTTAATCTTGCCTTCTTCCCTTCTTCCCTGCCTTCTTCCCTCCCTCCCTCCTTTCTTTCCTCCCTCTGTTCCATAGTTTTACATGCATTTGATCCTAAGAACAACCCAGTGAAGTACATAAGTACTAGCAGTATAGTTATCTTAATTATTCATAGGGAGAAACTGAGGGTTTCTTATCTTTAATCCTGGAGATAGTTTGTGATTTCTTCATGTTCTCATCATATAGTAAGTTTTGGAGATAGGATTCAAATCTAAGTCTTTTGACTTCAGGTCCAGCTTCTTTACATTATACAATAATGTCTCAATAAAGAATTATTTTGTAGTGCAAATGGCCATTTAATGAACATTTTTGTAAATTGGGATTTGTGTGTCCAAACTTTAATACCTCTGCTGAATTTCAGTCCAGCTTCAGCAGCTGCCCCTTCACCTATACCTTGATATTCCGTTGACATCTTAATCTCAGTACGTTCAAAATGAAGTTCATCATTTAGTTAGTTGGCAAGTCCTGTTAACTTCCATAGCATCTGACTCTTAGCTACTTTTCTAGACTTACTTTATATTAGCCTCTTTAATGTACTCAGCACAACCTGCTCACTGCTCCCTGAAATGGATTCTATAAGCCTTTGTGCACAAAGGCTATTGCCATTCCTGGAGAATATATTCTCTCCCTCTTCACCCTCCTTCTTAGAGTTCTTAACTTCCTTCAAGGCTGAGTTTCTATTCAAAGCCTTTCTATTCAAAGTTGGTTAGTATTCTCCTATTTCCTTAGTAAAATATGAGATCCTTGAGACTAAGTACTTCTTTTTATGCTTTACCTTTTTACCTCCAGTTCTAGCCCAGTCATTCAATAAACATTTATTAAAGGCCTGCTGTTGTAGGCCAAGCCTTGTGATAAACTCTAGGGATACAAAAAGTTGCAAAAGACAATCCCTGCCTTCAATCAACTTACATTCTAATGGGAGACAGGGGTGAGAGTGGGGGGGACGGGACAAGCAAATATCTATGAACAAGCTCTATATAGGATAAATAGGAAATAAATAACATAGAAGGCATTAAAATTGAGAGGTTGGGAAAGAAAGTCTTCTGTAGAAGATAGAATTTTATCTGGGTCTTTTAAAGGAATCTAGGGAACGGAGTAAGCAGAGCTAAAGAGGGAAAACAGTCTGGACATGGGGGCAGCCAGAGAAAAGGTGTAAGAAGACTGAAGGGGGGGGGAGAGTTGTAGGTTAGAAAGGACTTTGAACACTAAACAGAAAATTTTGTGTTTGCTTTGGAAGTGAGTTCTTGAGTAGGAGGGTTGACATGGTCAGATTTACACTTTAGAAAAATCACTTTAGTGGCTGAAATAGAGGATAGATTGGAGTGGGGAAGAGACTAGAGGCAGCAAAACGAAATGAGTATAAAAGAAGTTTAATGTTAAGTTTTTAGCATTATACTTCTGAAGTTGTTCAAGATCAATACTGCATTAAAACTTTTGAGACACTATATTTCTGAGATAGTAAAAGAATTAAAACTAATTCCACAGAGATTATTAAATGCCACCTCTGTGCAGTGTTCTCTATTAAGCTTTTGAGGAGATACTAAGATAATGCAAGACAAGCTTTTTTAGGTAGGAAGCCTACATAATAATAGAGGGATTTATAATTTAATTTAGTAGCATGTTGTTTGACAGCTCTTTGCCAGTTATAAAAGTTTGTCACATGAGTAGGTTTATAAGAAGTAAAAGTACTTATTTAGGTCAGTATTGAGTAGAAATACTTTTTCATTTTGTTCACTTTTCTTTTTATTATTACAGATCAATGTAAGAGTAACTACTATGGATGCAGAGCTGGAATTTGCTATCCAACCCAATACGACTGGCAAACAGCTATTTGATCAGGTAAATTTATTATCGTGTACATTTATTTTCACTATATGACTTTTACTGGATTATATCAAGTGTTTTTAAGTACTATTTTCCATCTTTTCATTTTATACTTATCCTGACAATATTGTTTGTATGGTATGTGTCTTTTCTTGTTAACATGAACATTTTTAATCACTCACCGTCTGGATAGGCCTTCTTTTATTTTTATTGTTTTCATCTTAATTATGTAGGGCACATTCACAAAATGAAATTGAAAGCGTATATATTGAGTTCCTTATGTGGATTGGATATCACAAAAAAAAAGCGCTACTAATTATCTTTATTTAGATGTTATTTTCTGCGTTTTTGTGCTTGGTCACTACATTATTACAGGTGTAATACCTCTACTTTGAGGCACCCAGATGGTGTAGTGTACAGAGTGCTGGGCCTAGAGAACTCAAATCTAGTCGCAGACACTAACTTTGTGATCCTGTGCAAGTCATTTAACTTCAGTTTCCTCACCTGTACAATGAGGGTAATAGCACCTGCCTGTTATGGTGGTTGTGAGGATCAAATGAAATGACATGTGTAAAGTGCTCAGCGCTTTGCCTGCCTCATAGGCTGCGCTTAACAAGTGCTTGTTTCCTCCCTTGTCTCTCACGGGCAGCGCCACCCAGCAAGCTCTTTTCCTTCAGAGTTTGCAGTATCCAAATCCTCCACCCACCCCAGATAATGGTGGCTGTCCTGTGTGGGTCCTGAGGTCATTTATAATTCTTTCTCAAGGAGTTCAGTATCTCATTTTTGGTCTTACTCTCTTTAGCGACTCCTGTGCTTATACTAATGGTCTAACATTCTTGTTGACACTCCCTCAATCTTCCTCACTGTTCATTTTCTCAGTCTCCATAATTCTTATCATCTATTCTTCCATTCTGCCTTAGCCACACATGTTCACATACTGGATCGCCATTACCCAGAAGTGTTACATTTTCCAGTTTAAAACTCTGGTGTTCCTCTCTCTGGCCATTCTATTTCTCCTTATGCTGTACCTTTCCTAAATCCATTCTTTGCCTTTATCGAAACCTCCAAACCCTCTAGCTTTCACAGACTTTCTCAGGCCGTTACTCTGATCTGATTTCACTTCCTTCCCACTCTGTTCTTGACCCTGTAGTTAGTCAGTTCATCTCAGCAATGCTTTCTTTCTTTGCCTCTTTGTCTTATCACCACTTATTTTTTTGCCAAAACTGAGCCATGAATTGTTCCTACCATCTGAATCCTTAGTTCCTACTCATGTACTGCTGAATAGAACTAGAGAAAGTCACACACACACACAGGAAGACCTTTCTGATGAAGTACGTTATAAATTATTATTCATCCTCAACTGGACCTCTATTGCAACAAGGCAATCCTTTTATTTTATTTTTTTCCCAGTCAATTCTTTTACTCTCCACAAAAGCTTTTCTTAGTCTTTTCTTTCTCTCTTCAAACCCTCTCTGTCTCAGATGAAGACCTTGTTCCTATTATACTAAGAAAATTAGAATAATAATGATAATATTTAACATTTATACAGTACCTTAAGTTGCAAAACACTTTATATATTATCTGATTTGAGCCTCATGACAACCCTGGAAGTTAGATGCTCTTATAAGCCCTGTTTTACAGAAATACAAAATACAGCACAGAGGGTTTAAGTGATTTGCCAGTCACTTAAGTGCCAGCTACTAAGTGTCTGAGATAGGATTTAAACTTAGGTTTTCCTAACTTCAGGTCTAGCACTGTATACGCTGTGAAACTTAACTGCCTCATTGAGCTACCATTGTTATAGTACTTCTTTCTTAAAGTTTGTAAAGCACTTTGCAAATATTCCCCTTCCTCTCTTTTTCATCTCAAACTCCTTTGACATCATCCCCCAATGTCCCTGACTTTTACTCAGTCTCTCAGAATAAGGTAACCTTTCTTTTTGTTAAGGCTAACCTATCTACAGGTGTACCTGATCTCTTCCCCTTGTGTTTTCTCCAGCAGATTGTAACCTTAATCTCTCTAATCTTCAGTTTCTTATTTACTGGTTTCTTCTCTACTGGCTTCAGATGTGTCCAAGTATCTCTCTTTCTTTAAAAAAATAAACTTGTACTTCTTTGTTCTCTTCATCCATTTTCAGTGTGGTCCCCACCTCATTCAACTAAAACTACTTCCTTCAGTGTAACTAAGGATCTCCTAGTTACCAGATCTGATTTTTTTTTTGAAGACCTCATTCTTCTTGACCTCTCCACTGCATTAAACATTGTTGACCACTTTCTCCTCCTGGATACTTTATTTTCTCTGGGCTTTGTGACACTACTGGCTCCTGGTTCTCCTCCTGTCTGCCTAACTATTCCTTCTTTTACTTTGCTGGTTCCTCATCCATATCATCTTACTTAATGTAAATGTTCCCCAAGGCTCTATACTAGGCCGTCTGCTTTTCTCTGTGTATATTCTCTCAGTGAACTCATCACCTCCCCTTGGTTTAATACTTATTCCTAAGCTTCTGACTCCCAAATCTACAATATCCAGTTCTAGTCACTCACCTGAGCTTTTATCTCATCACCATTTATCTTTTAGACATTTCAAACTGAAGGTCCTAGAGCAATCTTGAACTTTAATATATCCAAAATGCAACTCAACATTTCTCCAAAACCCACCCCAATTCAAAACTTGCCTATTTCTGTTTATAGCACTATTCTTATTTTAGTTTTTTTTTTGGAGAGGCAAGGCAAGACAATTGGAGTTAAATGACTTGCCCAAGGTCACACAGCTATTTAAGGGTCAGGTGTCTGAGGCTGGATTTGAAGTCGGGTCCTCCTGACTCCAGGGCTCATGCTCTATTCACTGCTCCACCTAGCTGCCCCCCCAACACTATTATTCTTAACAGTATCCCAAGCTTGTAATCCTTGTGTTATCCTGGACTCTCCTGCACTCTCCCTCACACCACATATCTACTGATTTTCTTTAAGCACAATCTGATACCCCTGCCCCCAGTTAAACTCAAGTATTTTTGTCTTGCCTTAAAATCAAATGTAAATTCCACCGTTTTGAATTTAAAACTGTAAAAACCTGGCCTCAGTCTGTCTTTACAGCCTTATTGCATATTATTCTCCTTTTTATACTCTGTGATAAAGCTAGCTAGTCATTCCCTCTGTTCCCCACACAGAACACCCCATCTCCTGTTTTTGTACCTTTGCACTGACTCTACCCCATACCTGGAATGCACATCTTCCTCACTTCTGCCTCCTAGAATCTTTTTCTTCCCTGAAGATAAAGCTCAAGTACTACTTTCTCTGTGAAACCTTTCCTCACCTCAGCTGCTATAGCCTTTTTTAAAATCAAATTGCCTTTCATTTTACTACTTTTTGTTTATTTGTATTTAGAATCTCTATGTTTATTTGATTGATGTATATACACACACATATATATTTAAGAATGTTCTTGCTGCTTCTGATAGGATTGTTTCATTTATTATATTTATTTTTCTGTACCTAGCACAGTGCCTGGCATATAATAGGAGCTTAAAAAATACTAATTGGTTGATTCCTTCATAAAATTTTGCTATATCTAATCCAGGAAGAAGCATAGGTGCCTACTATGTGCAAGGAAGTGAGGATACAGGGAGAAAAGTGAAAAACAGTTCATACCTTCAGGGACCTCATGTTCTATTTATCAATCACATATAGGAAGTGTAATGACAAGCAAAGGCAACTTCCAAGTTCAGATTACCAGCACAGCAAACCCCATTTATTCAGCAAACATTCACAGAACTGAGAATGTCAAAATATGGTATAACTCATTCATTTAGCAAGTAAGTTCTCAATTCAATCCAGGTACTACTCCACCCCTAGACAGAGTACATTTATTTAGTCAGTCAAAGTCTTTTCTCAAATGGAGATCAGTTTCCAATCATAAACAAACTACATTCATTTGGTCCATCACAGAGCACAAAAAGGCCAAAGGTTTCCCACTCCTGGACACAAAGTAATTACAATACCATCCATTAACACCCAGCACTTTCTCAAAAGGGGCAGGAGAGCACAAAAGGCCATCCACCCTTGAGCTATAACAAGGTTAAGATATCTCAGCATTGAAAACCCAAGGAAAGGCTCTTCTTTCATCTTCACTGGAGGCAAGCCCTCAGCAATCTCCGTTCCTGGTGAGGCAAGGCTCAACAAAGCCATAGCCAGTGTCCTTGTCAAGTCACTCTCTGCTTGTAGAACAGTCCCAGAACCCCTGAAAACATCAGCAAGGCCCTCTTCCAGGATTTCTGTGCAGGTACCACAAGAAAATCCTCCTTCAGGGCTCCTGAACCAACAGCCAGCTTCCAGGACCTCTACAACAGCAGCACTGTCCTTCACCATCAGGTGAATGGCCAAACAACATCAAAACAGACAAACAAAATACCAGCATCACAGCCATGCCTCCTCAGTTCTCGGTAGCTCCGGGTGGTAGTTCCCAAAAGTCCTGGGCTCCTCCAAGGGGCTCTCAGCAGTCTTTCTCTCAGCAACTCAGGCTCCACAATGCTGGATGCTGCTCTCCAAAAGTCCTTCTGACCTCCTCTTGGCTTGGGCCTCTCTCCCAATTCATGGCTCCTCCCAGTTCAGTCCTCTCTCTTCAGGTCAACAAGTCCATCCCACAAGTGGGATTCACAAGCTCTGGGTTTTAACGCTCAACCCAAAAACCAAGCCAATTCAGGGGCATCTCTAAATTCCTTTACCATTACAAGCAGCTGATTAAATACAAAATAAAATGAGAGAGAACTATCTGTGAACTAAGTGTCCCCACACATTGGGATACTCATTAGCAATAGATTTGGTGATAAAATGTGCATGTGATTTGGAGGTATAAGTTATATTTTGTAGCTTTCCTTTTAACTATATCATGAAAACTCAGTCTTAACAAGAATGTAGGTATGAATCCTTTTGTAAAGCACCGGATATTTTTCTGTTGTGCTTAATGCCTTTACTACTTTTTTATCTCTTAACAAGTTTGTTTTATAGCAAAAATTCTTAAATTCAAGCACATATAATATCCATTTAGAATTCTTCAGGCAGTTTTTGAAGTTTCCAGAGTCCTGAGCAAAGGAACATCAGGAGGGTTTTTTTCAGAGCACATAACATAGCTACAGAAAGCAGTACAGAATTTGACACAACAAATCACAATTTCCTTAGCAGTTATATTCACTGCTGTTTTGAGCATTGTGGTGCATGTTTCTAAAGACAGCATTCCCTCTCTGTGGTTGAAAGTATAAGCTTATTTGCATTGAACCTTCAAAGTAAAACATTATCCACATCTACCATGAATGATCAATGAATACTTCTCTGTTTCTCTCTTTCTTTAAGGTGGTGAAAACAGTTGGCCTGCGTGAAGTCTGGTTTTTTGGGCTGCAATATATAGATAGTAAAGGCTATTCAACTTGGCTTAAGTTAAATAAAAAGGTAAATTATATGTAGTGATTATGATCATTATAGAGAGAAAGCTGGATGTAGTGCTTAGAGTCAGGAGGACTCTTTTTGAATCCTGCTTAAGACCCTTCTAGCTGTGTTACCTGAGGCAGATCACTTATCACTTCTCAATCTTATTTTCCTCGTATAAAAAATGAATATAATAGCATCTACTTCACAGGGTTATCATGATGTTCAAATTAGGTAACATATATAGAGCGCTGGGCAGACTTTAAAGGGCCATGTAAATGCTGCCTCTTATTATATGTTTACTGTCGGTGTTTAGAGTATCAGCACCTGTGTAGGTGTACTAGTTTATTGTTTGAATATAAGCTGTGTATTTGTCCTTCCCAAACTTGTCTACAACCTAAATATTACTTATAATTGTGTTCTGGGAAAAGGAACAGCATTTATTTATATAGTACCTACTAAGTGACAGGCACTGTCCTAAATGCTTTACAAATAGCATCTTATTTGCTCATCACAACAACCCTAGGGGATGAGTGCTCTCATTATCCCCATTTTACAGTTGAGGGAACTGAGAGAAACAGAGGTTAAGGGACTTGCCCAGGGTCAAATAGCTAGTATATGTCAGAGGTAGGTTTTTAACTTCAATGAACTCCTGTCATCCCTGGGTAAGTCATCTTTGGGCTGCAAGCGCAATTCCCTGCTTCTTCCTAAATTCTCTAACATTCATCGTTCAGTTCATTATTTTAAAGGAAAGTCCGATTCATTTATTTAGGAGAAGCATTTGAGTTTTGCTTGGCAAATCAGTAGTAAGGCGAACAGTCACATAACAGAAAAAGTGGTTAGGAATTTGTAAGATGGGCAGTCAAATCACTGATATATTTATCTTTACATATTTTTCTAGAATTCTGTTTTTTTTCTTTTTAGAATAATGTCTTCTTGTTTTATTGTTTAACTGGGGTTGGCTGTATTTGCAAGCATACCTTAAATTTATTTAAGGCCTTTTGTTTATATATTTTTCAAAATGTCATAGTCATCTCCCTGTATTTCTCTTCCTTCTAAATCTCTTGTGTAAGAAATTAACTGACATAGCAGCTGCATTTCATAGTTCAGTTCAGTTTATGTGCTAGGCGCTATTTTTGCTGCTGGAGCTATCAAGAGATAAAATATCATGTATATACTATTGTCTTGATCCTCCTGCAGCTTGTTATCTAATGGAGAAATAAGATTTGCACAGAAGTTTGATACCAGTATAATGTGATAAGGGCAAGGGAGAGCGCTGAACAATGTATTTGAATAGAATTTGAAGAGGAAAAAAATCAATTTTAGCTGAGACTATTAGGTGAGAAGTTATCTTCATGAAGGAATTTTTACTTGTGCTGCGCCTTTAAAGGGAGAGAATAAATTCACTCAGGGATACGGAAGAAGTATGATGAATGTCAGTGTCAGGCATTATGGCAATATGAATGGAAAGAGTTGGATGAAAGAGGTGTTAATGAGATGTAATCTCCATGATTCAACAACTGATTAGACAAAGGACTTGAGGAGGAAGGGCATTTAAAAGGACTGCAAGACATTCAGCCTGAATATTTAGGAGGAGCTATACTAGCATAAACAGAAATAGGCAAATTGGGAGGATAGGCATGTTGGACATTGGTAATTTGATTTCAGTTTTGGATGTAAATGGTATGTTGAAATGGTTGTGTCTATGAGGCAATTGGAAACTCAGGACCAGAAGAGAATTAATATAGATTTGGAGAGTTATTTATATAGGGAATGTAATCAGAATATCTAAACGCATATCTCTTGTATTGTAATGGATGAAATTATTTTTTTCACCATACAGCAGTATATGCATTTTCCGCTAAAGAGATTATTTTAGGGATTGAAACCTCTATTTGGAGTTAAATGTTAAAAGTAGTTGCTTAAAAGTCAGTGTCTTGAAATTTTTTTAAAGTATAATCAACTTTGCTTTAGTGAGATATGCTATTTTTTTTTTCAAATTTGCTTTAGCCATCAACATTGCATACTGGAAAGAGGAAAAAAATCACAAAGTAATATATCCAAGTCACCAGAAACAGGTTTTAAATTAAGTAAATTTTTTAAGTGAGTAGAATTAAAGATTTTGACCACAAATAAATGAACCTTAAGATAAATTGACCAAAAGAATATGAAGGGCTACTTTAGAACTATACTTAGAACTTTCAGAATTCTTCCCTTAAATATATTTGCATAGAGGTTTAGATCATAGCTTAAGATTTCTGCTATTGATAATATTCAAAACTACTATTTAAGGTAACACAGCAAGATGTAAGAAAAGAAAATCCTCTGCAGTTCAAGTTTCGAGCTAAATTCTTTCCTGAAGATGTGTCTGAGGAACTAATTCAAGAAATAACACAGAGACTTTTCTTCTTACAAGTTAAAGAAGCAATCTTAAATGATGAAATATATTGCCCCCCTGAAACTGCTGTTCTTTTGGCTTCCTATGCTGTCCAATCTAAATATGGAGATCATAATAAGGAAATTCATAAACCAGGCTACCTGGCTAATGACAGACTCTTACCTCAACGGTAAGTGAAAAATGCTTTTTTTTATTGTATTTTTAATTGTTATTAAGGTCTTCTGTCTTTTATCTTACCTTCATTTTCAAATATACCCAAGGACCATGGTTTGTCATAATTATATAGCATTTTGTTTCAGTGGTTTTTATTTATTTTCTTTCCATTTGCATTGTTAATGGACATTTTGTACATTGTTGATGGATGCCTTTATGCTGTCACCTGTAAAAGCCTTCCAGAGTTGGTAAATAAAGTTTTTTCATATTTTAAATTTTAACTAAAATTGTGACCAGGTTACTCTTTGGAATAAGATGGTCTATATGGTAATTACTTAGGGTCTTTCTCCCCAGATAACTAATGTATGTTGTTTCACAACTGGATTTTATAAATAATAATCTGGCAGCACTAGATGGAAAATTTTAGTGCTTAAGTGGAGGAATTGGAAGTGCTGTTGTTTAGTATAAATCTGACCACATACAGAGACGTGCTCAGTAAGTATTCTTCATAATAACAATTACTGATCTTTGCATCTTCTTTGGAAATCATCTGATTTCTATTTAAAAGGGATAATTTTATATCTGTAAGTGAATCAAAAACTGTCACTGAAGATTTTTAGGTCATAATTTTAGGAATAATTTCTTTTGCTAGTATCAGAGATGTTATTTAGAACTTTGTTACGAAAGTTCTTTGGCCAGAAATTTAATTGCTATTCTCTGTGACTCATTTGAAAACTCCCTAAATATCTTCCTATCTCCTATTAATGGTGTACAGTGTCTTATGTAATAGCTTTGGATTTTCATCTTTGTAAACTTCCTAGTCTTTAAGAAGAAATTAAATGGGCTTTAACATTTGTATACGCTGGCTAAAAGCTTTCCATTCTTGATCTATTGTAATTATTAAAACTTAGATTTAGTACCAGCTGACTTGATTGTTAAATATTTTATCTTAAGGGCTGTGTGTTCCTTCCATGTGGTTGAAGATCATGACCTTGTTCATCTTTTGTCGATTCTTAACCATATTCATCCTATATTTTCTTTGAGAACATCAGTTGTTCATTCTTTGAACATGTATACTGCCTTGTCATAAGTGGTTTGTATCTTATTGTTTTTTTATGCCACTTTTCAAGTACATAAGGGTCTTTTGTTGTTGCTTATAATTACCTATGGGATGCTAGTAAATGTTTAACAGCTCTCTAGGGGTAAGAAACCACAACTGTATGTCTGTCACACTCTTAAGTTTAATCTGCATTATTAACATTTCTCCTTAATTTTAAGTCTAGGCAATCAGCAAAACAAAAAAATCAAGCCTTGATTTGTTGTGTTTGCCAATTTCCAACATATACATGGTCACAATGAAAATTGAACAATTTGTTCATGTGAGTTGGTTTGAGCTTGGCTCCAGCACCCCCTGGCAGTCATTGTAGTTTACTTACTTCTGCCATGTTATTTGTTTCTATAATTTCATCTCTTCTAGGATTACTTGCAGTATTAACTTCTTTGCAATCAAGGTGTTCTAATATTCATAGCCATATAACATCACTAGAAGAATTTTGATGTTAAAGAAATTGGCTTTGCCCTGAAAGATTATTGAAAACCTGTGCAGTTTCCAAAATTCTATCCTGTCAAATCTTGTCCACAAAAAACAGAGATGTACTAGATTAGGGGTTAGCAAACTATGACTCAAGGAGCATATCGGCCCTGTTTTTGTAAGGCTACCTATTTGTTTTTGCAGGGTCAACCAATGAGATAAGAATGTTTTTTATATTTTTAAATACAATAAAACTATTTAAAAATGTAAAAACCATTTTAAGTTTACACAGGCAGCAGGCCAACAGCAACTTTTGCCTTGGAGGCTCACCCCTGTACTAGTTGATCTCTAAAATCCCTTATAACTCTCTTATTTCTGAAACTTTGATGTTTGTCTTCAACTTGGGGCTGAGCTCATTTCATTATCCATATGCAGTGCCTGTCCAAGAATATCTGGCTCTCTAAACTAAAATAGTGGGAATTTGTCTGGTTATATGTCATAATCTTAGACGTATTCATTTTTTAGTTAATGTTGCTTTTTCTAGTATGGTGTAAAACCAAGCACAAGCAGCTCTCCAGAGGACTGTTGCTGTGAACAGCTTCAAGGTTCTGATTACCTAGAATAGTGAACTCTCCTGTTTATTCAGTAATAAACCAAGACAAAACATTCACAGAAACCAAAGTACAGTGTTCACAATGTTATGACGTAACAAGTTATCACTAAAGTGGCCACATAGTTTTAAGTAAAAAATATCATTCAGTTAGTCCCTAACTCAGTCATCCTTAAGGAGCAAGCCTCCTTAAAGGGACAATAAGTAAAAAGGTCAAAGTTCTCCACTCTTAGGCCATAGGAAATAATAATCTTCTTGGTCAGCATTATGTACCCAAGAAGAGGTCTTTTCATCTTGACTCAAGGCTGGCTCTCAGCTTCCTTGGTTCCTCTTCCGTGGTCCCAGCTCCTGCCCAGATCGACCCAACTGTCACCTGGATTCAAAGGCAGGCAGCTCTCAGCTCCTTGTCCAGCTCTTCATCCAGTTCCTCATCCAGTTCCTGTTCCATATTGAAGCTCACAGTGTCCAGTCCACCTCAAGCCCTTCATTTGTGGGAAGACAGAGCTTAACAGAGCCGCAGTAATATTCATACACATTGCTGGTACCATCATCAATTCACTATCTGCCTATGAAATCAATACAGACCCACCAACAAGGTCTGAGAACTTAACATACATCACAAACAAAAATCAACACAGAAGAGACAGAGTGCTGCCACCAACTATGTTCCCTTCTCAAAATCCTCCACCATGGGTGCGCTCTCAGTTCTGCCGTCTCCTAGCCTGGGCCTCTCTTTATATATGATCATTAAGCTCCTCCCTGTTCTGCATCTGCTGATGCAACAGGAGTTCACAAGTTCTGTTTCATAACAAAGACTTGATATAATCAGGGCAAGGCTCAAAGACATGGGAACTCAAACAAGATACTAAACACTTCTTTGCTTGCCATTATATATGGATGGGCAAACTGGTCTCTTTTGAATAATTATAGATTTCATAATAGTATTCTAATGTTTAATAGAATTACAATGTTTTCTACCACAAGGAACATTGTTGAGCATTGCTTTGATGGGTAGCCTTTGATACCAAAAAAATCCCTTAGGAAAACATTTCTCTGTTTTGGGCCTCACTTAATGGTATAAAATGTGTCATTGAATGAAGTTATCGTAGATAATTGTCATAGATATTGGGCATTGGTTTTTTTTTTAACATGTATTGAAGACAAAACTGTATTTTGTTCTACTCAAATAGTCTTAACTTAACAGACATAGCAGCAAGACCCTGTTTGCTAAACCTTAGTTAGATATGTCCTTCTGTAGAAAATTATCTGCAAAAATCTGCTTATTGTCTTAAGTACACATCAAGGATCCCTTTGATTATGCATAGAACATTATCCTAAGTATTTTATGGAGATGAGGAAATAGGTGAATGGGCTAGTAGTTGTTGAAGTGTTGTTCTTGTGTTGTCCCTAGTATGAATTTTTTCTTTTTGTATTTAGTTAAATCCAAACATTCTTTGCTACTTCATCTTCGTAATTGTCATGTCAGGTATTGAGATCATAGAATACAAATATAATGGTTTCGCTATTGTTCCTACTAAGAATGTTCTCTCCGTGTGCTAACAAACTGATTATTCCCTGTTAATTTGATATGTCCAGGATACAGATTTAAATTTTCCTTTAAAAAATGTTTATCACTCTCACTTTCTTCAGTACATTTGTTCTTTATTAATTGTTTACCTATTACCTTATATTGGTTAAAGCTTCATTCAAGAAGTAAAAGATGGAAAAAAATTAAAAAAGAACAATGACTAATTGATTTACTACACAAAGGGTTTCATCTATAAATGTTGCAGAAATGATCTGACCCAACTAGATTTTATGTCAGACTCTCTGCAGGCTCATTTACTCCTATCAGCTGTCTCATGGTCTTCCATTAGGTGTGACATTTTGCATATGAGCTTGTGTTCTTAACTGGTACCGCTCTTGGTCACCAAGTCTCATAGCTTGGTAAAGAGATCTAGCATTAAGGTAGTTTGTGGGTTCTTTATACAGTTTTTGTGACAAATATTTTGTATTGATTAAACTTTTCAAAGAGATAGTGATATTGCCTTTACTTTTGTGTACTTCCTGTTTTTCCTTTTGTTTTCTGGCATGACAAACAGTTTCTTTAAATAGATTAGTCTAGAGATACTATAAATACAGAGTATTTCCTTTTCTTGATCTTTACAATTTGGTTGCTAATTTTACTTTTGCTCTGATTAGTTGATGATATTACTACAGTCAGCTAACTTTGAAATGGGTACAGTTTTTCCTATTTGCTAAGACACAGTTGATTTTAGTTTTAAAAATGTTTTTAGGTGCTTACAACATCTGGTATCTACTAGTTCTCTTGTTAAAGAAAGTATTCATGATATATAAGACTTTGACCTTCATTTATTTCTTGAAGCTTAAACCATATTTTCCAGGTTAGTTTTTGCTGACCTTACATCTACATTGATATCTCAAAGGATCAAGTTAAATGGTGACTAGTTTGAAGAATTTCATAAGGTTTATCATAGGATTTATCTATTTCTTTATCTTCTGCAACCAATGTTAGCATATAAACCATGGTTTTCTTTATAATAATGTCAATGTTCTTGATTAAAACTACAAGGTAAAATTTGCAAATATTCCAGGAAATATTTCTTGTTGCCTTTTGGCACATGACAAAACTAACTTCAGTTAACTGGTTTCATTCACCTCTCTAAGGAGAACCAACAAGTCATCCTGAATTTATTTTCAACTTCCTTATTATATTTTTTTGGTTTTGTTTATAGTGAGATGTTAGTGTGTCTTTGTTTGATGTTTTCAGTAGCAGTGTGTCACTTTGTTAGGAGTAAAGATTTCATATTTAGAATAATAACAGTTAGACTCTGTTTCAGGATATCCTGCTATTGTCACTTCAGGAACATAATTTTTTTTGTTTTATTTTAATTATAATTTAGTATTACTAATTCTGTATTCTAAGCTGAATTAAAAAAAACCCAACAAGTTATATGAAACAGATCTGAGGGCTTAACCTAAAGAAATGGCTACTTATGGGGACATGATCATGGGCTTCAAGTGTCTAAAGGTCCGATATGTGGAATAAAGATTAGATTTGTTCTGCTTGATCCCAGAGGGTAGCTCCAGGTGATGGAGGTGGAAGGGGCAATAAGGAAGACTTAGGCCTGATGTGAGGAAAAATTTCCTTATAGCTAGAATTGTACAAAAGTAGATTGGTTATATCAGGCAGTCATGGGTGAAGATCTCTTCTGGAGATCTTCACATAGAGACTGGATGATCATTTGTCATTAACTTCTAAGAAGGCTTGACCACTTGAATGTTGTTATCTCACATCATGTTCTAACTTATATTTTATAATAATTTTGATGTCAGGGAATAGATTAGTATGTGTATTCCTTTTATACTGTTAAAGAGAAACATACATGAGATGCGATGTGTTAATCTTTTCATATTTACTTAGATGTGTTTGGCATTCCAGCATTAATACTCTGGTCAAAGAACCTTAGGTATTCCATTTTTTGTACAGTGTTGTAGATAATGAAAATTACTTGTTCTTCTGAAAACTAATTTTATTCGTCACCCACCATTTTAAGAAACATAAATAGCACCTTGAAGATGAATTTTTGAGTATCTTATATTGAAAACATATAGGCAAAGATGAGTCCTCCCCATGGGCTGCTATATAAGTAGACAAATATCATTTATGAGAATATTGCTTTTCTCTGTGACTTTTGATATAATTTCTTACTGATTTTTTTAGTCTAATATAGCGGATTTATATAAGAATAATTAGATTTTGATGGAAGACTTCAGGAGGTGATAGCTTGCTACAGTGAGAGACAGATTATCTCCATGGAAATTATTAAAGAATGTATTAAACAAAAGCATATGGAACCATTGAGATGGTTCAGAAAATATAAAATCTGAGATTATAAATGACAAAAATATGTAAAGATATTTAGACAGTCTCAGGGTACAGGAGCCTAATAGTAAAAAACAACTTTTTTAGGGTTTTTTTTTTAAATTTTATTATAGTTTACATCATTCATTTCCACAAGATTTTGAGTTACATATTTTCTCGCCTTCTTTCTCCCACCCACTGCCCCAAAACAGCCATCCTAGTGCATCCCCCCTTCCCCCAGTCTATTCTCTCCTATGTCACTTTTTGGTAGGGCAGGATGGATCTC
>CM053588.1:118817801-118846992 GCA_028646515.1 Pseudochirops corinnae | reverse complement strand
TGGGGCTCTGCTTCCAGAAGGGAAAGCTCTGTCCCAAATCGCTGGTGTCCTCCCAGCTGCCGTAGTTCTCAGGAAGATGCTGGGAACTCTTCCTATTTACTTCAGGCTGAGTGGATAGTGAAGACTCCAGAACGGAGGCCCAAGACGGCGATCCAGAGCCAGGCCGCTCAACACGAGAGCTCTTGGCCTGAGAAGAATTGCTCAGTCTCCCTGCTGTCTGCAGGCCGCGGGCGGGAAGCTGCAACGCTGAGGCGGGTGCAAAACCTTTGCCTTTCGCTTTTCTGCTCTGGAGGCCTTTCGGCCCGACTGCTTATCTCCCCCTTTTGCCATCCCCACTCACAGCTGCCGCTAATCTGCTCACCTGAAAAGCTCCTCTGCTCCTCCCGCCCGGCTGCCCCGGGGCACAGCTGCTGCTTCAGGCCAAGCTGGTTTCGGTTCACAGTGCTGATATGGTTCCTCATACCCGAACTGACTTTAGTGGGAAGTATCTTTATGTGCGTTTTGCAGTTCTAGGATTGGTTTAGAGTCCTATTTTATGGGTATTTTGGGGTGGCTATGTGAGAGCTGCGATATGTTGCTGCTGCTATGCCGCCATCTTGGCTCCGCCCCCAAGGTTTTTTAAATATAGGAAGAACCATGGATGATCAAATTATTGAATGATTGTAATGTAGTGTCCACATGCCCACTTATGTATGCATTCTGAGTATACCTTAACTTTAAAAAAAAGAGCATTCTTAATATAAATGCAGTGCTTTGCAACAACTTTTGTCTAAATAAAAACCACATCCCTAATGAGATAGCTTTGACTAGAAAATATATAGGATTATACTGATTATAACTTACATTCAGGCTTATACTGATTATAACCTACATTTGGAGTGGGTAAGGTAGGGCAATTGGGGTTCAGTGACTTGCCCAAGGTCACACGGCTAGTTTTGTGTTAAATGTCTGAGGCTGGATTTGAATTCAGGTTCTCTCCTCACTCCAGGGCTGGTGCTCTATTCATTGCACCTCTTAGCCGCCCCAACATTCAGTTTTTTCAAGAGCCATTTTTGACATAGAGGTGCTCCTTCCATTTAGAGCAATACTATGTAAATTGAAATTTGATTAAAGGAACAACTTTTAGCAAAAAGGCAAGGTCAAACTGAAAAATAGGACCAAATTGAGAGTGTATTCCAAGGTACAAAGGGTAGCTGTGATTTAGTGGAAAAGCATTGTACTGGGGAAGATAAGAAGCCTGAGGTCAACTCTTGACTCTGCCAGTTACTAACCTCTCTCACATTGCAACCTGCCTCTTCACTCATATGAATGACTCTTACCATAGTTCAGGCCTGTAGCTTGGACTACTGCAATAAACGTACCTATTCCATCTCTTCCTAGGTATGATTCCTAATTTAGTGAAATGGATCACCAAGAGGTTGAAATTTAAACCATCAATACATTTATTTAAAACATTTTAATTCTCTGGGTAAAAGCAATTCACCTTAGCAGTTTAGAAGCACCCAGAGAACAGAAACACTTAAGACTCTAGCAAGAAGGTTTCTTGGGGTTTCAAGAACTTCTTTGCAGAAGTCCTAAAAAAAAATTGTTTTTATGCTTTTCTTTCCCAAGAAGGGGGTCCTGAGTTTCAATCCTACTTCTGACATACTGTCTATCTAACCCTGTCTAAGTCCCTTAACATCTCTCAGTGCTCTCAGGCAACTCTAAGAGACAGATTGATTAGACAGATAGGAGAACAAAGAGAGGAGTCAAACACTGGGAGAAGAGAGTTTATGGGAGGAGCAAGGTAGTTAACCAGATCAGATGCTGCAGAGAGGTCAAGAAGGATGATGATTGAGAGAGGCCATTATATTTGGTAATTTAGAAATTGTTGGTAACTTTGAACAGAGCACTTACAGTTTGTCACTTGGTAGAGATAGGAAAAAAAGACATTTGTTGTTAGTGCATTGTAGTTGCTGTAGTTGACATTTATATATTCCTTTAAATTTCAAAAAGTATTTTACACACATCATCTTGATCCCCCAAGTAACCTTGTCAAGTAGATCTCAGAGTGTTTTACAAATAACAAAGCCTAGGCTCATGGACGTTATGATTTGCCATTGTGTCAGCAGAGGTATTTGAACCCAGGGTTCTTCTGATTTCAAGTCCAGAACGCTCTTTGCTATGCTGTAATGAACTAATGGAAGAAAAACAGTAGAGAAACTGAATACATGCTAGTCGTGTTGTATCAATTAAGCATAGAAATGCTGGGGTTATGTGTAATAGTATTATCCTTTCTAAAATTAGCATGATGGAGATAAGATATTATCACTATCACTTTATCTGTCAATATGGATCTGATCATGATTTGTTTTTTCATGGAGGAATAAATTTTGTTAAATATTGTTATGAATTTGAGAGTTTAGAGATGGGAAGCTGGGTTTGGAATTTTTGTTCTATAAATCCATTAATCTTCTTTAGAAATTACACCTAAATCAAAGTTATAGGCATCAGGTAGCTCATTGTTTCAGTGAGAGCTACTTATTCAGTCCTTTTGTTTAAGTTGAAAATAAATAAGACATTCCAGAGTAACTTCCATTCAGCAAACTGAATGTTTCTTTACTAGTTGTAACTGAATAATATAATCTTTATTACTAACTTTTCAGTGTTTTTATGGAGGTTTAAAGCACTTTCTAATTGTAAAACATTTACTATTGCAACATTTGTGAGAAGTTATTCTGTTGTTTTATATGCAACAAAATTGATAAATTTGAAAATTGACAGTATCTTTTTATAGTATAAACAAAGAACAAAGATTTTAAAGCATGAATTAAAATGCATATATTAATGAGAGCCTGTTTTATTCAAGGGCAGCTAGGTGATGCAGTGGACAGAGTGCAGGCCCTGGAGTCAGGAGGACCTGAGTTCAAATGTGGCCTCAGACACTGTGTGACCTTGGGCAAGTCATTTAACCTTTTTTCCTCAGTTTTCTCATCTGTAAAATGAGCTGAAGAAGGAAATGGCAAACCATTCCAATGTCTTTGCCTAGAAAATACCAAGTGACATCATGGCAACGCACACATGATTGAAATGACTCAACAACAACAACAATTTTATTCAAGTTTTAACTTGAGATTTCGTTAGTGTGCTTTAGGAAGAAATTGGAAGCATAAAGTCATACTTTGGAATTTCTTGGTGGTATAATACAACCCCTATAAGCCCCCAAATTAAACAGCAAAGGAGAGCTGGGAAAGTAGGGTTTGATGGGTCAGCATAAGTAATTTAATGGAAAGGAATGAGTCTATCTTGAATCAATGTGAAAAGAGGAGCACTGTTTTGGTCTAACTGATGTTCCTATAACTTCTTTTAAAAAGGTAGCTCTAGGTTTATGAACACTTTCCCTGAGAATAGAATATCTTTAAGTTCATATGTTTCCCAGAAGACTAGGAATTTCTAAAATGTTTTCTACCTTGCGATTCAAACTTCTTCTGTTTTTGTTAATGATGGTGTAGGAAATGGGAATCACCAAATAAAACTTTTTTTTTTTTTTTGAGAAATTACTATCATTTACCTGCTCCTCCAAATAGATATAAATCATGGTGTTTGTATATGAATATTTCAATTAGAAATTCATTAACTGTGGTAATTTAAAGTTACAAGTTTAGGAAATAAATGTGGTTCAGTAAGCTGAGAAAAGAACTAGGACACAACAGTTGTAAATTTTAGTATGTAAATGTTTCACTTTTTTAAGAAAATACTGATGGCGAAGAATGTGTTAACTTTGGTTCAATTTATTAATATGTAAAATGATAGAAGGTGGAAGGAGGTCATAATAAACTACCTCTTTGATAATATCTTTAAAGCATATATGAACATAAATTCAGAGCAGTTGAATGATTTTTAGATGTTTTAATTTATATAAGCTCTCATAGAATTTTTTTTTCTTAATAGAGTGTTGGAACAGCACAAACTGACAAAAGAACAGTGGGAAGAAAGAATACAAAACTGGCATGAGGAACACAGAGGGATGTTAAGGTACTTCAATTTTGAAAGTTTGTTTTCTCTAATTTAAAGTTTTTTTGGTTTTATGAAATTTGTCATTGTATCAGATCTTCAGTAAGTATAATTTATTTAAATTTTTAAAAATTATATTTACTAAATTTTAGCAAAGTGAATTTTTCATTTTTATTTTGGTATTGTATATTCAATTTGCCCTAGGTAAATCTGTTATAATTTAGCATTATCTCAACAGGGAGGATTCCATGATGGAATATCTGAAGATTGCGCAAGATCTGGAAATGTATGGTGTCAACTATTTTGAAATAAAGAATAAAAAAGGAACTGAATTATGGCTAGGTGTTGATGCTTTGGGACTGAACATTTATGAACATGATGACAAGTAAGTAAATTGCATGTAAAACTAGTCATGTTTATCATAAGTAGTTATACATTTCTTTTTCATTTGTTTCAAAAATGATTTTGTTAGCTACTTTAATTTGATTACAGTTTAGTTGATGGCTTACTAAAATTTCGTTATACTTATACTATATTTGTTTCCTATGTTTTTAGATTCAACTTCTTTTCAGAATATTTATGAAATGGGATGAATTCACTGTCATAAAGGAAGAATTTCTTATATTCATCACTATTACTTTAGGGCAGAGTTGGACATAGTACACACCCAGTAAATGTTCATTGAATTAAACTGGGCAGGTCATTTAAAGCTCCTTAGGATTAAATTGTCTCATCTATATGAGGATACAGGCAGCTAGGTAGTAGAGTGAATAGGACACGAGGCTTGGAGTAAGGAAGAAGCATTTTTACTTTCTTAGCAGTTTATGAAGGATTAAGCTTTCCTTAATGCAGTTAAAGATCCATTAACCACTGGCTGGCCAATGATTAGTTTAA
The DNA here is from genome assembly GCA_028646515.1 of Pseudochirops corinnae. Taxonomy (NCBI): domain Eukaryota; kingdom Metazoa; phylum Chordata; class Mammalia; order Diprotodontia; family Pseudocheiridae; genus Pseudochirops; species Pseudochirops corinnae. The sequence goes on along the minus strand of CM053588.1, from coordinate 118,842,105 downwards.
CCCTGTCTTTTAAAAAGGACATACTTTTTAAGGTGTAAAATCAATCAAAATGTCTTCAGGGACCTTCAGTAACAGAGAAGAAAGACGAATTAGACCTGGCAGACATCTAGTCTAGATTCCTCATTTTTTATGAGAAAAATCAAAATAGTAAGATAGATCAATGCAAGATCACACATCTAATTAATGCTGTACCTGAGATTAGAAGCCAAGTTTTAATTTTTATTTGTGTTGTTTTTTACAATGAATGCACACATATGTAATTTTAAGATGTGTTGATGTCTTTTGTTTTCATATCTGACATTATGTATGATGTTTTACACCCATAATTCCTTAACCCTGAAAGAATGAGGGGGTGGGACAGAACCAAGATGGTAGAATAAAAAGAGGAACTTGCTTGAGCTTGCACTTCAACCACCTCAATACCTGTAAAAAATAATTGTAAACAAATTTTAGAACTACAGAATCCACAAAATGACAAAGTGAAATACATCTTCAGCTGAACTGAGCCTTGTCAAACTGAAAGGAAGCATCTGTCACACCAGACTGGGGGCAGAGCACAGTCTTGTGTGGTCCATGCCAGCACAGACCATCCAGCGCAGACCTCAGGGGACTCAATCACTGGCAGCTGTGGCAGTTGCCAAACTTCTCAACCCATAAATGCCAAAAAGAAAGTAAAAGGTCAGTGGGGAAACTCTTTTGGACCTGTGTGAGAGAAGAGTGTGATCTGGCTGGCCCCTGTCCCTGGGTCAGTGGAGGTGGCAGCTGCTTCTGGAGCTCAAGGCCCCTGGATGGTGGGGGAACCAAGCAGCTGGTCAGAGGACAATTGCAGGAATCTTTGCTGGCACTGATTCAGGATTCCCTTGCCTTGCCCTGCTTGGATCTGGATCACAGTCTGGGGCGAGGAGGAAAACTGGCGGGGTAGACCTTGGTGGTGACTGTAGAGAGGGAATCCTCCTCATGGTTATGAGGCAGGTGCCTAGAAGTAGTTCTGACAGTAGCTGCACAAAACCTCAAATATGAGAGACATAGCACTCTCCACTCTGGAAGCAGAATTGTACTCTGGTAAAGAGCTCAAAAGTCAAGTAATTGGCTGACAAAATGAGCAAACAGAGGAAGAGGAATCAGACTATAGAATCTTTACTTTGGTGACTAAGAAGATCAAAATTATAGAACCAGAAGAAGACAACAAAGTCAAAACTCCTGCATCAAAAGCCTCCAAGAAAAATATGAATATGTTGCAGGCCATGGAGGAGCTAATAATCAAGTAAGAGAACTAGAGGAAAAATTGGGAAGAGAAATGAGAGTGATGCAAGAAAATCATGAAAAATGAGTCAACAGCTTGCTAAAGGAGACCAAAAAATATTGAAGAAAATAACACCTTAAAAAATAAACTAACTCAAATGGCAAAAGAGATCCACAAAGCTAATAAGGAGAAGAATGCCTTAAAAATCAGAATTGGCCAAATGGAAAAGGAAGTCCAAAAGCTCACTGAAGAAAATAATTCCTTCAGAATGGAAGCTAATGATGTCATGAGAAATCAAGATATTATAAAACAGATAAAGAATGAAAAAATAGAAGACAGTGTGAAATATCTCATTGGAAAAACAATTGACCTGGAAAATAGATCCAGGAGAGATAAGTTAAAAAATATTGGACTACCTGAAAGCCATGATCAAAAAAGAGCCTAGACATACTTCAAGAAATTATCAAGGAAAACTGCCCTGATATTCTAGAACCAGAGGGTGAAATAGAAATAGAAAGAATCCACTGATTGCCTCTTGAAAAAGATCCCAAAAAGAAAACTCCTAGGAATAGTATAGCCAAATTCCAAGGTTCCCGGATCAAGGAGAAAATACTGCAAGTAACCAGAAAGAAATAATTTAAGTATTGTAGAAATACAGTCAGGATAACACAAGACGTAATAGCTTCTATATTAAGGGATCAAAGGGCTTAGAATATGATATTCCAGAGGACAGAGGAGCTAGGATTAAAACCAAGAATCACCTACCCAGCAAAACTGAGTGTTATCCTTTAGGGGAAAATACAGATATTCTATGAAAATAGAGGACTTTTAAGCATTCTTGATGAAAAGACCAGAGCTGAACAGAAAATTTAACTTTCAAATAAAAGAATCAAGAGAAACATGAAAAGGTAAACAGGAAAGAGAAATTATAAGGAACTTATTGAAGTTGAGCTCTTTACATTCTTACATGGAAAGATGAGACTTTTCAATATTAGGATAGTTGAAGGGAGTGAGTGTGTGTGTGTGTGTGTGTGTATGCATATGTGTGTATGTATATATGTGTATATGTGGCATATGTATACATAGTTAGAGGGCATAGGATGAGTTGAATATGAAGCGATGATATCTAAAAAATAAAATTAAGAGGTGAGAGAGGAATATATTGGGAAATGGAGAAAGGGAGAGAGAGAATAGGGTAAGTTATCTCACATAAAAGAGACAAGAGAAAGCTGTTACAATAGAGGGGAAGAGCAGGCACCTGAAAGGGAATGAGTCAACTTTACTCTTGGTGGATTTGGCTTAAAGAGGGAATAACATACACACTCAATTGGGTATCTTACCCTACAGGAAAGTAGGGGAGAAGGGTATAAAGGGGAGGATGATAGAAGGGAGGGCAGATTGGAGGAAGGGGTAGAGAGAAGTAAATACTTTTGAAAAGGGACATGGTCAAGGGAGAAAATAGAATAAATGGGGGGCAGTGGGATACTTTGGAGGGAAATATAGTTATTCTTCTACAATATGATTATTATGCAAACGTTTTGCATAACTATACATGTATAACCTAAACATTGTTTCTACATGCAACCAGGAAATACTATATAGAGGCACTGGGGTATAGAAATCCATCTTGCCCTACAAGAAAAAAAGGGGGTAAGGGGGAGATAGGAGGAATAGAAGAGAGGGAAGACTCAGGGAAGGGGCAATCAATATGTTTGCCATCTTGTGGTCGGGGGGTAAGGGAGATATGGGGAGAAAATTTGGAACTCAAAATCTTGTGGAAATGAATGTTGAAAACTAAAATAAAATTTTTAAAAATATTTCATTTTGCCACTTGTGTGGAGGATAGACTGGACAAATAAGAAACTAAGGGCAGGGAAAACAATTAGAAGAGTGATGTAATAGTAAAGGACTGATTAGGACCTGAATTAGGTACTACTCTAATGTGCTGTTTTCACTGTCTTCTGCTTCCACAATTGATTTTTTTGGATCCAATGTTTATCCTTCTTAAATTTCATCTTGTTAGCTAGCCCGGTGTTCCAGGATGCTCAGATATTTGTGGATTTTGATTCTATCTTTCAGTGTATTTTTTTCCTCCAAATTTTGTGTCACTAATAAATTTGGTAAGCATGCAAAAAAAAAAAAAAAAAGAACGAGAAGGAGAAAGGTGATGTTTTTTTAATCTCCTGTTAAGGGCCAAGTTTGACTATTAGAATTATACAACTTTGAGTTTCAGTTTTGTTTTCTGTGTATTTTCTACAATACTTTTATATAAAAATAGTGCTTCCTTGCTGCTTCTGTCAGCAGCAAGGAAGCACATTTTTATATATAAAATATTAGCCATTACGTGGGTGTGTACGCGCGCGCGCATGTGTGCAGTTTCAGGTTTTTCATAAACAACAAATTACATTTAGGTACACATGGCATAGTGGATAGAGAGACCCAGCCTTGGAATAAGGATGACTTGTGCTCAAATTCCACTCTGACATATATTGGCTGTGTGATCTTAGGGTGTTCAAGGAGGACTAGCCACCTCTGATGTGAGGGCTTGCTGAGCTTCTTTTCAGAGCTGCTCATTTACCTTTGGTATCTGCCTGGCAATCAGTCCTCATTTATGACTGGAAGAAGCTGTAGCATGCTCAACGACTATACCTGATAAAACATTTTGGCAGATAGGCTAAACAAAGTTGAGGGTAACCAGTGGGCCTCAGATCTGTTAATGAATTAGGGGGATATATACATCAAGCATGTGAAGACTTTCCCCTGGGGGATGTGTGCATGAGAATAATTTGTTCCAGTGACCACGAAGGCATCTAAAGTAGTCCCAGTGAAGGGTTAGAGCTTGGTTAGACATCAGAGATACCAAGGTCATCCACTACATCCTGGGCCATTGTGAGTCTTTTCTTTTGTCTTGCCATTGGATATTGATGATTCTGGAAGGGAGAGTGAGGCAGATGACTCTTAAGCAATTCTGTGTCACTTAAATCTAATTCACGTAAGGAGTGTGATGTCCTCGGTCTTTTGAAAAAGAAGGATGAACAATTTGTGATCTTGAGCAAGTCATCTCACATTTTCAGTGCTCTGGACCACTCTCCAAATCTGTATGTTTCAGAGAAGGTGTTCACCTGCATTAGCAGATTCAGTTTACTCAGTACTCATCAGAAAGTTCTTTATACCAGTGAAATCATAGGCCCATCCCTATTCTGATCATAATAAAGTTTGTGAGAGAGCACATAACATAATGGTTAGAAAGGTGGTCTCAGTGTCAGGAAGCTCCAGATTCAAGTTTTACCTCTTGACACATACTGGCTTTGTGACCTTCTGCAAGTCAGTTAACCTTTCATTACTTTAGGATAGAAGTTCTTAACCTTTTTGGGTATCATGAACCCTTTTGCCAATCTGGCAAAACCTAAATGGGAGGTAATGGGGGATCCCTTCTCAGAATAATGCTTTTAAGTAAAATAGAATACATTGGATTACAAAGAAAACCAGTTATATTAAAATAAAAATTCTTTTTTTCCCCCATGCAAGTTCATGGGCCACCATGAAATCTATCCACAGATCCCATGGATATTGGTCAACTCAAGTTAAGAATCTTTGTTCTGTGCAACTAAGACTATAAGTTGTGTAGAAAGTGGCAACCTGCATTGATAGAGTGATTTTCCTCTTCTGGGATCTCCTTATACCAGTGAAATTGCAGGTCTAGTCCCTTTCTCTCTTGCAACAGAAGACATTGAAGAAAATTAACAGTATGGAGCAAAGAGCAGTGAATTAGGAGGTGGAAGACCTGAGTTCTATTTATGGCTCTGCCACTTACTTATTAGTTGTGTGGTCTTGGGCATATCATTTAACTTCAGAGCACCAATTTCCTCATCCACAGGAGAGGGGATATCCTTTACTTATTATCTCCTAGAATTACTGTGAGGTTCAAATGAGATCTTTGTGAGAGTGTTTTGAAATCTCTAAAATATTTATATGACTAACTAAAAGGGATACAAAATTAGGAAACATGTTTTCTCAAACATCCATATTAATGTTTAAGTTTAACTTTGAATTACTTTACTAGCCATTAGATGACATTATACTTTTTAAAATTTAGGAAACTAGTACAGTTTTTAAAAATTACTTGCTGAAGTAGTATACAATAGACTAGATCTTCAATTATCTATCTATATTGTGTATATATATATATATATATATAATATCCAATTATGCCAATAGAATTATGATAGATGCTTACTAGTTAAATGACCCTGGGCAAGTCACTTGACCTGTGTTTGCCTTAATCTCCTGGAGAAGGCCAATAACTCCAGTATCCTTGTAAAGAAAATCCCATGTACAATATGGTCCACAAGGCCATGAAGAGTTGGACATGACTTAACAACAATAATATAGGAAAAAGCTGCATGATGTGATTTCTAAGCCACACTAACAGTCATTTTTGAAAGGTCATGGAGAACAAGAAAAGTGCTGCAGATTTAGAGAACAGCAAATATTTTCATTTTCAAGAAAGAATGAGTATTGCTTGACCACTACATAATGAACTTGGCTTCCATTCCTGGAGAAATTCTAGAACATATCATTAAATGAATGGTTAATAGATATCTAGAAAGATGATACTATCTTCATGAAACAGTGATTATAAAAAGTTAGTATAGCTTTGTATACAACAGGTCACATCAGACTGATATCATTTCCTCTTTAGATATTTACTAGCATAGATTAAGTTGTATACTCTTGTGACTTTTACAGATTTTAGCAGATCAGTGCATATTATTTTGGTCTTTAGTTCATAGATTTCATTCAAGTCACTACAACTAATGTGAACCACATTTTCCAAAATTTCACGAAATCAGGCTTCCTCTTACGAATGTAGTATACATCACAAGTGAATATTATAAACCAGTACAATGTCTGGTTTAGGTTTTGTCTCTTTCAGTAGGAATGTATCACATTGACGTTTATAGTTTATTACCATGTCACATTTTTTTAAGCATTTAAATGAGAAAGATTTTTTTTAAAAAAAGAGGGAGTTGAACTGAAGTCGAGTAAAGCCTAATTGAAAAGAGGAGAACAGGATTGAGTATTTACCTGGCAGGAACTATGTCAAGCACTTTACACACATTATCTTAATTGTTCTTTCAACAACCCTGAAAGGTAGGTTCTTTTATTGTCCCCATTTTATATTTATGGATACTGAAGCAGAAAGAGACTGTGAGTTGTCAAATAGCCAGTAATTGTAAGGTTGAATTTGAACTTAGATCTTCTGGACTCCAGGCCCAGAATTCTTTAGTGTCCTTTCTACTATACCACATAGCCAGTAGAGATCTAAGAAGATAGTTATTTTCTCTTTGTTACCATGGAGTACTTTTCTTTAGATGACGTAAGGAGCTCACATTCTAATGGAGGAGATAGCACATAGAGGTGGTTTTAGGTGCAAGTCACGTGGAAAGTTCTCATGGTTCTTGGGGTGCAACAGTAAAGCAGATAATGTATCTTCTTTAATATTGTTAGGTTTCATAACGGCAATAGAATTTCAACTGTGCCTTGAAAAAGAATAAGATTTCAGTAAGAGGAAATAGAGAAGGTATTTATTCTAGACAGAAGTGGTGGTATAAATAAAGTTTGAGATGTTTCAAAGAATGTCATAAATTTGGAAAATAGTATTCTATCTTTGCTTACTATGTGTGTGTGTAAAGACCAATATTATGAGATTAGATTGGAAAAGCAGTTTGGAGTCAGATTGTAGAGAGCCTAAAATGCCAGACTATCTTTGGTAGGCAGGCAGTAATCATTTATTCACAGTCTAATATATGCCAAGCATTGAGCTAAACACTAAGGAATCAAAAAAGGTGAAAGACAGTCCCTACCCTAGAGGAGCTCACAAACTAATTGGGGAGAGAACATGTGAACAACTGAGTACAATGAACTGAGAAGGAATGCACTAGAATTAAGGACAATTGGGAAAGGTTTCCTGTAGGAGGTAGGGCTTTAGCTGGGATTTGAAGGAAGCCAGTAGGTAGAAATGAAGGAGAAAAGCATTCTATGCATGAGGGGTAGCCAGTGAAAATACCTGGAGTTAGAAGGTGATGTATCATGTTCGGCGAATAGCAATGAGGTCAATGTCATTGGATTGAAGAATGGAATAGAGAATGGTGTAAGGTAAAAAAGACTGAAGGGGGGAAGGGAGTGCTAGTTTATGAAGAATTTTAAATATCAAGCAGGTGATTTTGTATTTGATGTTGGAGGTGAAAAGGAACCACAAAAGTGTTATTGATGGAGGTTGGGGAGAATGTAACACGATTGTACTTTTGGGTGCACCTCGACTTTAGGAAAATTACTTCGGCAACTTAGGGGAGAATGAACTGGAATGGACTGAAACTTGTAGACCAACCATCAGGCTGTTTCAAGAGTCCAGACATGAAGTGATGAGGGCCTGTGATAGGGTTGTGGCAGTGTCAGGAGTGAGAAGGAGGTGTATATGAGATAGAAAGGTAAAATTGACAGAACTTGGCAACAGATTGGATGTACTAAGTGTGAGTGAAGAGTTGAAGATGATATCTAGGTTTCAAACCTCGGGGACTGGGAAGATGATTGTGCCTTTGACAGTAATACGGAAATTTGGAAGGGAGGAGGGTTTATAGGGGTGGACAACCTGCAACCTTGAGGCCACATGTGACCCTCTAGGTCCTCAAGTGAAGCCCTTTAACTGAATCCAAACTTAATAGAACAAATCCCCTTAATAAAAAGATTTCTTCTATAAAATCTGGACTCAGTCAAAAAGCCACACCCAAGGACTTAAAAGGTAACACATGGCCTTGAGGCTTCAGATTCCTCACCCCGTGGGGGAAAGATAATGAGTTCAGTTTTGTTTATGTTGAGTTTAAGATATCTTATCCAATAGGCAATTGGAGATGTGAGTTTAGAGGTCTGCAGAGAGGTTAGAGTTGGACCAATAGATTTTTAGAATAATCAGAATAGAGATGATTATTGAATTCATGGGAGCTGATGATATCACTGTGTGCAGTAGTACATTAGGAGAATATAGTCAAAAAATAGTTTTTGAGCAGGAGAATGATGATTAAACTTATGCTTCAGGAGAATTGATGAAAATTAAGAGAGAGTTCAGTTGATCTTTTTATATAATTCAGTTCTTTATTTCATTTCTGTCTTTTGTTTTTACTTCGTCTTTATTTCCAAATATATCCCTCCTACCTTCTCTACCTCAGAGAGCCATTCCTTATAACATTGAATATTAAAAGAAACAAAGAAGAAAAAAAGCAGTGTGCTAAAACTAATCCATCAGTTGAACCTGATAGTAAACACAGTGTTTTTCTTTTTCATGGAATGGAGGGAAGCATGCTGGATTATTATTATGACATTCAAATTTTTTTTCATTTTTTGCTCTTTCCATTTAAATTGTCATTTTGTTAAATGTTTTTATAGCTCTGCTTACTTCACTTTGTATCTTCCTATGCTTTTCTGTATTCTTCATAATTATGATTTTTGATAACCCATTAAAGTTCTGTTAGATTGATGTACCAGAATTTATTTGGCCATTCTCTTATCAGTGGACATATCTGTGTGTGTGTGTTATTTTTAGCTCTTTGCAACTACAGAAATTATGGATGTAAAAATTCAAGATATGTCAGTAGCATGTTAATATGTGTTAGTGCCAATTAAAGTATCCTAAAAAGTCTGGAGTTACAAAGTTTATCCATTCAGGTTGTAATAACTAGTGCAGTTATATCACCTGTGGTGTGGTAGAAAGGGCACATCATATGGGATCAAGTTCAAATTTCTGTTCTGTTACTTGTAAAGTTTAAGGCCTTGAGCAAGTCAACTGATCTCTCTAAGATTCAATTTCCTTACCTTTAAAAATGAGGAGTAATAATACTTGTACTGCTTACTTACTGGGCTAGTATAAGCATGAAATACTATGTAATGAGTATAAAGTATTTTGGAAACCTTAAAGCACCAGATAAATTATCAGTTTTTGTATATGTCCCCTTGATTTAAAGTCTGCTTTTCATTTTAAAGGTTGACACCTAAAATTGGTTTTCCTTGGAGTGAAATCAGAAATATTTCATTTAATGACAAAAAATTTGTCATAAAGCCAATCGACAAGAAGGCACCTGTAAGTAAAAATCTTGTCCCTTCTTATGTATCTTTTACATTTGTGCTGAATCCAAGTTAACATATTGTTTAGTGCCTACTGTGTATAAGGTACTATGTTAGGAAGTGGGGAGAGAGGGATTGTGTGTGCAAGATGTAGACAAAAATGGAGCAGACCTAGCCCTTAAGGAGCTTCCATTCTACTTTGAAGATATAATATGTATGTAGACAAGGAAACAGCATGAGTAATACAAAGTTAATTTTGTAATACAAGTAATACAAGTAATAATGTAATGCAAGTGATACAAAATTAATAATGGAGAGAACACTACACCTAGGTCCCTCAAGAAAGGACTAGTGGACGAGTTGGTACCTAAGCTATACTCTGTAGAGAGTCTGTAAATCAGGGGAAAGGAGTAGGGTGTACCTTCTAGACTTAAGGGACTGACTATCTATACAATGGGGTGGAAGTGGGAGATGAAATGTTGTATACATTGGAGGCCATCTTTATTGAAGCAGAGATCAAATGAAGGAGAATAATATGAAATAAGACAGGAAAGATGTGAGGAAGCCAGATTGTGAAAGGCTCTAAAAGCCAGGCTGAGGCATTTGTATTTCAGACTAAATAAAGCAATTATAGATGTTTATTAGGTGCCTACTATGTGCCTCAGAGAATTGTGCTAGGTCTGAGTTCTATAAACAGAAAGGATAGCCCTGTCAGCAACTGTGGGGAATAGAAAAGGTAGTGCTTGAGTTAAAATTTGAAGGAAATTTGGGGGTCTAAAAAGTGGGCGTGAGATATGGCCAATGTAAAGGCATAGAGATCACAAATACAGTTATGTATAAGAAATGGCAAGAAGCCCCGTTTAACCAGAGTGTATGAAGGAGAATAATATATAATAAAGGTAGGTGAGAGTCTGATTATAAAGGGCTTAAAATGTTAAATGGAGAAATGTGGTCAGAGTTTTGTTTTAGTAATTTCATTTTGTCAGCTGTGAAAAAAAAAGAGTGGATTGGAGAATGAGAGTATGGAAGTAGGAGACCAGTGAAGTGGTTATTGCAATAATCTAGATGAAAGGTGATGAAAATCTGAATTAGGGTTGAAGCTTTGTCAGTGCACAGATGTGAAAGATGTTAAAGGAGGGTAAATGAGACTTGGAAATTGATAATGGAGATGGAGGGTGGTGAGAGGGGAAGGGAGGAGAAGTCAAACATGGTTCTAAGATTGTGGAAATATGTGGTGCTTTCCAAAATGATATAAAAGAAAAGAGATTTCTCATTTATCAAATTGGCACTGGAAAGCATCTGTTTTCATTGTTTAATATTCTCAGTGGTGAAATATTTTTAATTTAATTGAAGGGGCATATAATATAGATTTAAATTTAATTGAACAATATTTCTTAGAATAAAGTCTAGGTTGTGTAAAGAGACTGTTCGTGGCATCTGGATAATGGTTGACCATAGATCTGAAAACTCAATTTAAAAATTTTGTGTGTGACTGTTTTGTTGACTATAGTGCAATCCAGGTATTGGCCATTCATAGTATTTTCATTATAATTTATAGAATGTAAGTTATGGAGTTAATTTTTAGGTGTTAATGTAACTTTGTCTTGAATTTTAAAAATTTACAGACTGGAGTATTTCATTTGTTAAGTGGAAGCACCTGTTCTGTTAATGAAGTAGAATATCGTAGCTGAGTATTCTGAAGACATAAATCCATAGAAAAGAAGCAAGGATTTAGTGTTTTTTGACATTTTGAGTCTGCAGTAGATAATTTCATGAATGAGTTCAGTCTTTACATTGCAGGAAAAAAACCCCAAGTGGTTGGGACCGGACAGGATTGTGTCTCTCAGTTATAATGATCAAGGGCTGAGACTTACTTTTGGAAAAGTAGAAGGCAACAAACTGGACCTACTATATGGCTCTGGAACATTTAAGAAGAATCATTTATTATGGGGCATCTTGTGAGATTCCAGCTAATTTCCAAGCTAACTGTTATGTGACTGTTGAACTCACATGTTAATGTGTTGACATTTAGTACAAGTTATTGGTGATGGACTATCTGTTCCAAGGAAGTTGTTAATTTGAAATAATTTATGTTTAGGATTTTGTTTTTTATGCACCTCGTCTGAGAATCAATAAACGGATTTTGGCTTTGTGCATGGGAAACCATGAACTCTACATGCGAAGAAGAAAGCCTGATACAATTGAAGTACAGCAAATGAAAGCGCAGGCTAGAGAGGAGAAACATCAGAAGCAGTTGGAAAGGTAGGAAATTTTGCAGTATTTAATTTTTAATTGATACGAGTAGAGTTATCAAAAATTTTAGACAAATTAACTTCTTTGAAGTGCTCCAGATTTAAATTTTATAGAACCTTTCATTGTCATTGAAAAAGTTATAAAAAAGACATTTGAGTGTCCTAGCAGTACCACCAAATTCCCCTTTTAAGATAAAGGTTTGTAATTATATAGTTTGAAGTCTCAACACATAAGGATTGTGAGAGTAGTCTTTCATGATGTCACTGAATTGTTTTCCCTCTGCCCCCTTATGCAATCCTTGCTATTCTACTGTTGAATATCTTTTTGGAAGCATTTGATTAAGGATCTTCAACTTGTTTTACTCATACTTTTCAGGTAAGAGTTTTCATAATTTTCTCAGAGTCTCTCTGTGCTTATATACTCATACCCAGATAAGTCATAGCATAGAGTTGAACAGCAGCATGTTCTTGTAACAGTAACAATTTCCAAATATTGTACATTTGGAATTCATTAACAGAAGTTGTTAATTATGCTACTTTGAGAGTTTTAAAGTAAATGATTATTGGTAAAGAAACAATCTTCACTAATTCTGAATTTGCAGACCAGGGATTGGTTTGAACTTAATCTTTGCTAAAGAAATCCTTTCTTTAAGGTCCCTCAAGGGACCTACTAGGTTCAGAATTTTATCAGTCTTAATTCAAATTAATATATGTATTTGGTGATAATGAGATTGCATTAGAAAAAAAATCTATACTTTACACTTTAATTACTTAAATTGCCTCTCCTATCAATGAGTCCAAATTATTGCAGTTTTATTGAAATGCCAAATATCTCTTATTTTCCTAAGGAAAGGCATCAGTTAATTCTGTCACAGCCGACTTGTACTTTGTTTTAGTGGAGAAAAATGATGACCCAAGACTTAAACTTACACTAGTTGATTTTAAGTCATCCAATTTTCACCCAGAATAAGGTCAAGGACCATTTGGTATATACTTCTGATAGCCTTGAGGGCTCAAAAGTGGGAAGAGAGAGGGCAGGGGTTGATTTTCTACTCTTTAGTTTTCTTATACATGCTTACCCTCTCAAACATAAATCTCTCCATAACCCTTGCTGTTGTGTCATGAAACCGTTTCTCGTGCCTCCTTTGACATGTGCTGTATAGGTAACTTCTTTGTTGGAGCATGTATATTAAACATAATAGAATCTCAGAATTGCAAGGACCTCAGAAGTCATCAAGTCTAAGTCACTTCCTAACAAGGATTCTCTCTAAAACATATTTGACAATTAAGTGTTTTTTTTACTTTTTCTGGGACCCACATGGGGTGAGGAGGGGAGGCAGAAACCTTTTGAAATAGTCCATTTCTCACTTTTGGATGACTCTTATTGTTAGGGAAGCTTTTTTTTTTTTTTCTTCTCAAAACATCAGTCCTAAATTTGCCTCTTTGTAGCTTCCATCCATTAGTTCTGATCTCTTGGACTGAGAACAAATCTAATTTGTCTTCCACATGTCTTCAAATAATGAAGACAGCTATTGTGTATCCTCTTGAGTCTTCGTTCACTACCCCTAGTACCTCCAGTGTCATGCCTTTTAACATTCTGGTTTCTCCTCTCTGGATACTCTGACTCCTCTCATTGTCTTTCTTTAAATGTGATACACAGAAACCCATACACAATTTCAGAGATGGTCTGACCAGCGAAAAGTACATTGTATTATCTACTATCCTTACCACTCAGTTCTTGAGATTACATTAGCTTTATTATCTATTATGTCACATTAACTCATACTGAATTTGCAGTCTTCTAAACACTCATATCTTTTAAAGATAATATAGCACTTAACCACAGTTCCCTTATTTTGAAAAATTGATTTTTTAGCCCAAATTTTATTCATGTCTTCCATAAATTTTACCTAGGCAATCCGTACACTCAGTTAGGAGCCTTACTACAGGTGGGGGTGGTGGAGGTCGGGGTGGGGTGGTAGCTAAGTTCCATTTATATAGAGGAAGCAGCTAGGTGGTGCAGTGGATTGACTGCTGGGCCAGGAATCAGGAAGACCTCAGTTAAAAATCCAGCCTTAGATGCTTCCTAGTTGTATGACCTTGGGCAAAGCACTTCACCTCTGTTTGCCTTAATCCACTGGAGAAAGAAATGGCAAACTACTCCTGTATCCTTGCCAAGAAAGCCCTGTGGACAGTATAGTCTGTGGGGTCACAAAGAGTTGGGTGTGACTGAACAACTGAATAACAAGAAGCATTTATCTAGTACTTTAAATGTGTTAACTTATTTGACACAACAATCCAGTGAGATATAGGTGCTATTATCATCTTCATTAAGTGACTTATACAGTCACATAGTAATTTTCTGAGGTAGGATTTGAACTGAGGTTTTTTTGGACTCCCAAGTTTACTGGTCCCTCTGTTGCAATAGCTTAACATCATGTATAAAATGATTATGCATGTGGGATTGCCTCATTTTTATCACATAATTAATTGGCCTGGCTTCTCTTACGGTCATATATTTCTTTGACAATATTGTTTATACTACTTCTACTCATTCATTTGTTTTTGTTTTTTTTTTTTAATGTTTCAATTTATTATTTATTTATTTTTAACATCATTGGTTTTTTAATATGCTGTACCCTACTCATACCCATCACACAATCTTTCATCTTATTAAATTTGGATCAACATCTTAGGCTGTCAAGACTTTTTAGGATCTTGACTCTGCCATTCGGTACGTGAGCTATACCTTCCAGCTCTGTGTCTTCCTTAAAGTTGAACAATGTGCCATCTGTGCCTTAAAGTGCCTACCAGAACAGTGGCAAGCACAGATCCCTGGGGCTTTGAACTAGAGACTTAAAAAAACCCAAACAAACAAAAAAATAACCCATTGATTACAAACCATTAATGATTACTTTTTAGGTCTGGCTGTTCAACTTATTGAATTCCGTCTAATTGTTCTGTTTTCTAACCCATATCGCATGCCATGAATTGCCAATTAAATGTCTTTGGAACTCTCCAGATCCAACAATTTAATAACTCTTATCAAAGAAGGAAATCATATCTGACATGATTTGTTTTTTAATAAAGTCATGCTAAATCTTTGTGATCATTGCTTTTTTTTTCTAGATATTTATTAACTGTCAATTTAATATTAGACTAGCATTAAGCCAGGATAATGTAGCACCAACGTGATATTCACAGCGCCTGAGGCAGCTATGGATGTGGTGACGTAATTCTGAATTGCAAAATATAACAACCTATTCACATGAAAGACAGAAGCAAAACATTTATCCAAATGCCAGAAAGCTGAATCCATCAGAGCAACAAAGAAATCTATACACAATAACAATGGAAGGGGGCACCATCATCCCCAAACTTTACCCCCCTCCCCCCCCCAGGGCCTTTCCACAACCAAATACTCACAGCTTGCTTCCTACTTCCTCTTTCTCCTTTAGTTCTAACTGCTTTGACCAACTTTCTCTCAGCTCTCCTCCACACTTCCTGCTCCACCCTTTCAGCAAACTCCTCCCACCACAGGCTTTGTGTGACTCAAACTCATATGTCTTAGATTTCCATGTGACTTAAACAGGTTACATGGGTCTATTAATGGATGGGAAAGATCTTCTCATTTATATTACCATTACAGATAACTAGTCAGATTCTCTGGCCTGTAGTTTGCAGGTGCCCTTCTTTTCTTGTTATTGAAAATTGGGACACTTGCTATTCTCTAATCTTGTACTTCTCCCATTCTCTGTGGTTGTTCAGAGGTTATTGACAATGGCTTAGCAATATCATCTGCTAGATTTCAGTACCTTAGGATGTAATAGTTTATCTAGGCCTTGTGATTTGAACTTGTCAAACTTCTCTGTTTTGGGTATGACCTTCCTATTATCCATTTTTGTTCTGTCCTGTCTAGTCTCATTGTCATTTGCATATACAAAAATAGAAGCAAAGCAAGAATTGCGTTGTTCTTCCTCTTCATTATCTGTATTGTTCATAATTATTGGCTTTAAGTATCACCTCTGTCTGGGTAGCTCCCTAATTTATATCTTTATACCTCACTTCTCTACAAAATTCTTGTACTGTTTCTGACTCCCTACTGGTTATTTTCACCTTAATGTGACAAATTTATGTGACTCAATTTAACATATTCCAAACTGAACTTACCCATCTTCCCTTACATATCCAAATCCAGGATCTCTTTACTAGCTTTTCTATTTGGAACATGGAAGAGAAGAAAGACTTGGGCTCCCATCTTGGGGTCCATTATTTATTGTGTCCTTGTGCAATTCACTTAACTTTCTGATTTTCATTTTCTCATTTCTAAAATAAATGTGCGTTACCGAATGATCTCTAAGGTCCCTTCCAACTCTAAATGCTGTGAAAAATCTAGGAAAAAAGACTTATGTTGATGGCCCAACATCTTTCTGGTCATTAGATTTCATAAACTCAGTCAGTTTTTACTTTGATCATCCTTACCATACATATGCCATCATCTCTCATATGTTCTTACCTAGACTTCTGTGGTATTTATGCACAGCAATGTAAATTTGTTTAGTCAAAACTTCTTATCCATTGCACCCTTCGTGTTGCTTGGCCTGTAAGCCAATCTACTACTAATGTACTACAGCAATCCTCTTGTTCTACTTGGAAACCTTCAACTACTTCTAGCTCCCTAAAAAATAAAGTATACGTTTTTGATTGCATTCAGGTCCTCTACAGTTTGACTCCAACTTATCTTTCTAATAGTATCTTGTACTATTTCCCTAAACATATTCTGTTTTAGCCAGACAGGACTATTTTTTGTCTTTTATCCTTGTCTTATAGACAGGACTATTTTCTGTCTTTTATCTTTGTCTTGTTGTGTCCTATCTCTGTGCATCTACTTGCCCTATCTCCTATGGCAAGAATGTACTGCCTCTCCCTTCCTTTCCCTTCCCTCTTGCCAATTGCTGAAGTTTCTTTCAGTGCCTAACTCTTCCATGAAGACTTTCCCTGACCCTTCCTCCTTTGGGTGAAAATAATTTTCCTCTCAAATTTCTTATATCACTTTTTCTAAACTTTTCCTTTGTACTTAGTTTAGTTTCCCTTGTTACTACAGTTATTTATTCATGTGTATTTTCCCCATTAGCTAGTAAAATTCTTGAGTATTCTCTATATTTGTGTCATATCCATCATTGTATCTAGCACAGTGCATTCCACATAGTTGTCTAATAAATAGTGAGATTTAAGACAAAATGCAAGAGAATGAAAATAATTTAGAAACAAATGGATACCATTTGATGACCTAAACCAGTGGCTCTCAACTTGTGGGTCGCGACCCCTTTGGGGGTCAAACGACCCTTTCACAGAGGTCACTTAAGACCATCGGAAAAACACATATTTCTGATGGTCTTAGGAACCGAGACTTCTCTATCCATCTCCAGGCAGGTCCACTGACTTGCAAATATGCCCACATATGAGTATTAAAGGGTCACAGCATTAGAAAGGTTGAGAACCACTGACTTAAACTATTGTTTTTCATTTGCTTTTGTTTTTTTGACCTAATTAAAACTCAGGTTGAAATGTTGAATAACAGCTAGGATTTTGGTGTTAAGAAAGTTTTGATTTGTTTTGATTCCTAGAAATTTAGAAGCCTACTTAGTATTTCTGAGTTTGCCAGGTTTCTATTATTGGCAGAAACCTACAAATACCTAAAACTGTTCCTTCTCTTTTAGACATTAAAACCCTTTTAGTTTATTTTGTTACTTTAATTAATACACTGCTGGGATTTTATTCTACTGGTCTGTTCAAGACCATGGAATCCTACCTTACCTGTGTGTTTCCTTCAAGCCCTTGCTTCTGCTTTTTCTTGTGAATAGTTCCAAATGAAAATTAAGTTATAGTGAACATGAAAGTTGTGTGCATGGCTTCGTCAGACTTTAAACTTCTAAATGTGCTGACTGGCTTAAGTTTGATGTCACTCCTGTAACAGCTCCCCTTTCCATATTCAAAAAGACATTTATATATTTCTCCCAGCTTTGAAAATAAAGAAATCTCAGTTTTGTTATTTTCCATTAACAGCTAAATATTTTAAATTCTAATAATGGATTTATAATAATATAGTTGCAACTCTTTTTAAGGGCACAACTAGAAAATGAAAAAAAGAAGAGGGAAATAGCAGAAAAAGAAAAGGAGAGAATAGAGCGAGAAAAGGAAGAGCTGATGGAACGTCTAAGACAAATTGAAGAACAGACGATGAAAGCTCAGAAAGGTAAGTTTCTTTGAAAAAGGCTATAGAATGATTAATTTAATAGCATTTCTGTAGACCTTACCACTGATTTTTAAAATTAGTTTTGTTTACAGTGGTGTCAATTTTGTCTTTTTTTTTTTTTAAAGCTAAAATTTGTTTCAGGAATAATCGATTTTCCCACTAAATTCAAGGTTAAAAGGACATATCTAGAATATTGTATTTAAATCAGATTTCTTCAGTGTACAGCAGGAAGCATACTGTCTTTTAAAAATGTATATATTTACATCAACTAAATCCATGCACTTTATAAAGGAAGTGCTAGTGACCTCTCAGGTGTATATATGAATTTCTGTGAGGTTGCATGATGTTGCCAGATCCCTCAGCTGCTGGAAGTCAAAAGGAGGCCTTAAGCCTAATTCTTTCTAATTCCAAGAATGGCTTTTTCCAGAGAATGCTTTGTGATTCTGAAATAAAGAAAAGCCTCTCATCTGCTTTATGATGAGGAATTTCCAAAGTGAGAGTTTCTACAGATATAAAATCATAAGTCCAGACCTTTCCTATATGCCCTCTTCTCCCCCCTAAAATAATTCCCACCACCCATGATCATATATCTTAATTAATCATATATGCAAGAAGTGTTATAGAAGGCAAAGGAATTGACTAGAAAAAGAGACATATTACCATTTCTAAACAGTGGTGTCTAAGAAGATAAAATAATTTATTATGTTTGTTTCTATAACTTTTTATAGTTTTTCAAAACAGTTTCCCACATATTATTTTATCCTTTACAACACTACTGTGAGTTAGAGAGAATATTATTATCCTCATTTTTCAGATTAGCAGACTGAGGTATGTGGAAGTTCAGTGATTTGTCCAAAGTTACATGGCTAGTTAACTGATAGAACAAGAACTAGAACTCAGATTTTCTCATTCTTGGTTCTGAGTTCTTTGCATTCTATGACATCGCCCTCTGCTGTAGCCGTATTTCTGTGTAATATAAAATATTATTTATGCAGTTTAATGTTTAAAGATGTATTATTGTTGTTTTGGGATTTTGTAGTGTCATTTTTTGAGTGCTTCATTTTGTTGTTGTTGTTTGATGAATAGGAGCTATATAGTATCCGTTTTAGGTAGAGATAAGTTGTGAATATATAACCAGTGATGAGCTTCAGTGAAAGCAAGAGTAAAAGGTGTCATTAGGAAAATTTATGATGGGAAGAGAAGAAGAGTTGATCATGTAATGAAGAGTGAGGGATGATAGGTAGAGAATTCCAGTGCTTCACTGGCATAATTAAGATAATGGAAAAAAGCAGGAAAGGTCTATAGTCCCTTGGATGGACAATGTTTATGACGTATTTATGGGAGGACGTGGACAAGAGTCACATAGGAAGGGCAGGTATGCATGGGTTGTAGTCTTTATTCCAAATTAATTAGATCATAGATCCATTTAAATATATAGTGATACAATAGTTAACATTTATATCACACTTTGAGGTTTGCACAGTGCTTGACATTATTTCATTCAATGACAACCCTGTGTAGTAAATGCTGTTGTCCCCATTTTGCAGATGAAAAAACTGAGATTGTAGGAGGTTAAGTGACTTTCCAAGGGGTCACTAGCTAGTATGTATCTGAGGAAGGATTTGAACTCCGTTCCCCTTGACTGTCATTCCGTCATTCTGTTTTGCCACTTAGTTGCTGAATATTAAGCAGTATAATATGTAGAGACTTTCAGGCAGCGCTCACTTAGAAATATTGTGGAGAAGATTCTTGTTCACCGTTGCCTATGATAGAGTAAAAGAGGAAAATAAATAACAATAGATTCCTATGTTTTTACAAATTGTGTAGTTCATCACATATTGGTTCAATTTAGAATAAGCATAGGACTCTGTATTGGTATAAGGAACTTCCAAATGAAGAACTTGTTATCAATGCAAGTCAGTGCCTTCTCTGCAACTTAGAGTCTTAGAAATTTTCCTAGGGCCCTGAGAGATTAAATTACTTCCTCAGGGCCTCACAGCTAACATATTTAAGAGACAGGACTTGAAATTGAGATCTTCCTGGCTCCAAGGACATCTCTCTATCCATTGTACTTATACCATAATGCCTCTTAGTTCCAGTTTAAAAATATTTCTATAATCATCATTTCTAGTGGAAGAACCTCTTTTTTCATTCTTTGTCACTAATAATCACCAGCCAAGTGCATTATGAATGATGATAACAGTTCAGAGAATATAATATGGAATTTTCTGTCAGGTACTGTAGTTATATTGTAGAAGTATAAATATGAACAAAAAACATATTGACGTTTTAAAATGATAAAGTTTTACTTAACATGTTCTATTTCATTTGAATATAGTGGTTTTTGTTAGAGAATTGCTGGTTACTAAAGTCTTCCAATCTTATTATTCATATAGGACATATTACAAAAATAATAATAATAAGTTATGTACAGAAAACAGCCCCCAAATAAAGAGAACAAGAGAATATGTGGAAGATAGAACATCAGAAAGAACTTAGAGCATTCTCAATGAGACGCTTTTAAATCAGTCATCTTGAGAAGCAGATACTCAGTTTGTATTTTCTTTCATTTTTTAAAATAATAAAGCATTCTTATGGAGCTTTGAAACCTTATGATTGCCTTGTAATTTGTGCTAGGTGCTCAAAAATCATAATTTCTACAGTATCTGCAGCATATACTGATATTCAGTTGAAACTTTTTTGTTTTTCTTTTTCTTTTTTGCCAAAACTTCTCTGTACTTAAAGTAATTGTTACTCAAGTAAAATAAACCTTCATATTTTTAAGTGAGTAACAAATCACATTAGAACAATTTGTATCACTTTTTGATCATATGCCTCAAGTTTTATTTAGATATGTAGTTTTTTTAACTGTCTGTAGTATCATATATTATTTGGATTATTTCCACCTTCATCTAGCTGTCAAAAATATTTTTAAAAAAATTCTTACCTTCGAAGAAGACAAAATAGAGGCAATAATAGAATAAAGTACTAGTAGAAGCATTGATCTCTAGTCCTAACAGTGACCTAGGGCAAATTCTTTAATCTTTCACTGTCTTAGTTTACGCCATAGACTAAACAGCTGGAAAGAGATTTTCGAGATTATTTTGTGTAATCTCAAACTCAGTTTACATATTTGTTTTTACTGTTATTTCACTAATCTATAAATACTGCTGCTCTGTAAGCTGTTTCCTTTTCTGCAATGATTACATATTCATCTATTATATGGAATAATAATATATCTATAATTAAGAAAAACATTTATAGTAATATAGTCATTAAATGCTAACTATTCATCTGAACAGAGGGAAAAGGATTGAATATGTATTGATATTCCCTTAGTAATAGTAACATTAACAAGTCAAATCAACATTTATTAATGACCTGCCCAGGGTAGACATTTTTACATTTAGATAAGCTTGAGTTTCTACACTCAAGGAGCTTACCCTCAGTGAGAGAATGATATAGCTGTGCAAATGGCAATATATAATATTGCTTGATAAGTGCATCAGTGAATTTAGAAAAGTGTTATCTGAAGTTGGAGGTTGCTAAAGTGAGGGAGGAAGTATCAGGGAAAGTTTCTTGGAAGATGGCACTTGAATTGTAAAGAATGAGTAGAAATTCAGTAAACACATGATGAAGAAGGTATTTCAGGAATAAGGTACAGACAAGGCAAAGGCAGAGTGACATGAGAATGCAGTGGTATTTCTGTTGAGAAGAATTAATCAGTTTACTGCTCTATAATGTTTATGGAGGTAAGTGTTATACATCTAGGAAAATTAGGGTGGTGCCAAATCATGGAGAACCTTGTATATCAGACAAGCATTTGTATTTCACTCTGAAGACAGTAGGGAGCTACTGAAAATATTTGAGAAGAGGACCAGAGATATAAATAAGGAAAACTATTCTGGCAGCATTACAAAGTTGGGAACACCTGTAAGAAGGATATTTCAATCAGTATTCTAGAAGGGTGAAAATTATTCTGTGAAGTAGGGTTGTTGTGGTAGTGCCAAAAAAAGAGAAGCGAACATATGTGTTAGATGTTGTGTGAGATAAAAGATAAAAAATTGACTTTGAGGGGTAAGGAAGGGGAAGGACCATTTAAACACTTTATAATATTTGATCCTCACAACAACCCTGGGCAGATACAGATGCTGTTTTACAGTCAAGGAAACTGAGGCAGACAGAAGTTAACTGACTTCCCCAGCATCACAAAGCAGCAGCTAGTAAGTGTTTGAGATTGGATTTGAACTTGAGTCTTTAAACTTATCTGCTGCACTACCTAGCTGCTACTTAGGAAAAGGCAGTGTAAAATCATTTTTGGATTTGTCTAGAACAATATCATGGAGTAGTACTCTTTTAATGGATTAGGTCGTTTAGAAAATCCAGGGTATGTAGAGCTGAATGTAATAAAGGATATTAATTAAAATAGGGTTTTATATTTATTAAAATCATTATCTTCCAGATTGAAAATATTGAAAATATTGAAAAAATGAAATAAGTTAATTGATTCCCCAAGTTGTAAATTTGGGAAGTTAACTTTCTTGAATGCAGGGTCTGTTCTGGTTTCGAATTTTGAAGGAAGCCAGGGATCTTAAAAGGCACAGATGGGTAGGGAGAACATTCTTAGCCATTGCAAATGCATGGAAACAACTATGAAATGATGTGTGCCAGGGTCAACTAAACTGGGTCATGGAGTGCATGGGAGTAAAGTTTATGGCAGGAAGGGCAGGATGGGGAAGGGTGTGAGTAGTTGTCACTGGTAAAGAAAGGACTTCATATTTTATCAGCCTGATAGGGAGCCAGGAAAGTGTAGGAGAATCACATGACCAATCCTGTGCTCCAGAAAAATCACTTCTGCATCTGAGTGGAGGATGGATTAACATGAGGAGAGACTTGAGGTAGAAAGAGACCGATTAGACAGTTACTGCAGTAATCCAGGCAAGATATGATAAAGGTCTGAACCAAAGTGGTGGCTTTGTAAGGGAGGAGAAGGGAATGTATACAAGAGATGTTTTGACAGTAGAAATGACAAGATTTGGCCATATATATGTGCCATTAGTAAGGGTGAGCCATCAAAGATGATACTGAGATTGCGACTATTGGGGATGTGCGACTATTGGGGATTATGGATTGGGATAGGGTGGGGAAGGGCACCTGCATAGAGGTTCATCTGTTGCAGTAGTTGAAATAATAGGAATAAATGAGATTTTTAAGGGAGGGTATACATAGAGAAAAATATGAAAAAAGACAGGCCCTTCAATAATATCTCCTTGCAGGGGTGGCTAGGTGGTACAGTGAGTAGAGCACTGGCCCTGGAGTCAGGAGGACCTGAGTTCAAATCTGGCCTCAGACACTCGTATCACTTACTAGCCGTGTGACCTTGGGCAAGTCACTTAACCCCAATTGCCCTTCCTTCCACCCTCCAAAAAACAAACAAACAAACAAAAGAATATCTCCTTTTATTAAGGATCAAGAAGATGAGGATCCAGTGAAAGAGACAGAACTAGTGGTTAGAGAAGTAAGGAGAGAATCAGAAGAATTTTAAAGTTGAGGGGTGGAGAGAATATCTAGGAGGAGGCAGTAGTAAATAGTGTCAAATGTTTCAAGGAGTTTAGGGAAGATTTTTATGTTGTGGATCAAGGAAGGTTTCATGGAAGGTTTTATATGAGTTGGAATTTAAAGGATGGTTAGGAATTGAATACCTAAAGAAGGGGGAAAAGGGCAGTCTCATGCACATAATACAGCATCAGAGGCAAAGGAGCAAGAAAGCGTAGTATGTATTTAGGAGACAGAGAAATCCAGTTTGGCTGGAAGGGCAAAAGAACTAATATGAGATAAGGCTCAAAGGTATGTTAGTGCCACACTGTGGGGAGCCTTGAATGCCAGACTAGAGAGTTTAAATTTTACCCAGGAGGCAAAAGAACACTGAAGACTTGGGGGGTAGGAGGAGAGGTGATGTGACTAACGCTAGATCTAGGTGTAAGTGATTACTCTGGCAGCAGTATGGAGGACAGATCAAAAGGGAGGACAATTCATACGGATAGATGCTTTAGGAAATCACTTTTGTAACTGTGGAGGATGAGCTAGAGAAGGTAGAGATTTGAGGTAGGGTGATGAATGAGGAGGCTATTACTAGGCAGGAGAGTATGGTTACCTGAACAAAGATGATAATAACGTGAGTAGAGAGAAAGGGGTGGATGTGAGACGTAATCATAGAAGTAGTCATGAGATTTGGCAAAGAATTTGGTATGTGGAGTGACTGACAGTGAAGAGCCACAGATAACACCAAGGTCACAAGTCTGGATGACTGGAAGGATAGTGTTGCCCTTGGCAGACATAGGGAAGCTCATATGAGGAAGAATTTGGGGGAAAAGATGAGTTCCGTGGTGGACCTGTTGAGTCTTGAGGTACTTCTGGTTTGAAATAATGAAGGCA
>CM053588.1:118783743-118817301 GCA_028646515.1 Pseudochirops corinnae | reverse complement strand
ATATAATTTAGCTTTTAAACAATTAATTCTGCCTTTCTTGAATGAAAATTTTTAGCTGATTATAGATAAGTTAGACAAGCAAGTGATTTTAATAATCACCAACTCAGGATGATATTTTTATTATTAGATTTTTTTTTGCATATCTGAATGATCTTTTAGATACTTTGTATGCCAATCATGCAAAATTAGCTAACAAGATAAATATATTGACAGTAGGATTTATATATACAGTTGTTTCTTTCACTCAATGGGGGGAAAATAAATCAAAGTAGGATGATACGCAGTCAATCATGTATATTCATCATGTATATTCACTATGGTAAGATACACTTCCCAGGAGTAACCTGTATAGTCCCTAGTAGTCCTTCAAAATATTGACAGAGATAACTAACTTTGATAGATTTAGCTCTTCTCAGCAAAGCAAGGATCTAAGACAACTCGAAGGAATACATGCTGCAAAATGATATGCAAATCCAGAAAAAACTATTGAATCTGAATAAAGATCAAAGCACACTATTTACTCTTTTTTACCCCTTCTTTCTTGAGGTCTCTCCCTTTGGTTCTAAATCTTCTTTACAATATGACCAATGTGAAAAGGATTGATATGAATGTATATATGCATCTTGGGGAGGGGGCAGGGGGAAAGGGAGAAATCTTAGAGCTTAAAATTCTATGCAAGTGAATGTTGAAAATTAAAAATAGACTTATTTTTAAAAGATATTGGTAGAGTCCCTTATGAAACTAGATTCTTTGAGATCTTAAGTTATCTCCCAGTGTTCATAGAGGGTACCTGAGAAATAGTATATCCCACCACAGTTCCTCAGTAGCACGATTTTCAGATATTCAAGAATTTGGACTACAAAATGAAGAAAGGCTTTACATGTACTTGGTTTTTACATTAGTGACATCAGTTAGGTGGAAGCTGTCTCTCTGCAGGTCCTAAGGATGGATATTTGCCTCTTAGCTTCCCTGGATATTGCATAATAGTGCATAATTAGCCCCAAAA
Organism: Pseudochirops corinnae; assembly: GCA_028646515.1. NCBI lineage: Eukaryota > Metazoa > Chordata > Mammalia > Diprotodontia > Pseudocheiridae > Pseudochirops > Pseudochirops corinnae. Next base: position 118,816,295 of record CM053588.1, on the reverse strand, counting down.
AGATGGGTGTGAAGCTGCATATGCCAAATTGGGAAGCTTGATTGAATCTCTATGAAAATATAGTTAATTAGCCCCTATAATTCTTACCATGTAAAGGAAAAGATGAAATTCTAATTCCAAAGCCATTTAAACCTTATAATGTCACTCATAATGGAAATTAGTGTGTACTCAGAAAGTTAGAGAAAGGCACTTAGTTCAAATACTATTTTACTTTGAGTGAGAGGCAGCAGAGGCAGTGAAAAGGGAGGGTAACATTAATTTCTAAGGACTTTTTTTCTATTTAATTTTACAATCATACTTGTACCTGCTTGGTTAATTCCTTGACATTAAGGAATTAATGATGTCCATTAAAACAAATGGCATTAAGCAAAAAAGGAGTTTGAAATGTATTTTTCTTACTGAATTTTTTCCTCTTAGTCTGCACATTCCATGTGAATAACTTTTCTATATGTTCTTAAATCGCATTCAAGAAGTTATACAATAAAAGGGTGGGGCAGAAGGTAGACAATAAAAGTATTATTTTTGAAATGCATTCCTCAAGATCCCTTCACTCTTCTCTTTTTTCTACAGTTGACACTGCCCATGGAGAGTTGGTGGGAAGAGTCATTCTCTTGATTACCAGACCTGTACTTCTTCATTAAAAGGCAGAGGCCCAAGCTACCATTTCTTTCATGGGAACCTGTCTCAGAAAACCTTATCACACAGGGCAGCTAAGTGGGGCAGTGAATAGAGCACTGTCCCTGAAGTCAGGAGGACCCGAGTTCAAATGTGGCCTCAGACACGTAAGTAGCTGTGTGACCTTGGGCAAGTCACTTTACCCCAATTGCCTTGCCTTCCCCCCTCAAAAATAAAAACTTATTACATTCTGATAAGAACCTCAATGTCTGCATAGTCCCTGTTGAGTCACTAAGCATTATTAGTCAGAACCCCAGAAAACAAGCTACTAGAGCAGTGGTTCTCAACCTTCCTAATGCTGTGACCCTTTAATACAGTTCCTCATGTTGTGGTGACCCCAACCATAAAATTGTTTTCGTTGCTACTTGATAACTCTAATTTTGCTACTGTTATGAATCATAATGTAAATAACTGATATACAGGATGTATTTTCATTGTTACAAATTGAACATAACCCACAGGTTGAGAACCGCTGTACTAGAGCCTTCTGGGTTTTTCCTATAGTGATTAGCATTACTTGTGAGGCACCTCACATTTAGACATTTGTTATTTCACACTCCTTTAAACTGAGTGATTAGCAAATGCACCAAAAAGAAGACACTTTTCCTCTTCACACGAGGGATGATGACATCCCCCAAACAACAATTTGGGAATCATTGCTAGGCTACAATCTGATTTGCTTTCATTTGTTAGTTCCAACTTTAGAGGAATGAAATTGTACTGGGGAGTCAGAGTTTGGGAGATTCTAACACTACCTTTGTGATAAACCAGCTGTGGAAAATGGACAAAACAAACACTTCCTTGTGCCTCAGTTTCATCTCTCTAAGTAGTGGAGTGGAAAAGTGCCATTCACTGTGTGACTTCATACAAGTCACAGCCCCTCCACTGGCCCATTTCCTCATCCCAACAGGGGTTGGGACCAGTTGATCCCTAGCTGCAAAACTCTATAGCACTGACAATGAACATCAAAATGGGGATGAGGAGACAATGTTGGTTGAACTGAAATGAACTGATACTTGATCTTCCGATAAGTAACTGTATCATCTTGGACAAGTCACAATTAACCTGTGAACTCAGCTTCTCCTTCAAAAAGGGACTGAACTTGGTGATATGACAGCTTGGTACAGTATAAAAAGTAATAGTTCAAGAGTCACAGGACTTGGGTACAAGTTTCTTAACTTTCCTGGCCCTGGGTGTCTTCATTTGGAAAATGTGGGGCTTGTACTAGATGACCTTGAGGCCCCTTCAAATTTGAGTTCTATGATCCTATGATGGTCCCTAAGGCCTTTTCTGTTATCTATAAGTAGAGACTATTGCAAATGTGAATACCCCATAGAATTTTAAGGGTAAGATAAAATTTCCACGATAAAAACACTTACAGTTTAAAAAAGAGCCACACAATTCATTCTGTATTGTTGCCACTATTAGTATGGACATAGTTCAACCAACCATATTTAAGCCTTAGTTTGGCAAGGGGCGAGGGGGGGTGGGGGGGAATTAAAAGAAGGGAGAATAGTTTAGAGATTCCAGGTGCATATTTGAGTAGTTTTCATCTTTTCCTACTTTCTAATAAAATAAGGAGAAAAATGCATATAAAAATATAAAAAGAACCTGGTAGAAAAAGGCATTTTAAAAAGGGAGCAAGAATCTTAGACACTACATAAACTAATATAACTAGTAAATAACTGGTAGCTCCAACATCAAAGAAACATGAAAGAAAAACAAAACATGCATCTTATTATAAGGCTTTCTGAGGTAAATCAGGAGGGGGAAGTGACATCTGATATATTTTGTGCTAAAAAAAAAATTACTAGATGCAGTCTATCTTTTCAAAGCAGACAAGGAATGTCAAGACAAAAGAACAGCACTTGGCAGAGTTCTTTATGTAGTGTCTGGCTTTACTTTGCTGACATTATACCAGTTCAATAAAAATGAGAATTTCTGAGATGTTGAGGCCCTCTAATCCTTTCAGATAGAGACTCAAGAATTTTTCCATCAATAAACCAGGAAAATCTAATCTGTGTTAGAGATAATCTTACAAAAGTTATATGCAAAATCAAAACAACTCTGAGGTACCACATCTCACCAGTCAGATTGGCTAACATGACAAAACAGGAAAATTATAAATGCTAGAAGCTGTGGGAAAATTGCAACACTAATGCATTGTTGGTGGGGTTGTGAGCTGATCCAACCATTCTGGAGGGCAATTTGGAACTATGCCCAAAAATGTGCATACCCTTTTATCCATCAATACCACTTCTAGGATTGTATCCCAAAGAGAACATATAAGTGGGAGGAGGACTCGTATGTACAAAAATATTTATAGCAGCTCTTTTTGTGGTGGCAAAGAATTGGAAATTAAGAGGATGCCCATCAGTTGGAGAATAGCTAAACAAGTTGTGGTATATGAATATAATGGAATACTATTGTGCTATAAGAAATGAGGAGCAGACAGACTTCATAACCTAGAGAGACATATATAAACTGATACTGAGTAAGGATGGCAGAACCAGGAGAACCTTATACACAATTACAACACATCATATCTATGATGACTAACTTTCATAGACTGGGCTCCTCTCAGCAATGCAATGCTATAAAACAACTCCAAAAGACTCATGATGGAAGGGGCTATCCACATCCAGAGAAAGAACTGCAAAGTCTGAATGCAGATTGAAGCAAACTACTTGCTCTCTCTTTTTTGCTTTGTTTTGTTCCTTCCTTCTCATTTATTCCATTGGTTATAATTCTTCTTTACAACTTGATTAATATTTAATGTGAAGGTATCTGTAGAACCTAGATCAGATTGCATGCCACCATGGAGGGGGTGGGGAGAGGGAGAAAATTTGGAACTCAAGGGATTGTGGAACTGAATATTGTAAACTAAACTAAATAAATAAATAAATTTGTTTTAGAAAAAAAGCTATATGCAAAGTGGCTCCATGGTACCCCATCACAGTATAAAGGAGAAAAAGAGAGGGAGACTTTCCAATCTCTTTTCTGGCCCCCCAAAACAGTACGTTATCCTAGCCTATTTGTCTAAATTAGTGAAAGGAAGTTCAAGGTACACCCTGAAAACAGAGGGTAAGAATGGAGATAAAGATAAAGCCACAACCACAATGGCCAGTTAACTATAAAAAGTAGGTAATGGGGAAGGCAGTGGGGGATTCTATAGGTAATCAAAAAAAAAAATCATCTCGATTTTTAATCATACTACTGCTAAGTAAGAACACAACTGCATGCTGAATTTGCATTGCATGGCAACGATTCAGTGCCAACTTGAGAGAGTATACTCTTTAGAGACCAGTTAGAGATCTAGTTTAAGCAGCATGGTATAGTCACAGTGAAGAAATGCCCATTCTTGGAGTCTGGAAGATGGTTCAGGTCTGGCCTCTGACATATATTAGCTATCTGACCATGAGCGAGTCATTTAATCTCTCAGTTTCCAGTCAATTTTAAAACTATAAGTTGAGTTGATCTGCATCAGTAGTAGGTGTTTCCTCCCTGGTAGCTCCCCATACTCATGAAATCATAAGAGAAAGAAAAATAATATCTTAACTCCAAAAACAGAAGAATATGGTCACTAAATTTAAAGATTATGCTAAAGTTGCTAAAATCTCAGGAAATACGAGAATTCAAAATTATCTTTGATCAGTTAGAAAATTTAAAAACTGACTGAAACTTCAGTAGAAACAGGTGTAAGGCTATGAAAATCAAGAAGAAAAAATGACTACACAGAAGGGATCCATGATGTGGAAATAATTGGTTAGGTACAAGATATCACAGGTCTGGTAATAAACATCACAGCAAAAGCCAGAAGATAAAGGAGAATCAGCATTAACAATAAAGTATGCAAAAAGGTATAAACCTAGAACATTTTAAAAAGATAAGATTCAAGAACCACATTCAAGTTTAGGGTGCTAGGGAAAACCCAATTTAAAAAACTAAGTTGCTGGATATATGATGCATAAGAAAAAGACAAAATTTAAGAATGTTTTTAATTTGAGGAAAGTTGATCTCTAGTGTTCCACCAAGAATGAGGAAAAAATGAGCATCATTTGTAATAGTAGAGAAACTTAGATTGGACATTTCCTTCTAGTAATTCACAGCAGTAAATATTTTTGGAGGTTAAACTTGTGTAATCATGGAAATTATTAAAGCTATAAGAATTGCAAAACAGGGCCGCTGGGTTCTAGCTTTCAGCTCTGCCAACACAGAACCCATGGCAATGAGATTACAGAATGCCCTTCTCCGAATAACTTTAAGAATGGTATTTAGTATCTGGTATGGTTCAATAAGCAAGGCTTTATTCTAGGCGACTTATTGAAGATCCCTTCTGAACTAGGTGAGAAAACAATCTGGATAAACTGGTTTGTAGGTCAAAAACTGTTGTGGCTACAGGAAACAGAGTAAGGTAGATCATTTACAGCCTAAAGGTTCATTTTCACAGCAACCAGGAAAATCTTTAATCTAGAATTCCCTCAGTTTCATAGGGATAATCATCCATAGTGTTGTTTCTTTTTTAACTCGAGGAATGTTATCTGCCTCTTTTCTCATCAAATAAGATTAATTTTAAGTTTATTTTAAAATGTTCAGAAAAGCACTTTCTTTTCCCTAATTCAAGCAAGTTTGAAAGTCCATGAAATCTTCAAGGATAAGATTTGTGCAAACATTATTACTGTTAATAGCTGTTTTGATAAAGTACTTTAGAGTGTTTTACCAATTAGATTATATAATCATGAGCGACATAGTAACAAAATCATACATGAAGAAATATAGCATTAGGAATAAAAAGACCAAAAGATAACAAAAAAAAAAACCAACACCCCAAACCACGATACTCAGAAAATTAAATGTGATTTCCTTACTTCACCATAAGGTTTTCATTTAGGTTAGCACTTTGCTTTTCAAGTCAATTGCAATTATGATGTGAGCAAGTATGATATGTAAAAAAAACAACAATACAGTTCCCCCGGGGAAGGGAGAAGATACCAGACAGTAATGATTCCCTTTTTTTAAAGGATTTTTCACCTTATAAAAGAATTCATTATTATTTCTTTAAATCAGTGAGCATGATGATTTTTAACTCTTCAAAGAATCAGAGTGTTTAACTAGAGGGGATCCTAGAAATGATCCAATTCACACTCATTTTAAAGAAGAAACTGGTACCCAGAAAAGTCATGTCTTGTTCAAAATTGTTAGTGACAATGCTGGCTCTCCTAACTCAAAACCACTTTTCCTATCTCCTATCCAGATAATTCAAGGTAAAAAAATAGGATCATAGGATATAAGGGCAGGAAGATCTTAAGAAGTCATGTAATCCAACTGACTCATTTTAAAGAAGAGGATGCTATGATTCAGAGCAGAACTTTGTTCTTGTATATTTTAAGTAAAAAAAGATTATTGACCTAAATAATCCCCCAAACTGCCTCAGTTAATAAGTATTTATCAAGTACTTACTACGTGCCAAGCACTATGCTAAGTCTGAAGGTACAAAAAAAAAGAGAAAAACAGTCCCTGTCTTCAAGGAGCTAACATTCTGATGGGGGTGAAAACATATATAACTAAGTATATACAAGACGCGTACAGAGGAAAAAGAAAATTTCCAGAGAAAAAGACAGTAGCATCAGGGTAGAGGAGGGAGGGGATATCAGGGAAGGCCCACTGGATAGCATGGGCTATGAGTTTAATCTCGAAGGAAGACAGAGAAACTGAGGCAGGAATGAAAAGAGAGGATTCCAGTCATAAGGGACAGTCAGTGCAGAGGCAGGAAGATGGATGATGTCAACATGTAGGCCACTGGAGCTGGATTGGAGAACACATGGAGGGAAGTAAAGTGTAAAAAGACTGGAAAGGTAGGAAGATGACAAGTTGTGAAGGGATTTACATGCCAGAATTTTATACTTGATCCTGGAAGTATAGAGAACCACTGGAGTCTAATGAAAAGGAAGGTGATATTTTGTCCATGCTTTAGGAAAATCACTTTGGCAGCAGAGTGGAGAATGAAATGAAGGAGAGAAGAGACTTGAGTGAGGCAGCAAGGACAATTAGAAATTAACTGCAGGAGAATGGCTACAGTAATTGCGGTAAACTAATCCAACCATTCTGGAGAGCAATTTGGAACTATGCCCAAAGGGCTATAAAAATGTGTATAGCCTTTGACCCAGCAATAGAGTCTAGGGCTGTAACCCAAAGAGATCATACAAAGGAGAAAAAGGACCCACATGTACAAAAATATTTATAGCAGTTCTTTTTGTGGTGGTCAAGAACTGGAAATTGAGGGGATGCCCATCAACTGGGGATAGCTGAACAAATTGTGGTATATGAATGTAATAGAATACTACTGTTCCATAAGAAATGATGAGCAGGCAATCTTCAGAAAAACCTGGAAAGACTTATATGAACTGATGCTGAGTGAAGTGAGAAGAACCAGAACATTATACATAGTAACAGCCACAGTGTTCGATGACTGATTTTGAGAGATTTAGCCCTTCTCAGCACTGCAAAGACCTAAAACAATTCCAAAAGACACATAATGGAAAAATGCCATCCACATCCAGAGAAAGAACTATGGAGTTCCAAATGCATTCTACAGAATGCATTCTATGCAATGCAGAGTGAAGCAGACTATTTTCTTTTTTATTTTTTTCTTTCTCTTGGTTTCTCCCATTCATTATAATTTTCCTATGCAACATGACTACAGTGAAAATGTGTTTAATAGGAATGTATGCGTAGAGCCCGTATCAGATTGCATGCTGTCTTGGGGAGGGAGGAGGAGAAAACTTAAAATTTATGGAATATTGAAAAGTAAAAATAAACGGAAAAAAAATAAATTAATTGTGGTACATGAATGTGATAGAATATTACTGTGATGTAAAAAAGGCTCAATATGTGAATACAGAGTAGCATGGAAAGACATGAACTGATGCAGAGTGAAGCATGTGCAGCCAAGAAATAAAAAGATACACTCCTACAGTAACAGATGGAAAAAACCACTACTGCAAAACAACCCAAAGTAAATGTTGCAAAATTACAAAGAATGAGTATTGACCTCAAAAAAGAGATATAAGAAGGCATTGCCCCCACCTTCTTTATCAAGGCAGGAATACCATGGATGCAGAACACTGCATTTTTGGGGGGTAGAGATATATTGCTCACTTTTGCTGATTTTCCCCCTCTTCTTCCTCTTTTTCTTTAAATTTTGTTTGTTTTATGGCTAGCTTTCTAGGAGGAGAGTAAGTGGCATGCAGGGGGAAATTTAGATGATGTAAATTTTTTTTAATCGATAGATTGTTTTAAAGGGTTGTTGCAATAGTCTACGTAAGAAGAGGTGAGGGCTTGTACTAAGATGGTGGTTATGTGAGTAGAGAGAAGGGGATGTAGAGGAGAGATGTTTTGAAGGCAAATAAAATGTGGCAACACAGTGGGTATGTGTGGTGAATAAGAATAAAGATTTGAGGTTGACGGCGAGTCTACAAGACTAAGGGACTTTATTTTGTAGAAGCAATTGTTTATGTGACCTAAAAGTTAGCAGGTTTTTGAAAACTTTCACTAGTAATATCATCATAACAATACTCTCACCAATACCACCATAACAACTCATATTTCTAAATCTCCTTAAGGTTTACAAAGTATTTTCCTTACAACAACCCTATGAAAGTTACAGCATAATTATTAATTATCCCCATTTCACAAATGAGTAAAATGACTCAGAGAAGTTAAAGGACTTGTCCATGGTCATAAATGTCATAAACTAGAATTTTAATTCAGGCCTCCAGATTCCAAATGAATACAGAGATATGTTTTCCTTAAAAATGTTAAAATGCTTATAAAATTCATACACTCTGCCATTAACTTTTTAGCTTGTCTAGCATGATCTTTACATAAGCAAACCAAAAGGCTGGGAGGTAGTTTCCTTTAATACTAATATAATTTTGATGTTCCATCTTTCCTTCTTATATGCTACTTCGATTTGGAGCTACTCTATATGCAGTTCTACAAAGATGGAACACAGGCAATTAACTAGTCTGACATAAAAAATATGTTGTACTACCTGCAGTGACTGATAATAATATTTTTCTGTAGCAACAAAATAGTTTTTAGTCAGACATGGGAAATGACTTATTAACTTTAAATCCACTAGCACTAAATTAATTTAGAAGACACAAAAAAATATTACCAAGTAGTTGATATTAAATTTGGCTTGACTGGTTTATTGCTTATGGATTATTTGTTTCTTCTGAAGTTTTTAAGTAAAAACCTTGCATAACTGGCAAAGTCTAACATTGGAAATTAAAAAGAACTTTATTAACAGGTGGAAGTAGAATTGTCACAAATTATAAAGTAGGGCAACTTCAAGAGGGACCCTTAAGTCTATTTATGATGGTATAGCTTTCCAACGTGATAGAGATAGGGACTAAACCTGTGATTTCATTGACATATTGAATTCTTAGATGAGCAAATGCCTTCTTTCAATGCAGGTCAGCACCTTCTCAGTAACTTACATAATCTTAAAGAGGTGCAAATAACACTGAATGGTTAAGTGACTTGCCCAAGGTCATGCTGCCTGTAGGTTTTAGCAGTGAAACTTGAACCTGGTTCTTCTAGGTTATGAGACAAGATTTCTACCTATTATGCCATATTGCATCTCAATCTTCCAAGGAAATACTGTGATATATTACAGGGTCACATAGAAAATAGGATTTTGGAACAGTTTCAAAATACAGTTCTAGGAATGTTGTAAGAAACTACAGCTAAAAATACTGGGAAAAAAACCCACTTAAATGCTTACTCTTTGGTAAGCATTTAATGGCCCCTCCCAAAGAATGTTGATAATGTTCCAAAAACCATGGCAAGCATACCAATGAATGGGTTTAAAAAAAAAAGCACAATGTTCTTAGCTTCTTAAATTTACCAAGAGAAAATAAAAAGAATGCTTTCTTGGTTCTGGTATTGAGACAATGGCATGCTAGCTGCTTGTTGTCATCTAAAAAGCCAATGGGGCAAAGGAAAATTTTGAAAAGATAATTTGTACTTTAAAAGACTCTTTATTTCCTCCATGTGAGTATTTCCCTCCACAGATAAAAGCAGCAGTCCCCTCCACACCATACTAAATAGCTGCTACATCCAAAAATTCCTTTAATGGTAAAATATCTGGGGATAAAATGAGATCATACTTACAAAGTGCTTTACAAACCGTAAAGTACCATATAAATGCTAGCTATTTATTTATTGCTAATATAGCTATGCTGGTCCTCAGACAGGAGCCATGGGATCATAGATCTAGGGTGAGAGGGGTCCAATGACTTCCGTGAGGTTACTTAGGTATAGTAAGTGGCAGAACTGGGATTCAAATTCAGGTCCAGTTTAGTGTTCTCTCTATATAATATTTCCCTTTTAGTCCACTCCCTTACCAGGTCATTACCTGTAAGCTTTGCCAGGCTGGTAGGATCTTCCAGGGCTTATGTGTTACTAGCATAGTCTTAAGAGAAGTCAGAATCACTTCCACATTACATTTATGAGGCATAAAAGTAGAGCTTTAGTGGAGAAGCTCTACACTGGGATGTGCCAATTACAATTTAACATCTGCATTTTCATAGAAGCATAAATGTTAAGAGCTTGAAAAGCATAAAGGATCATCCAGTCTAAATACCTGTTTCATGTCATAAAAGATTTCATAAATAATAGGATAAGAGTTAGAAGGGACCTTAGCGGTTATCTAGTCTAATGCCCTTTGTTTGTTTTTACAGATGAGGAAACGAGACAGCAATTAAGTGACTTGCTCAGTGTAGCACAGCTAAGTAAGTTTCTGGTGGCAGAATTTTAACTCTAGCCTTGCTGACTCCAACTCTAACAGTCTATACACTATAATGATGAATCAACTGATTCTCAGAGAATTTAAAAGATTTGCTGGAGATCACACACCTAGGAAGTGGAAGAATGAGGAAGTGAACACTGATCCTTTTTTCCTACCTCAGTGCTCTTTCCACTATACAACTTGCCTTTTCTTCTTCTGTATGTCTAATGGGCAAGAGAGAAAAAAGAAAATGAAAAAAACCCATCTAAATAGAAGCTACTAATTTAGAAAATCCTTTGAAATGGTTTCCAATAAACTATTTCTCAAAGCTAGAAGCCTTTCAAATTTCATGTCTAAAGCCTAGTGGCCCAAGATGGGAGGAAAAAAATGGTTCTTACCTGTACATATCATATCCACTAATGCAGAAGACAGGTTTATTCCTAGTCTTTTCCTTGGGCATTAATCAATTCTAAGAAGTTCAATAACCAAATTAGCCTCTTTTTTGAGGATGCAACATTACTCCATCACTGGAAACTTCCCCTCCTATAGAATTTTATAGATATATACAAGTTCTTCCATTAAAGTACCTAAATTCAACAGAATGCCCCAGAAACTTAAAGTCATACAGGAATGCAATCTTGCTCAATACATTAACCTATGAATGAGAACTGAGCTTTGGGCTTTAATCCCAGCTCATTTAAATGTATACTTTCCTCATTTACAAAATGAAGGATAATAGTACAATCCACTTAGGTTACAGTAAGAATGAATTAAAAGTTCCTTTAACTTTTTTCAAATGAATAACAGTGGTTTTATTCAAGTTCTTACTAATGCAAATATTTTCTTTTGGTTCATCACTACTTGCCTTCAAAAACTTAGGTTTCTTCAAAGACTGTAAAAGGTCAGAGAATGCTACTCTAGAATTACAAGAAAACCAAACTAGTAAGAACTAAACATCAACTTTAAAACAAGAAAATAAGTAAGCCCCTATATTATCTGCTCTCTTATTGAATAGGGTAGAAAGCATTAAATACTTTTCAGAAAGTGTTTTTAAAAAGCAAAATATAACAATTTATAAAAGTCAATACTTAATCTTTAAATACAACAAACTTACATTATTTGTTTCAAATTTGGAAGGCATATGGAGACAACCATTTGAAAACTGAAAATGTCTTAAGACATAGTCCCAAGTTATAAAATTTAATTGTGACTATTTGACAACTAATATGTTGGATATTTTGTTGTACAATAAAAAGCTAAGTAAAAATACACTAAAATGTGATAATAAAACAGGACTGTACTTTACCCTTTGAAAAAGCTGTAGTTCTAACAAATGTCTTGATTGCATGTGACTGTCAACTTCACAAAAGACTGATGGGAAAAATTGGGAAAGTTGAATGGTTCAAAGTTAGTCTCCATGCCCACTTGAGAGAGGCAGAAGGTAAGAGGGAAAAAGAAGAAAAGAGGAAGGTGAAAAAGGGGGAAAAAAAAACTCTTAAGTAATTTTGCTATGTTTCCTAATTGACCTCAAAGGAGATATAATTCCTTCGCTAATCTTCTAAAACAGGGGCCAGATCTGTGACTTTCCTGGAATCAGAACAAGAAAACTAAGTCTTTGCAACTTTAAAATTGTCAAGAGTAATAAAAAATTAAATGATTTACCCAGGGTCACACAGCCTATAAGTGTCAGAGACGGAACCTGAACCCAGGTCTCCTTTCCTCCAAGGCCAGTTCTCTAACCACTGTACCATGCTGCCTTCCTTAACATGTTTTTTGAAAAATCCTTTGAGTTCCTTCTCTAATTACACTCAAACGTATCTGTAATCCTAACAGTGTATTTCTCCAATGATACAGATCACAACCCATTTTTGCCTTCCTATACAACTCCTGTCCACATCCTTCTATAGCTTCACCACAAGAAGTCTACTCAATGCACCTGGAGTCTTCCATCTCAATTTGTCTTGCCATTATATGGATATGAATGCATATTCCTTCTCTTACCACCTAGTCAGTCCACATTTTTTGTTACACGTACATATCTTTAATGACATCCTATACACAACAAATTTTTCATAATTCTTTGTAACATACTGCAGCCTGCTCACACTCACAATGTACCTCTCCATGGCTCTTCAGATGATCAATTTTAATTCCCCAGAAACTTCAATGTTCCATGACTCAGAGTCATACATCTCCTAAAGAACTTTAGGATTAAAATTATGGGTCTTTAACAGGTCATGTGAGAAATAAGACAGCAGACTAGAGATTTTCTCTGATCTCCATGGCTTTTTAAAACTTTCCAAAACAAAAATTATGCACATAAAATAACTTTAATTGTTTTCATGGTCGAGGACACCCAGAATTTAAACTTTAAAAAAAACCCTCCAAAATTCAGAAACTGATGCTCACTGACCTTAAAACTCACTTAGCACTCCTCCCCAACCTCCCATGCTACCAGCAGCAAGCTGCAATTAGCAAATTTAAAGATATGACATTGGCTTACATCTAAACTCACCTCTACAACCCAATTCCCCATCTCTCTTTCCTGTGTGTGTGTGTGTGTGTGTGTGTGTGTGTGTGTGTGTGTGTGTACGCGCGCGCGCACGTGCACGCGTGCACACGTGAATTTCCCAGTGTGGGAAGAAGCTGAGATATTTTGAGATCCCACCCCCAAGAAAATCACAATCAGAAGGAAAGGGGTCAGGAAGTGGGTGATGAGGAAAATAAGGTGGGAGCAGTGGCAAGGCTGAAAGTAACCAAAGATTTCAGGAAGAAGAAATCTCAAATACCTTGAAGATAAACAGATACATCAATAGAAAAAACAGTAATAAAAGTAAATATAGCCTCCAGATCTAGCAAATGAGTTCAGGCATCTACGAATAAATATAGTACTATAAGGGAAAATAATCCAACACTTGATGAGACAGAGGACCCTGTGGAATTTGAGAACATGGAACCACAATACACTATAACTGAGTGGTTTAAAAGAGAAATGAGAATTGAAAGCAGAATTTATGTCCTGCCTACCTAAATAAGGAGCAGAATAGAAAAACTTGAACCTGTAATGGAAGCATCACCAAAAAAAAAACAAAAAAGAAAATGGGATGGGAATGCAAATACACAGAAGTGAAGGACAACTTAGAAGAGAAGTAACAATAATAGTAATAACTTATAAGAAGATATGCTCACTATGCAAGCAAAACATACTGATCTTGAAGACAGAATATATAAAGATAACCTAAGGATCACAGATATAGATCACAGACAAAAAAACAGGATAGGACAAAAACATCTTAACACCATATGAAGGAAATAAAAGAGAACTTCCCACAACTATGAAATGCAGAAAATGAAATTTCAGTTGCCATTAGAAGACCTTCAAATACAGAGGAAAGTATATTTGAATAATACACGACTATTCCACACCCACCAGAAAAAGGAGGATGGAATGAAATGTGTTCCAAAAAGCAATGAGATTTTTTAAAAAGTAGCCCAGTTTGACCTATCCCACAAACCTGAGCTTAACTACACAGGACATAAGATGTTCAATAACAAAGAGTTAGAAATATTTTTAGTTAGAAAATGAGAACTGAAAAAGTCATTGGCTTCTCAAACAACAGAAATGCAAGAGGAATGAATAAACACCAACAAGTAAGGACAGGAACAGAGGAACAGAAAGACCAGCAAGAGACTTCATTCTACAGGTATGTACACAAGGAGACAAGGGTGAAATCTGGCAGCAGTAACAGTGAAGAGGAAGGTGAGGCATTAAGTCTTTACAGTATCTACAGCATTTGGTAACAATGAAATGAGCTAATTTAGAGACGTCTACAAGGCAATGGCAGAAAAGGCCTTTAAGTATATAAAGAATACAGAAAATAGAGAAAGAGAGAAGGATTACAGGTGTCATTAATCGAGAACGAGGGTCTAGTAAAGAGAGATAAGATGGAAAATGAAGAAAATGTGAGAAATCTTTCAGAAAGGAGAACAGAAAATGAAATTTTAAAAAATAATTAACAGGACTAGCTGAAGGGAAGGAGAAAAGGGGGGAACCTACTCGACTAATTGTAAGGGAAAAAAGAAGGGAAAGAAATATATAGCCAGATAAAACGTAGCAAAGAGAACTAATAAACAAAACCCTAAAGGGAAAGAAGTAACATTAAGGAGATGGGAAGAAAGCCAGTGGAAAAAGTGCCATCTTAAAAAAAGATTAAAGTAATGAAAGGAACATAATACTGTATTTAGAGCAGAAGAGGGGGAAAATCATAACTTGAGAAAAAAGCCATTTTAGAGACAGATGGAAGAAAACTCATAACTTCAAATGTGAATGGATTAAACAATCCTACAATACCAAAGACTGACAGATTGGATAATGAAATAAAACACAACAATCTGTTGCTTACAAGAAATATATTTAAAAAACAAAGCCATACACAAAATAAAACTGAAGGAATGGATTTTTTTTCACTATGCATCAAGTGAATCCAGAAAAGGAGGTGTTGCCATCACACTACCAGAAGCAATAATAGAAAGGTAAAGATTACAAAAACTACAAAATGCATAAAATATCAGAAGGGGATCTGGGAGGGGAACAATCTCCCAAAGCACACAAAAACTTGTACAGACTCCATTACAAAGAACTCCTTAAAGAAACAACCTAAATAGCTGGAAGAATATTCAGTGATCATGGCTAGCTGTGTCACTATAATAAAAATGACAATATTACCAAAATTAATTTATATTTTTAATGCTTTACTAATCAAATTACCAAGGGCATATTTTATAGAACTTAACAGAATTCACTTGGCAAAACAAAAGATCTAGAGCATCAAGGGAAATGATGAAAATAAAGACAAAGGGGGTAAACAATACTTCCAAATATCGAACTGTATTATAAAGCAGCAGTCATCAAAACCAACTTGTATTTGTTAAAAAGTGAGAGAACAAGAAAGCAAAAAGAAATGGAACTAACTAGACAAAGGAGATTCAGAAACAACAGAACTTAATAACCCAGTGTTTGACAAAGTGGAAAACATAAATTACCTGGGGAAAAACCCCAAATCTGATAAAAACTGCTGGGAAAAATGGAAAGTAATCTGGCAGAAATTAGTCTTAGACTAAAATTTACACGACACTCCACAATAAGTTCTAAAAAGTAACCTTAATATTAAAGATCCTATGATTGATCATATGACTCTGGATATGCGAGTATAGGTAAGAGATTCATCCTTAACCAAACACGAAACAGAGGCAGAAACAAAAGATAATAAATAACTTCGATTACTTGAATCTGAAAAGCTTCTACACAAACATCAATGCATCTAGGATAAAAAAGAAAGTGATTGAATGTGGAAAAAAAAATCTTTGTATCAAATGTCTCTTATTAAATATTTGGTATCTAAGACATAAAAATTAACATATTAGTAATCATTATTAGTATCACTAATTATATATTACTAATAGTCACTGTAATTCTGACAAATGCATATTACTAATTATTACTAATTTTTTACTAATAATTTACATTTTCCAATAAATAGATGGTCAAAGAGTATGAATAGATGGTCAATGTTCTCAAAAGCAAAACTACTGACAACCAAATAAAAAAAAGTCCTCCAAATCACTAATAACAAGAAATGCAAATCAAAATAGCCTGAAAATGTCACCTTATAACCTGAAAATTGGCACAAACAGCAGCTGTCAATATTGGAGGGATTTTAGAAAGATATATTTACTAATACATTGTTAATGGAGGTGTTAAATAGTACAACCATTTTGGAAAGCAATCTGGAAATATGCACCAAAAAAAAAAAAAGTGACTAAACCTATCCATATCCTTTGAACCAGAGACTGCATTGCTGGGTTTAATACTGCAAGGAATCCATCAATAAGTAAAACATCTCCACATACCCCTAAATATATATAGCAGTACTTCTCATGATAGCTAAGAATCGGTGTCCATCAATTGAGGAATAGCTAAACAAATTGAGGTACATGAATGTAATGGAATACTACTGAGCTGTAAGAAATAATGTAAAGAATACAGAGAAATATGGGAAGAACTATGTGGACTGATGCAGAGCAAAGTAAACAGAGCCAAAAAAAAAAAAGGACACAAAGTAACTACAACATTGTAAATGGAAAGAATGACATACTAAAAAAAAAATTGAATTAAATATAACAAAATCATAAAGTTCAAGTGGGACTCAAAGAAGAGATATAAAATTCTCAACCTGCCCCTTTGTGGAGGTGCCACAGGTGTTACACACTACACATTTTTTGGACTTTCTCAATGTATCAATTTTTCAATTAGCTATGCTCACTTTTTTTCTCTCTAAAAAAAATACTATTTTTGTCAAATGGGATGGTTCACTGAAGGAGAAAAGGAATACATGGGATACTAAGGTGATGTAAGAAAAAGAAAATACCTTCAAAATCTTATTTTAAAAAAAAAAAGATGGACCTCTATCTTAGGGAGAAGTTTGGAGGTTACTAAAAGAATTTTGCAGTTTCCCAGAGCAATCCAATTATATTTTCTTCTGTTCAATTTTAGAGCCAATTTATTGTCTAGCTTTGATTTCTCTCCAAGAGATACGTACAAATGGGAATTGTGTTTTAGGCTATCTATACACCTGCATTATCATAGTCTGGTTAACAGACATTCTTCATCCAGTTTGTTTTCCCTATATTCGAAGGCCAAATTTTTAAGTAATTATGGATTATCCTTGTGATGCAATCAGCACATCACACTCCAAAAGGAGTATTTAGAGCATTGGTTCTCAACCTTCCTAATGCCGTGACCCTTTAATAGTGGTATGTGGGTGTGTCTGCATGTGGGCGGACCTGCCTGGAGACAGAGGAGGTTCCTAAGACCATTGGTGAAATATGTATTTTTCAATGGTCTTAGGCGACCCACAGGTTGAGAACCACTGATTTAGAGGAAATTCCTCCTTGATTTTAACTCTAAGCTGGCCCTCCTCAATGACAATGTCAACAATTCAGGTAAGCGTGTATTTACATCTTATATCTAAACTGACAGTAATGATCAGAAGGTTGTTATACAAGGTTGTGCCTGTCATTTTTCAAAGAATTTTGTATAATTTTGACATTTGTAGTAGACATGCTAATAGAAAACAGTGGATTTTTTTTCATTAAATAAAGTGCTTTAAAAGAAAATATCCAACAAAATATCCAACATGTGTATTCTTTACATCTTATAGTCAGTCACATGATGGCAAAAGTTGTGTATACTATGGAATAACCCTTGGAAAAACCTGCTTACTGTGTATCTTCTGTAAGGATACAAGGCATGCATGTGTAAATAATTCTCATACATATCTTTCTATGGAGAAGTATTCATCTGGATTAGAGTTATTGATGTTTTCTTAATAGTTTCTCTGGCATCTTCCTTTCCTCTAGATACAATGAGAACCCATGTTTTGCTGCTTATAGCACAGACATCTCCTTTATGTACTTGGTCTCGTTCTCTTCCTATCTTTGTTCTCTTCGATGTCATGATTCTTCCTCTTCTATCAACATATCTGAGATGGTAAAGTCAGTAATTTATGAAGTTACTCCATATGTGGTGGTTCCACTGCTCTTGATAGTGAAAAGAATCTATGTAATTTACTATGTGCTAGTCATTGAGCTAAGTGTGCTAGGAATAGAAAGAAATGCAAAAAATAGTTTCTGCTCTCAAGGAGCTCATGGGACAGTGAATTACCTAAAGTCATGCAGGCAGTAAGTGGCAAAGGTGTGATCTGAGCCCAGGTCCATTTCTTTTCCCATTGTATCAAGATGCCTCTCTCAGTCAACTTGATTTTTATCACATAATCGTGGCCACCTTTATGTGGAAAAAAACTTTTCATAAATTACAACTACCTAATACATTTTAATTCTCTAAAGGATTTTCAATTCTCAAAAGATTCTCAAAAAAGTATCAGAGGAGGATTATAATTAAGTGGGTACACTGGGGAGGGGGAGAAGGGAGAGGAGAGGCAAGAAATCCTTCAGTAGGAAGTTATTAAGTGAACAGGAGGTAAGGGATAAAGTCCGTTCATGAATTTAAATCTATTTCAATGAGGTAAGGGGAAGTGGCTGACACAGTGACTAGCACATAGTAAGTGCTCAATAAATGATTATTGACTTGCTGCTACAGAATCAATATAACACCAATTCACATAGATATTTTAATGAGATAAAATACATAAGCATAATTAAATATCAAGGAGCTTAACTGTGCTTCCGTTGTTTTTCAGTCTTGTCTGATTCTTCATGATCCCATTTGGGCTTTTCTTAGCAAAGATACTAGAGTGGTTTGCCATTTCCTTCTCTAGTTCATTTTATAAATGAGGCAAACAGGGTTAAGTGACTTGCTCAGGGTCATATAGCTAGTCTGAAGTCAAATTTTAACTGAGAAAGATGAGTCTTCCTGACTTCAGGCCTGGTACTCCATCCACTACACTACAGCGGCCTAACTTGAGCTAGATGACTCTTATTTATAATCATCATTTATAACTTCCATTCTACCCCAAAAGCCAGAGTTTTGACTCTTGAGTATAACCACCTTACATCTATCTGAATGTGTCATGGTGCCTTCCTGTTTATCCCATCTGAAGTATTCCCCTCTGCATGATTTACCACCAACCTACTCAGTAGTAAGAATTTTCTTCAAGTATTGTTTTAGTTTTATCAATCCTTTCTTAAAACTTTTAAGAGCTCTCAAATGCTTTTTAAAATCAGAATAACACTCTTACGTTTCATCGACTGCTACAACCTCCTGGCTTCATCCATTCCCATCTAATATTCCCAACTAGATGTTCCCATCTATCCATGACACGCCATTGTTAAAGCTCTCGCCACACCAACCAACAAGACTGCCAGAATCTCAATTTCCTTTCCTTTAAAAATATTATGGAAACTCATTTTTTCTATGGTGTTCAGATAATTTAATTAGTCTTCATGTATTTCTTCTTCCTACAGATCTTCCCTAATATTTAGTATTTATTTAGATATCAATATAGCTTTTACTATTTTTATACCTATTGATTTTGTCCATGAGTAGAGTAAGTATTAAGCCTTTCTTATGTAACCAATTAAACTGAAAGTTCCTCAGGGAAGCATACCTTTCCATTTCCCTGAAAACTTCCCTAGGCATCAAATTGATTCTATGCCAAGAGCAACCAACTGGAAAAAAAAAATAAAACTGAGTAATTCAGCAGGAAATAGCAACAGCTTAGAAACTAATGCTAACAGTTTTCAACTATCATTGACCACTAATTTTCTCTATGAAACAGTTACTTTTCATATTTGTATGGCAGTTTCTTCAACTATATCACTTTAAAGTTAGGCTAAAAGTTAAAGGCAGAAAATATTAAGCACTAGGACACACAATTATAATATTAAGCTACAAGAAAATGGGATCTTCAGGACAGGAAGAAAAGAAATAAAATAGTCTTGTGTGCCCAGATAAACATTTACTCACCCCATGGCACCCCCAGCCCTCCACACACATATCAGTGTTTCCACATTTAGGAAACTGGAAGTGAAAAATCTCTTATACTGAAAGAATAAAAGACACCATGATAAAAGAATGATCCCATGGTAAATTTAAAGCTATGAAAAGAAACATCCCATGAGATAGACTTTAGGAAGAATGTTGCTTTTCTATCAGCACACTCATTAAATAACCTAAAAAATATTAAGGTCCACAGAATTACTACAATAATGCCCTTAGTTATTATTTATGATCACTTATGATCACACAACCACTTAAAGACTGTATTGTTTATTGATGATGCTAAATTGAATAGGACTTTAATACACTACAAAACATGAATATGTAACCTTAACTAAGTTGAACTGGCACTTGAAATGAATGGGCAATAAACACGAAGAGTCCAAATGACTTAAAATGACTGTAAAGTAAAAATGGCTGTCTAGCTACAAGGACAAAAGAATTTGGAAACAGGAATTGAACATAAATAAACAATGCAATGTTGTAGTTTTTTAAAAAGTAATCTCCTATTAGAATGCATTAACAAAAGAATGACATGAGAAAGCTAGAATGAGAAAGCTAGAATGATGTTTTAAAGATCTGTCTTAAAAATATTTCCAATTTGGGATACCATGTTTTGAGAGAGATTCAAACAGTAGGCTACACCTCAGCTCAAAGTTTATTTACAAACAAGTTAAACTTCCAAGTGCAATGAACATAACTAATACTTGATAAATATTTGTTGAAATCATAAAAGTCATTATGCAAAGAACTAGGACACCTTGTTGGGAAATGGATAATTCTAGATATAATATAAATATTCTATTACGAGAGAACGCTACGGAGAATTACAATCATGCCTCTCCACCTCAAGATCCCCCAAGACCTAAAATGGAAGGTACAAGAAATCTAAATGTAGCTCATATGGCTTTAAATTAGAACATCTCAATTTGTGAAACAAAGACCTTAAGAAAACTTCCCAGAAACACAGGGAAAGAACAATGATTCATTGCCCTTTCAAAGGGAAAATTAGAGATCTAAAAAGTATAACAACAGTTGGAAGTGGTTTAGAGATGACCAGCAAAAGTAGTTAATTGGTTAAAATAGGATTTACTCGGAAATACTCAAAACTGAGATTATTTAATACAAATGATGAGGGCATACCTCTTTCAACATATATCAATAGCAATTAAAGAATATTAATATTAACGTGTTCCCAGCTACACTGTACTTAGAACTGTACAAAACAAGTTATCTAATGCTTTGTATTTCTTAAGTCTCCAAATGTCCATACAATGCATTTAACCCTCCAAAATACACGCGTACACGTACATGTACACAGACACACACACACACACACACACACACACACACAAAATCATTAAACTTAATATCCTCCATTAAACCCTGTGACGCCTCATTGTAAGGTGGAGGTGATCCTGAAAAGTAAAAGGCTACCCCAGTGACCAGTGAAACAAAAGCTTTGAAGATCTTACCAAAGCTAGAAAGGCTTCAAGGATGGGAATGATGACAAACTGCTGTGTGCTGTCTAAGAACCAGTCTAGCTAAGTGTGGAGAGAGGATCATCAAAGAAAGCTGGGTAAGAGGTGATTAGTTTTTCAGTAAAAGGAGTACTCACACCAATGAGTTCATGAGTCTTTCAAAGTATCTAAGCATACTTGATGACCACACTCATTTGTCAAGCAGAAGTCAAGAAAGTAGAACAAACTCAAAAATCAGCTCATGCTCTGCCCATTTAAATTCATCTTGATGACCACTGGTTTTGGTCTAATATAAGGACCAAAAAATGCATGCCAGAAGTAAGTAAGCAAGAGATCATTTCAATTGCTTACCTGTTGGTCTTTTAAAAATTCTTTAATTTTATCCTGCATATGAAAAGCTTTGGGAATGAAAGAAATTCTATATCAACTTACCTTATTTTTATTTCTAATAAATTTGGAACCTGCAAAGTATTCAAAATTAGGCCGATAGTAGAGGGGATTTGTCTTAGAAGAAGGTGAAGAAGAATTAAAACTTATTTCTATTGCAGCAGAAAATAAAATACTTTTCTAACAATACTCAGAAAACAAGTTACTATTGAGTCTAATATCCTTGAAAAGTAATTCCAGTTGGTAAGAAAAACATTCTCCAAGAGCTGAATACAAAAGAAAATCCTATTCCTATACAAATCTAAGTGACCTGAGCCTATACTCTACAGAAGAAAAATAAAATGAAATTATATTTGACTACAAACTGAGAGGACATCTGGCTAGTACAATAATTCTTAGGGTGTGCTAAAAGTCAGTTTATTTCTTAAGAAGAAACAATGTGTCCCAGATTAGTAAGAAAAATGAAAAACATCAGTCATCAGGGTTCAGACTTTAAGTCAGACCCATAAATGCAATGCTACTTTAAAAATACATACATCTATAAAAAGTAATTAAAGGCAGTACAGCAAAGAATATTTTGTACTTTAATAAATGAAATGAGTCAATGGCAATGAAATCTTCCACAACAAGGGCCTAAATGAAAACAATGAAAGCAGTGGCTGGAAATATTTATATAGTCAAATTAGTGTTAGTTGTCAAGAGTCAATTCAATCTGATAATTCAATTCATCTATTGAGAACTAGCAACCAGCAGCCAATGGCCTCACTTCCAAACCAAAAAAGAAGTGCGATTTCCATAATAAATAACAACAGTGGACCTTAAAGGCATGAATTTTTAATCTCTTTATTGTTAACCAATGAATGTTATCCAAAATAATAGATGTAATCGTAGCTTAATTGAACAACACAAAATCATGATGCTAAACTTTCACTAAGGGCAAAAAGCATAACGTAAATTTACTTTACCAAATAATTATTAATGTATTCTTAACATGGCTGCATGAGCATGTGCTCCCAATGGTGAGTGAGAAGCTACACTGCTTTGATCATTATGAAAACCCAAATTACAAATGGTTGTCCCTGTGATAAAAAAAATTCAGACAGCTTTATAAATGGATTAGATCCATCCATTTTAATTCAAATCTATATATCACAGATTATGAACAGCAACTATAACCAGTAATTTTTCAACATTGATATTAAGCTAACACATCAATGTTGGTGCATTTATTTCAAGGGGGAAAAAACTCAGAATCCACTGGAAGCACAGTATTTCACCTGCTATGGCAAAATTCTGGAAAATTGGAATGAATGCTCATGCTTCAGTGCACCAAATTTGGGATCTATCAAGGTCCCTTTGAAGTACTCCGGGTCACATTGTAGGAAGAAACACTCTCTTCCACAAAGCAAAGCTTTGAAGCATATGCACCATATTTGCATACCAGTCATTTCAAAGTTAAACAGCTACCTTTAATCCCACAAAACTGAAATAGATTAAATACAACTTTTCCTTATCATGATGTCTGTCCAAATTATTTCTTTCTGAAGTCAGCATAAATTAAAAAAAAAAAAGAAAGCACAAGAAAACTTTTCAAATATAAGCTGAACTTACTGTGCATGGAAAAATATTTAATAAAATGGCAATATTAAAAGATAAATGTAAGTTTGAGTGCATAATACCAAACGGAAGGTAGCTGAACCACCCTCAGAGAAAATAAGGCTTTTTTCCCTCCTTAACTCCAAATATGGGCACTTTACAATGAAGAAAAACAAATTAGATATGTTAGTTTTTAAGATTACTTCAGAAGAATGTAATTGAAATTAATAAAAACTAAGAATAACACACAAAAACATGATTAACAATTCAAATGTTGTCTTCTCATTAACAGACTTGGGAAAACAAACATAATGATTCTGATACTAAGTATGCCTAAATGATCATGAAATAATTGTGCCAAGAAATCAAACTATAAATTTTCTTCATCTAATGCAAGGGCAGCATTTCCCCTTAATTTTCATTCTCTCATTCCCCCTCTCTCTCTCTCTCTCTCTCTCTACACAGACAGACACACACAGACAGACACAAACACACACACACACACATACACGCAACACCCCTCCAGTAAGAGTATACCAGTGAGAGCTTACAATTGTAATACAAATCATAAACTTTTACAATTTAACTCAACAAAAAGGCAGTTAAACAATGAGCAGCACAAAAATCTCCTGAAGAAAAAGGAAATCTTTTTCTGAGGAAGCCTCTTTTGTGATCTAAAAGAATCACTATGGATTATCAAACTTATAGCTTCCACACTCAACTTTATATGGTGTTTGAAAGACCAATCATCATGAATACAATGGTGAGATAGTATACTACTGCCCCCCTTTTTTGGGATTGATGTTTTCATATGCTCCATTGCCAGAAAGGTCCAGGTTTTTGTCAATGCAAATAAATTATCAGTAAATAGATACTTTTCTTTAGTAAGGCATATCTGAAGAACAATATTATTCAAGCCTTTCAGTAGTTCATTATTTGCAGGTAGTGTTTCATCTGTAAGTTCTCTTTTAGAAATATCACCTGCTGTCTAGACATTTGTGAACTAGAAGGCAAGGAAAGCCATCAAAACATGACAGGGGATTAAACACCAAGCAATTTATGCAAGAAAGAAAAACTTAGTAAAAAATAAGCATATTCTAATTATGTGAATAAAGTAGAATTGTTTAAAACATAAACAGCTGCACACCACGCAGATATAGTCTTTTATATGACTTGTTTGCATTCTTTTTATGTTGGGCCAAGGCTCCCCATTTTGTCACCTGCCCTCATTCAGAAAAGATTTAAGGTCAATGATTTGTATAAAGGCAGAACTCTGGATGTGTGTATGGTAGGAGGTACAAAGGGCATCAAAGGAAAAGTGTGGGTAGGTAGGATTAAAGGGATGCTGAAATACAGACAGTCATGTGAAGGCGAGAAGGGGAAATGGAGTGTCCTACCTAAACATTCATAAGTCTCCATTGCCAGAAACCTTTCAAATTCTCAAAGTGCTAAGATCAAACAAACAAATTTGTCAGTCATTATTGTTAGTATCAATCTTCAAATGGAAAAACAGTGAAAATGGAAAATGTGACAGGTGATGGAACATGATTCCTCATTCCTCAGCCAAAAAGAAAGAGAAAAGAAAACAAATACCAAGCATAATGTCATACTGCCTTAATGTTGAATAGATTCCCTTAAATTTGTCTTTTTAACCACCGCAGTCAAACTGGTATAAGCGCTTTGGCAAGGTGGGATGCAATCCATCAAATCTGCAAAGGCCTGCTTTTCTCTGTTGGTGGTTCAGCTTATGAAGAACATATATGCAAAAATAACAGCTCTCACATTGCTTCAAATTCATCAATACGTTGTTTCGTATTGCCTTGTCGAATCTGCCGTAGAGTCTTGTATTTGTCACGGCCCGCTTTAACATTCTCAGCATGAAGTACATCATTTTGTGTTTTCTTCGATTCATCTCTGGCTTGGGCTAATTCTGAACTTAATGCCTATATTTAAAAAAAAAAAGATGCATATTTACTTTAAAAAATGTATTAACAAAATTTACTGCTTCTTGATGTCTTAGAATTATATGAACATCAAATCTTTGGCTTTTCACCTGAAAGAAAATTTTAGGGTAAGTATTAAGAATTTAAATCATTTTACTAATTGCATAATCCCCTTCCGCTGTCTTGAAGGCCTTTTTGTGAGGGAAAAAAATATTTTATAAATGCTATGTGGCAAGATAATGGTCCTTTCTACCTTGAGTCCAACTGTACTGGCAAATAATCAAAGAAATATGAAAGTTATTTATGTAGAGAGACCAGGTCAATCACATTTCTTAACCTGTTACGTAATAATATGATAGTACTGTGTATAAATCTAAAATTACCTGCTATTTTCATCCCAATTCTAAATCTTTTTTTTTAAAGGTTTTCCATGTTGTTCCTTATTGTAGTAGTTATGAAGTAATATTGTTTCAAGACATAAAATCTACAGGAGAAAAGCATTTTCACTAAAGTAGTTTTTTTGGTTGTTTTGCTATTGAGACTTTTGAAATTGCTACTACCCATAGCTGATTCTATTTAAGTTTCCCTTTTTCACAAATAGCTTAACCTCGGGGGCAGCTAGGTGGTGCAGTGAATAGAGCACCGGCCCTGGAGTCAGGAGAACCTGAGTTCAAATCCGACCTTAGACACTTAACACAAAAAACTAGCTGGGTGACCTTGGGAAAGTCACTTAACCCCAAATGCCCTACCTTTCCCCCTCCAAAAAGCAAAAAAAAAAAAAAAAAAAAAAAACCATAAATAGCTTAACCTTTTCTCACTCGTGCTAAAAACTCAGAAAAAAATGAAATAACTGAAAGCAGAGAATGTAAAGAAGTACAATGACTAGAAGTATTCATATTTTCAGTTTTGATCCTAGTTATTATGTGACATCTGCTTATTAAAATGGAAACTCTAGGAAGGCTAGGATCTCATCTGATCTAAACTTGGATCTCCCTAGCACCCTAGCTCATACTTACCTATTATGAAAAGTACTTAAATGGTAAATGATAAGAGAAAAAAAACTGTTGTTGCTTTTAATTTTTTTTTTAAATCTATTCAAAAGGCTTCTAAATCATGTAATATTTTGAAAGTAATTGTGTTAGAAGATACTCACACTAGTTTCACTATTATTCTGTTACTATCTGAAATGGAGACTAAATAAAATAATTTTAAAATAATATTTAGATATTGTCAAATTTTTCAAAGAAGAAGCAATACTTGAGTATTTTGTGAATGCCCACTAGATAAAAGTGCCACCAATTTGCTACATTAGTATCCACTATTATATACAAATCAATCCTAAATCTATACATTAAAATGGGCAATATAGAATCAAATAACCAGTACCTACTCACAATGTTAAATGATAAAAGAAGGGCAAAAAGCCTACAAATTTATTTCTGAAAATGTTAGTTTCAAGAAAATAAATGGCATATATACAAAGAAGTTCTAATTTTAACATGAATTTAATACCTGCAACTGCTTCTTCACACGTTCATTTTTCTGTGTTTCTGTAACACGTTCTTCCTCACTTCTATGGTTCATAACACCATCATTAGACAGTTCAGCACTAGCTTCAGCATTATTCTCATCATGTTCATCATGTTCATTCTCTGTTGGAGGAATGACTGGTGGTGGGGGAGGTGGGGGAGGGGCAGACATTACAGTTTTCAGTTCTTCTTTGGTCTTCTCCAAGTCTTCTTGGGCTGCAAAAGCCTGAATATTAGAAATAAATTTAAATATCTCTGAACCTCATGAATCATAGTAAAATATATTTAATGTAAAATTCCATCAAATCAAGTGGTATGACAAATAGTACCAACAAGTTAATAGAGCTATATTCCTTTTGTAAATTTATATGTATAGCCTGATTTTAAAAACTGCAAATGAAATTCAAGCAGCTACATTAGTAACAATATGCATGAATAAAAGGAAATTGTTTTTGGTAATGTGAATTTACTTTGCCATGGAAATTAGAGGATTCCTAAATACAGATGCATTTTTTATTACTCTGTCATGTAAAATTGGAACATGTAAGATGTCATTATTACTTTGTGTTGCCATTCTGAAGCTTCCTCTTCTTTTTTCTTCTTGGCTTCTTCTAGAAGTGCTATCCTGGCAGTGAATTCAGCAAGTTCTGCTGCCTAAAATAAAGTTCATAATTAAACAACACTAAAAAAAAAAAAAGAAAACACCTAATAATATATTCCCAATCACTTTATCAACAAAAATTTCATATATTACAAATAAACTATGCAAACTTTATCTTGGTACTCTCCCAAATAAGACCTGAGTATTTCCTGAGATGAGATTATTGAGGAAAGGGGTTTGTAAACGAAAAAGCACTAGGAAAACGTGATCTATTATTATTCTGATACACATCACCATTTTAAAACATCTCATAAATCTTCAGTGTGTATTTTAAATGAACCGGTCAGCTTCATGTATGTTTTACTCAAACTTTTTTTTTTCCCCATTTAAAATAAATTTCTGCTTTTATCTCAAGAAACTTTTGTAAAACAAATAAAACACTGTTTTTTTTTTTTAACAGACACAAGTGTTTTGGTGTGATAGAACTTGGGAAACATAAATATTTCCAATAAGGCAAGTTTAATCAAAATACCAAAAGTAAATTTTAGAGGTGTTTCACAAAAGAAACAGTTAAATTGTATGGTGAAGAGTTACTTCTTTTATCAAGAACACAACACTGGAAGTTCTTTTAACCCTTAATTATCAAGAGTTTGGTAATCAAGCACCCACACAAAAAGTTTCAAAAGCCCTCAGATTCCACCAACAGAAAAGCTAGGACCAACATATAATCTCACAAAAGTTTAATTTAGTCACTCTTAAGATTTTTTTCCTATTTTTTTCTGTTTATGTTTGTTTTAAATTCAATCTTTTTTCACCACTTGTGGTTGTTGTTCAGCCACGTCTGACTCTGCATGACCCCATTTGGAGTTTTCCTGGCAAAAGATACTATGTGTTTTGCCAGTTCCTTCTTCAGTTCATTTTACAGATGAGAAACTGAAGCAAATAGGGTTAAGTGACTTGCCCAGGGCCACAAAGATCTGGTCTGCAACCAGATTTGAACTCAAGAAGAGGAGTCTTCCTGACTCCAGGCCTGGAGCTCTATCCACTGTGCCATCTAGCTGCCATTTTACCCAGAGATAACTGAACATGAGGTGGTATAGTGTTTTGTTCTGTTTTTTGCTTTCCATTCAACAGTAAAAAAAATGTTTTACTTTACTTAATAAAGTAAAACAAATATCAATTTTCTCACTAGCTGCTCTTGATTTTTCATCTGGTCAGCTGCCTGCTTGGCTAGAGCAGCCTTGGCTTCCTCCGCAGCTCGACGCTCCTTCTCCAGGCGTTCTGCTTCCTCTTTTGCTCGCTTTCGTTCCTGGTCCAATTCTAGGGCTCTTCTAGTCTGTTCTTCTAGTTCTATCAAATAAATAATAGCAAAATTAGTGGAATAGAAATCATTCTACCAAAGAAAAAACATCCCAAACTGTAACCTGATTTACAGATCACAAGATTTATCATAAAGGTCACCACGGCAACAATTCTTTCTGAATGTGTATGTTTTAAATTTAACAAAATCCAATTTTTCACTAGTTCTCCTTGCTTAAAAAAAGGAAATTAAGACCCTTTTCAATTCAAATCAAAAAATCAAAAATATATACACTTCTAATATTTGCCAGAAACATCCTTTCCATTTTAATGTTTAGTATAATTTCTTCCTTTATCAGAAATATTAATACTATGTAGTGTTTCAAAATTTAAAAGCAACATTACTGGAATAAAAACTATCAGAATATAAATTGAAAAAATTATTAATTTAAGAATAGTATTTGCTAATCAGATACTATTTCTAAAACCAATGAAAAGAGTTCATTTAAAATGTTGTACTGAATTAATTTCTTTTATTCCTTTAGGAAGTGAGCCAGCATTTTTTTTTAATTCCAACTTTTCACCTTCAGGTACTCTGGCTATAAATTTTATTTCCTCTTTACTCTGACTCTGTTAGTCTGATTAGAAAATACTATTTTAAAGAATTTCTGAATTCTGTTATAATAAGCACTTGGTCCTTCTATAATATCTATAAATGATACGTATACAGGATGTTATGATTCACAAACACACAAATGAAAACCTAAAACAGAGTGACATAGTGAATAGAGTGCTAGATTTGGAATCTGGGTGACCAAGGTTTAAATCTCTTTTCACACACTTACTAGTTGTGTGATCCTGGCTAGTCATTTAATCTCTCTGAGACTCAAGTTGTCTCACTGGTAAAATGGAGAAAATTTACCTCACAGGATTTTTTTGAATAACAAATAAGATAATAAACATTTAAGTACTATTTAAATGTTAAATTATTATTGTTATCCTTTCCACAGATGTAGAAGGCAACTAGGTGGCACAGTGAATAGAGTGTTGGACCTAGATGTAAATTGAAATTCAATCAGAGATACTTAATTGATGTGTGATACCAGCAAAATCATATAACCTGTCTTTATTTTCTTATCTGTAAAATGGGGGTATATCAGTACCTAGCCTCCCAGGGTTATCAGGAGGATAAAACAAAAAAATGTTTATAAAACACTTTGCAAACTTTTAGGAGCTATCTAAATGCTGGCTTTATTATGACTGCCCATGTAGAATATCAACTTTCCCCACTGACAAGTAATGCCAATGTAGTTTTACTACTAAAAGTAATCTTAGTGCTAGGTACTACATTTTAGAAGCAGGAAGGTAGCTCAATAGAATTTCTGGGCCTGGAGTCAAGAAGACCCGAGTTCAAATCCAACCTCAGGCATGCACTTACTAGCTATGTGACCCTGGCCAAGTCACTTAATCTGTCTGCCTTACTTTTTTCAGCTGAAAATTAAGAATAATAGCAGTACCTACCTCCCAGGAGAGTTGCGAGGATCAAATGAGAGCACATTTGTAAACTGCATGGCACACAATAGCTATTTAATTAATACCTGCTCCCTTCCTTTCCCTCTTCCTCCTTCCAACTTCTAAATAAGAGTCAGGTGGAAATGGGTAGGGGCTTGTTGGCTAACCTAAGGGTATTAAAGCAAGAAGGCTAAGCAAAAAACCTACAGGATTCATGTAGTTACAGTTAAATCTATAGTTATTTTTTTTAAGATGCAATATAATTTATTTTTGCTTTTTGTTGGTTTTTTTTTTTTTTTTTTTTTTTGTCTTTTTGGAGGGGGGAAGGCAGGGCAATTGGGATTAAGTGACTTGCCCAAGGTCAGGTGGCTAGTAAGTGTTAAGGGTCTGAGGCTGGATTTGAACTCAGGTGCTCCTGACTCCAGGGCTAGTGCTCTATTCACTGCACTACCTAGCTGCCCCTTACTCAAAATAATTTAAAACTGTGAGAAATTTTACTGGATAAGAAGCTGAGTGAGCTAAGAAAAAAATGACTCCATCAAAATTCTTGGAAAAATTAAAACAAATGCTCTGATTCTCATTTTAAATACACTAATGGAAACTGTTGTTAGAGAGTATATTGCTCATTACTAGTAACTAAATTCTGTATAATTCTATCATTTCATAACTGAAGTACTTATTTAGAATTTCCATTTTAAAATTTGTCCAGATGAACTTGCCTATATAAAATTTTTCATAGAGTGTTATAGCTCTTTGGAAGCTGAGACTATTTTGCTTGACTCCTTGTATTCTGAGAACCTAACATAATGCCTTGGACATAATCAGGAAATTTTTCAAAGTGTCTGACTGACAGCTCCTTCTCAGTCCCTTTAACTGTTGGTTTACACCAACGTTCTATTCTGGGCCCTTTTCCATTTTCTTTTTACACACTCCAAGGCCATTTGAGGTGAGCTCCTTCTCTTGTATTCTCTTCATGTCAAAACTCCTCAATATAATCATCTTCCTGTTCTTTTCTCCTCCCTTCCCTGTCTCTAACAAAGAGACAGCCTTTCTCCTTGACAAGTTCAACTCTTCTACATGTATGACAATTTCAACTCTTCTACGTGTACACTTGTTCCTTTCACCTCCTGTCTTCAAATGGCAACTTCAATCATCCTCCCTTTCTCTAATCTCCCTATCAACTAGTTTCTTCCTTCCAAAGATGTTCAAGCCTCCCATCTTCTTAAAACACCTTTACTGGATGCTATCCCTGTCTCTCTTCTCTTGTCAAATTCCTTGAAAAGAAAAAAATTGATTACACTCGCTGCCTCTACTCAACCCTTTGTAAAATGGCTTCTAAACTCACTACTCAAATGAATCTGCTCTCCTCAAGATTACCAATTAGCTCTTAATTGCCACATCTGATGATCTTTTCTCTGTTCTGGTCTTTCTTGAACCATCTGCAACATTTGAAACAGTTAACCATCTTCTCCTGGATTCTCTCTCTTCTCTAAGTTTTTATCACACAATTCTCTCCTGGTTCACCATTTCTTTTGCTAGCTCATTATCCATATAACAACCCCAATAGTGGGTATTTCCCAATATTTGGTCCTGGGCCCTCTTAGTTTCTCTTAGTAAACTAATCAGCTGCTATGGGTTAACCGATCACTAGCTCCAGACTCTCCCCTGTACTTCAGTCCTAACTAACCACCTATGGCACATGGATGCCCCAGAAACATCTTAAATTCAATATGTACAAAACCAATTCCCTCCTTCCCACTTCACTCTCTTCTGGCACCACAAGCCTACTAATCTCTCAGGTTTGTAACCTCAGTATTATCCTGAATTCCCACAGATCTAATCTAAATGTTCCCTTTTCTCCCAAACCACCCTGTATTTTACTACTTTGTATATACTTGTATTTTGTTATAGCATTTTAAATATGTGCTTGTTGTCTCCCCCATTAGAATGTGAGCTCCTTCTAAGTAGAGATTTTTTCATTCTTTCGTACTTGCACCCAAAGTGCCTGGTACAAAGTAGGTGCTTAATAAATTCTCTATTGATTGATGACCTCATCAGTTCCAGTTTTAATGATCATTTCTCTTCAGATGACACAGATACTTCTGAGTTCTTCTCTTCTGAGTTCCAGTCTTGCATTTCTTTTTTTTTTTTTAAATTTTATTGTAGTTTGCATCATTCATTTCCACAAGATTTTGAGTTACATATTTTCTCCCCCT
>CM053588.1:118736668-118783243 GCA_028646515.1 Pseudochirops corinnae | reverse complement strand
GGGCATGTTTCTCATGTTGTATTTTTTTAACCTTCATAAAGAAGTGTCATTTTTAATAATATATATTCTAATCTCAGTCTCCCAAGATACCCAATTAGCAAGTCTTATTGATTCTTGCTCCATAATGTTTCTTTAATTCCTTCCATTCTTTCCATGACCACCAATATCACCCTAGTGGTTAGTATCTCATGCTACAATAGACTTTTAATTTGGCTTCCTTTCTCTAGTCTCTCCTACCTCCAATGCAACCTGCATACAATAGCTTTTATTGTCCATCTCTATAAAGGTAAAGAAAAGATTGTTTTGAGACAATCATAGGTGAGTATCTCTCTTAGTTATTGCAGACAAGATTCTTGCCAGAGTCCTCCTTAATAGGCTGATCCTTCACTAGGAGTTTGGTCATCTACCTGAGAGCCAGTAGGCTTCAGAAAGGGGCGAGGAATAATTAATATGATGTTTGCTGCCCGACAACTCCATGAGAAATACCAGGAGCAGAATAGAGACCTATACACAAGGTCTGTAGATCTGATCAAGACTTTTGATACTGTAAGTTGCCAGGGTTTATGAAAAATGATGTCAAAATTTGGTTGCCCAGAGAAGGTCATCAGCATTGTACATCAATTTCATGACAGCATGTTTGCCCAGGTTCTGGATAATGGATGATGCTCTCACACTTTGTCAGTCACCAAAGGAGGGAAATGAGACCGTGTGGTTGCTCCCATGCTTTTTAGCATGATGTTTTCAGCGATGTTGTCAAATGCCTTCAAGGAGGATGAACACAGCACCAAGGTCAGCTACTGTACTGATGGTAAATTCTTCAACTTGAAAAGGTAACAAGCTAAGACTAAAGTGAAGGGAGCATTGGTGTATGATTTTTTTTGTTTGCAGATGATTGTGCACTCAATGCAGCCTCTGAAGCTGAGATGTAACAAAATATGGATCAATTCTCTGCTGCTTGTGCTAATTTTGGCCTAACACTTAACACCAAGAAAACATAGGTGCTCCCTCAGCTAGTACCACACCTTCCATACATGAAACCACAGGTTACAGCAAATGGAGAAGTTTTGAATGCTGTGGATAAGTTCACTTACCTTGGTAGTATATTTTCCAGGGATTTACACAATTGATAACAAGGTTGATGCACACATTGCCAGTGCTAACTCAGTGTTTGTGAGGCTCCAAAGGAAAGTGTGGGAAAGAAGAGGTACTAGACTGACTACCAAATTGAAGGTCTACAGAGCCTCATGCTGATTTCATTGTTGTATGCCTGTGAAACCTAGACAGTATACCAGTGCCATGCCAGGAAACTGAATTGCTTCCATTTGAATTGTCTTAGGAAGAGTCTGAGAATCACCTGGCAGGGTAAGGTTCCAGACACTGAGGTACTTACTTGAATTAAACTGCCAAATACTCAAACTCTACTGCAGAGAGCACAACTCCAATAGGCTGGCCATGTTGTTTGAAAGCCAAACATATGCTTGCCAATAAGATTATTTTATAGAGAACTCATACAGAGTAAGGGATCCCGTGATTGTCAGAAAAATTGATACAAGGACACTCTCAAGGTCTCTCTTAAGAATTTTGAATTGTGTAACATGGGAGACACTGGCACAGGACTGCCAGGGAGGATGTGCCCTCATCAGAGAAGGTACTGTGTTCTATGAGCAAAGCAGAATTGAAGTAGATCAAAAGAAACACAAGACATACAGATTTAGAGAATCCACCCCTAGTGCTCACATTGACTGTGGTCCACCGGTGGTAGAACATTCCAAGCTATACTGGTCTGATCAGTCATAGTCAGAAACACTGCAACTTGACTCTTACATAGAAATGTCATTTTGGTCCTCTAAGAAAAGGAAGTACAATAATCAACCAATTATATCCAGACTAATTCCAAGCATGTTTACTAATTTGGTTCCAAATATTTTACTTACTTATGTATACATGCATAATCACATATCCAATTTAATTCAATAAATATTCATAAAGAACCTGACATATTCAAGATTCTGTAGTCAATGCTTAGGGTAAGCCAAAAAGTAAAGTAGTCTTTAGTCTCAAGGAGCTTACATTCTATGGGGGTAACATGACACATATACAATAAACACAAAGTATTTACAAAGTATATACAAAATAATACAAAGTAATTTTAAACAAGAGGTAACAACTAGGTCAATCTAGAGATGACTTGAGGAGGTGGCACTGAGCTGGGTTTAAAGGACGTAAGGCAGGTGGAAGTAGAAGTCAAGATGAAGGGGGAAAGCACAGACTAGACAACGGAACCACCTATGCAAAGATGTGGACATGAGAGAGCTGGAATCTTGCACATACAGACAAGAGCTGGCAAGCACATTTTTTTTTTACTTTAAAGCAAACTATGGTAAGTTCATTCCTTCAGTAAATCTTTGTGTTCATCTTCAACACCAATTCCCTCTGTAACTACTGGAGACCAAGTGATTGACACACCCAGGGAGAGGGGATGGATGAAGAACCTCAATCCACTTTTTGGAAAGATCTAAGTGTTGTTCTTGTATCTAAATGTTGCTCTTGAGTTAAAATGTGCCCTGTAACATTAACCATTGGTTATAGTTCTGCCCCCTGGAAATAATAATGGTCTTTCAAATACTTACATCCAGTTTCTTCATTTGTTCCTTACATATCTCTTGATAATATTATTAAAATTAGTACCATTTTTCCTATTAATACTAACAAGGTTTCCTTGTTTTTATTCCCTTCTCTGGAAAAGCGATAGTTTATTTTGGGTGGAGATCTTTTGGCCTCACCTAAGTACCTTAGAGAATTATTCAACATTATGGTCTAGATCATCTCAGATTCAAGTAGAATTATGTCCAAACTTTCCCGGATATATCTTAAAGTCTAAAACTTCCAGAAAAAGATTCTATAAAAATAGTCTTATATATGAATAAAGTAAGTAAACATCTATATGGTAGAATATCAGGGTAAATAAAAAAAATATGAAAAAAAAGGGAAAAAAAAAAAAGAATATCAGGGGGTTGCAAAGGGCCAGATCTCTAATTGATACTTAAAGGTTTGATTCCTATTAAAAACTTCAGTATTAGCTTTAAAAATACTGTAAAAATATTCACAAGAACTATGTGCCACAAAAAAAAGGAGACATTTAATAAGGCACTTCACAGACAAAGGAAAAAAGTGGTTGTATAGGAGAAAAAAATCACAGAAAAGAATTTCTCCCTTTATTTGGAAAGACATGTGATCTTTCCTACAGAGTTATGGCTGTAACAATGTATAGATTGTGTCTCAGCTGGGGTATTACCAATATACAAAACCTAACTGAGATGATGTAATGGTAATTAATTTAAATTTGAAGACCTCTTTTTGTTCTGGCAAGTAAGCATGTACTTAGCCCTAAGTAACTAATCAAATCTCTGTGAAAGAAACAGAAGGTGTGAACCCCTGTCTCCTGTTGCTGACATAATAGGAAGGGGTTGGCTGAAACAGGAAGTCAATGCTGTATGTATGAGAAAAACCCAAGAGGGGCACAATCAGAATTTCTTGAGACCAGAACCTGGTGGTAGAATCTGTTCTGCTAGGGAGAGAGAGAGTTTCTCTCAGCAGCATCTAGAAACTGGGCTGCTACTGATAGACTGAGAACTGAGTCAGAATTTCTTCAGACAAGAATCATGAAGGCCGAAGTTGCTGCCACCAGGAAGGCTGAAGAGCAAAACCCCTCCATCTCCCTAACCCCCAGGCTGGAGAAAATTGTTTTGATTTTGAAAACGCAGGAGGAGTGATTTTGATTCCAGGAGCCAGCAGAGATTTCTTCTGGGTCCTAGGACTAGCCAAACTGCTGGAGGATTGAAGAAGCATAGCTGTGGTGCTGGTATTCAGCCTGTCTGTTTTGATGTTGTTTTGCCAGATTCATCTGCTGGGGAAGGACAGTGCTATTGTTGCAGAGGTCCTGGAACCTTGCTGTTGGCTCAGAAGCCCCGAAGAAGGATTTTCTTGCTGCATATTTACAGAAATCCTGGAAGATAGTCTTGCTAATGTTTTCAGGGTTCCTGAGACTGTTCTGCAGGCAGAGAGTGAATTGATGAGGACACTGGCAATGTATGTCGTGGCTTTGTTAAGCTTTGTCTCCCCAGGAACAGAGATTGCTGAGAACTTGCCTCTGGTCAAGATGAAGAAAAGACCTCTCCTTGGGTATTGAATGCTGTGATGAAATTGTAGTTTACTAGTGACCTAGGGGTTGGGGTTTCTGTATTTTCTAATGATTGTATTAAGTGATTAACCTAGTTGCCCCATGAGTGGATGACTGACTATTGTACTCTGAGATGATTGAATGACTGAATAAGGAGGAAAACCTCCTTAGGGATACCAGATGATTGTTCTTTGTTCAAAGCTATTGTCACCACTTTGGTGAAAACTATGTGGTCATTTTAATGATACATAATGATAGTTGTGAACACTATATTGTGATTTTCTGTGATAAGTTGTAATATTGTGAATACTGTACCTTGATTTTCTGAGAATGTTTTGCTTTGGTTTGTTATGGAATAGAGTGTTCACTATACTGTGTAATCAGAACCTTAAAAGCTGTTTATAGTAGCATTCTTTTGGAAAGCTGCTCGTGCATGGCATTATGGATGACTAGCCATTAATATGCCCTAAGTGAGTGTGTGGGAAGGAGAGAGCAACACAGGAATACTGCAGCAGAAGATCAAAACCAGGTACATCCAACTCCTCAAGATTATAACTCTTATATAAAACTGGAAAATTCTTCCAAAAACTAGGATAAATAGGTGATTTGGCTAGTTAAGGTAGAGTTTAGAACCTATAATAAAATGTATTTAAATTAGATCTAAGATCTCATGTTAGGAATAATTGTGTCAAGTACTCTTTTTTCCATTAATTTTATTTTATTTTTAAAATTATTGAGCACCATTTTTTCCTCTCTTCTCCCCCTACACCACTTTATATAGAGGGGAAAACCCTTCTGACAAATAAGCATAATAAAGAAAAACAAAGTACCAGATTGGCCTTGTGGAAAATTCGTCTCATTTTGCATAGTAGTCTATTTTCTCTTTGTCAGGAGACGAGTAGCATTCTTCATTACTGGTCCTCTGGAATCATAGTTAATCATTATATTTATCTGATTTAAGTTTTTCAAAATTATTTATTTTTAAAATGATGATGTTTAAAGGTGATACCATAAGTAAATTAGGAGAGCATGAAATAGTTTATCTGTAAGATCTACGGATAAGGGAAGAATGTTGAACCAAAGAAAATATAGAGAGCATTACAAAATATAAAATAGAAATTATGATTATATGAAATTAAAAGGGTTTTGCCCAAACAAAATAGATGTGGCCAAAATTACAAGGAAAGTCAAAAACTTGGGGAAAATTTAGCAACGAATATCTCTGATAAAGGCCTCATTTCTAAAATGTATAGAGAACTGAGTCAAATTTATAAAAATATGTATCATTCCCCAACTGATAAATGGTCAAAAGATATGAACAGGCAAAGAAATCAAAGCTACCTAGAGTCATATGTAAAAAATGCTCTAAATCACTATTGATTAGAGAAATACAAATTAAAACAACTCTGAGGTACCACCTTACAACTATCAGAATGACTAATATGACAAAAAAAGGAAAATGATAAATGTTGGAGGGGATGTGGGAAAACTGGGACACTAATTCACTAGTTGTGAACTTATCTAACCATTCTGGAGAGCAATTTGGAATTATATGCAAAGCACTATAAAGCTGTGCCTACCCTTTGGTCTAGCAATATCACTACAAGGTCTATATCCAAAAAAACATTAAAAAAGGGGGGTGGGGGTGGGAGGGACCTATTTGTACAAATATAGCAGTTCTTTTTGTGGTGGCTAAGAATAGGAAATCAAAGGGATGTCCATCAATTGGGGAATGGTTAAACAAGCTGTGGTATAGGATTGTAATGGAATATTATTGTGCTATAAGAAATGACAGGGGCAGCTAAGTGACCCAGTGAATAGAGCACTGGCCCTGGAGTCAGGAGGACCTGAGTTCAAATCTGGCCTCAGACACTTAACAGAAAAAACTAGGTGTGTGACCTTGGGCAAGTCATTTATCCCCAACTGCCCTGCCTTCCCCCCTCCAAAAAGAATAAAAAAAGAAATGACAAGCAGGAGGATTTCAGAAATATCTGGAAAGATTGACATGAACTGATGAAGTGAACGGAATCAGGAGAACTTCATACACAGTAACAGCAATATTGTTTGATGAAGACCTGTGAATAACAGCTAGTCTCAGCAATATAATGATCCAAGACAATTCTGAAGGACTAATGATGAAACATACTCTCCATATCCAGAGAAAGAACTGATACTGTTTGAACAGAGACTAAAGCACGATATTTTTCACTTTCTTTTATTCTTTTTATTTTATTCCAGTCTTCTTGTACAAGATGACTAAAATGGAAATGCTTTACGTGATTGCACATGTGTAATCTGTATGTGACTGCTTGCCATCTCAGGCAGGGACCGGAGGGACAGAGGGATAGAATTTGGAACTCAAAGCTTAAAAAAAAATGCTGAAAATTTGTTTTAACATATAATTTGGGGAAAATAAAAATATGTACTTTTAAAATGTTGATGCTACAGTATAAACTGTTCCTCTAATTCCGCTCACTTAACTCTATATTTATTATTTCATATGAAATTTCCCAGTTTTCTTTGAAATTGTCTCTTCATTTCTTACAACACAATAATATTCTATCACATTCATATACCATAAA
Source organism: Pseudochirops corinnae (assembly GCA_028646515.1). NCBI lineage: Eukaryota > Metazoa > Chordata > Mammalia > Diprotodontia > Pseudocheiridae > Pseudochirops > Pseudochirops corinnae. Next base: position 118,776,481 of record CM053588.1, on the reverse strand, counting down.
TTTGTGTAGCCATTCCCAAACTGATGAATATCCCCTTAAGTTGCTAGTTCTTTGCTATCACAAAAACAGTAGCTATAAATATTTCGGTACATATAGAACTTTGTTCTCTTCTTTGACATCTTTGGGGCATAGGCCTAGTAATATCACTGGGAATGCATAATTTATTAACTTTGGGAGCATAATTCCAGACTGCTTTCCAGAATTATATACCAATTCACAGTTTCACCAACAGCTTGATATGCCTATTTTTCTGAAGTTCTTCTAATAATTTGCCTGTTTCCCTTTTCTGTCAATTTTGCCAATCTTATGGATATGGAGAGGACTAATGGAGTTACTTCAATTTGCATTTCTCTAATTATTATTGATTTAGAGTATTTTTCCCTATTCTATAGATACCATGGATTTTTCCCCAGAGAACTGCCTGTTCATAACCTATTTATCAACTGGCAAACTGACTCTTATTCTTATATACTTTAATCCATTCCTTACATATTTTTCAAATGAGACCTTTTTCAGAAAAAAATGGCAACAAAGATTTTTTTTTTCCTAGTTAACTGTTTCCCTTCTAATCTTAGCGAAATTGGATTTGTTTGTACAAAATCTTTTCTTTTGTATAACTAAAATTGTTCATTTTTTTATCTTTGATCCTCCCTATCCTGTGTTTGGTTATAAACTCTTCCCCTATCTTTAGATCTGACAAGTAATTGTTTCCTTGGTCCTCTAATTTATGATGTGACCTATTTTATCTAGGTATTCATTTGAAGCCTATTTTGATATATGTTGTGAAGTATTGGTCTGAACCCAATTTCTGCCAGACTGCTGTCCAGTTTTTTCTAAGCAATTTTTGCCAAATAGTGAGTCCTTACCCCAATAGCTAGGGTCTCTGAGTTTCCTGAATTAGGCTACTAGGTTTGCTTGCTTCACTATACTGTGTGCATTCTGTTCTGCTTATGGATCTATTTTTTAACCATTACCAAATTGTTTCAATGGTTACTGCCTTGTAGCATAGTTTGAGATCCGGTGTGTATACCTAACCTTCTAATACACAAGGCTACTAGACTAAGAAAAAAAATAGGTCTTCTTTGAAGTTTAGATGAAGGAACAGGACAAGAGAAATGAAGGAAGCTTTCTCAAGAAGCCTTAGAACATTAGTTTTTAGCCTGGAGTCTGTGAACTTGTTTTTAATATTTTAACAACTATTTCAATATAATAGATTTTCTTTATAATCCTATGTATTTGATTCATTTAAAAACAGTATTCTGAGAAGGGATATATAGTCTTCACCAGACTGCCAAAATAGGGCAGGTGGTTAGAGTGCCAGTCCTGTTTCAGGACTTGAGTTCAAATCTGTCCCCTGATACTTCCTCACTATGTGACCCTGGGCTGGAGAAGGAAATGGCAACCCACTCCAGTCTCTTTGCCAAGAAAATCCCAGACAGGGTCATGGACAGTTGGACAAAACAAAACAAATAACCACAATATATTTGGCTCTCATGACATCTCTGGGACGTAGGTGCTATTACTTTTCTTGTTTTACAAATGAGAATACCGAAGCAAACAGAAGTTAAGTGATGTCTAGTACTCTATGCCACCTAATTGTCCCTATTTCTGGGGCTAAACGATAATAATCGTTCATAATAATAAGTAGAAATATCACTTCAGAAAATCACGGACATCAGGGGAAGCTATTCATTCTGAATGGAAACTAAATAGATGCTTAATTTGAAGTCATCAAAATTGCTTGGAAATAATAAACTAAAATGGCTTCCAGGTGACAGAGTAGATAGAGTATCAGTCCTAGAGTCAGGAAGACTCATGTTCCTGAGTTCAGATCCGGCCTCAGACACTTCCTAGCTGTGTGACTGTGGGCAAGTCACTTAACCTGTTTGCTTCAGTTTCCTCAACCTTCCAATATCTTTGTCAAGAAAACTCCAAATGGGGTCATGAAGAATTAAACTAAATGACAACAACAATCAGCTAATGGCTTGTTACAGTGTATCCAACTGCACAATTACTTAGAGCAGGCCTGTACAACATACCACCCAAGGGTCAGTTGCGGCCTGCCAAAGGATTTTGGGTGACTTGTAAAAAATGTAGAGGATGTAAAAGAAAGCAAAGATGTAACGAGGGCTTTGTCCATGCCCCACTGGACCCACCTTCCACTAGTCACTATTGTGCCTGTCATGTAACTTGGTGGGTGAGCTGCCACTGCACACTTTCTCCTGGTTGTCATGTGACCTATGGCAACCAACCATTGTCAGTCTGTCTCTAGTCTCAGAGGAGTGTGTTTTCAATTGTCATTGGTGTTGAACAGGGACAAAGTGAACACAGCCACGGATGCGGCAGCTGATGCCCGCCATGCAACGAGTGGCAACAAGGTAAGGGCTTCTTCCCTTCTCTGGCTGTGCTGCAGCCCTCCAAGTTACATGAGTGTCTGGTGCTCTCTCCAAGGTCAGATACCAGGCGCAGTATTTCTTTGTATGTGAGAAGTTGCTGTAGACATTTTTTGGTTCTGACATTAAGGTTTTTGGGGTGACTTTGTAAAATGGGTGATAAAAAGAAATAGATCAAATCAGAACATAGAGTATTTAATCCAGAGTGGATAGATACTTGTTCATTTACGTGAGGGACAAAATATTGTACCTTGTTTGCCGAGAAGTAATAGCCATTCCAAAGGAATATGATCTCTGTTGCCATTTCAAATCAAAAAATCCTGACTTAAGCAAATTAGACACCAATGAAAAACAAATTAAAGTGTCCAAATTGTTGAAAAATCTCAGTTGAAAAAAAACAATAGTTTTTCAAGAAAGTAAACTAAATGATGAGGTGGCTACTAAGGTTAGTTTTCAGATTTCTAAAGAAATTACTGCTTCTAGGAAATTTTTTATTGAAGGTGACTTCATAAAGAAGTGTTTGCTGATTGAAGTTTCAGGATTATGTCACAATAAAAAAAAAAGCATTTTTGAGAATATAAATTTGTCCTGTATGACCATGCAGCAAAAAGTAGCTGGTAATAAACTGATTGCTGACAAGAAGTGTAATATCTCCCATTAATTAAATATAAAGAGTAAGAAAACCTGAAAAAATGTATTAAAACTTGTACCACTTAGGAAAGTAAATTTTTTAACATTAATGTGATTTCATGATAAATAAGAATCTTAAGTAATAAGTGTAGTTAATTGATATTAACTGAAATTTTCCTTTTTAAAAATGTGGTTTATTTGCAAAATAGTTTAATTATTAATTATATCTTTTCTTTGAAAGTGAACTACTAAAAACCTATCTGTGGCCCAAAGAAGTTTAGCCTATTTTGATTTTGATCCAAACCTACTGCCAAGTTGTATAGGTCTGACTTAAGTGAAAGCAAACTCTGGTCTGACAAATCAATAAACTAGCTATAAAAAAAAAAAAAAAAGGTTGGGGGTAGCTAGGTGGCGCAGTGAATAGAGCACAGGGCCTGGAGTCAGGAGGACCTGAGTTCAAATTTGAGCTCAGACACTTAACACAAAAACCTAGCTGTGTGACCTTGGGCAAGTCACTTAACCCCAATTGCCCTCCAAAAAAAGGCAAAAAAAAGGTGGAAAGCATAAAGATTTTAACAGAGCTAGGAGGTAAAGAGGACAACAATGACAGAGAATCTGGTCTAGAGTTTGGAGACAGACTATGGCAGGAAAAGTACTCCATAGATACAGCTATTTAAGGCCCAGGAAGGAAGACACATAGGTTCTGTCCCTTGAGAATATGGAACATTCAATTTTATATTCTATCAACAATGCTTTAAGCATGAAATACATGCAGGAGAAAAGCCATAGTGGAAATCTGGTAAGCAGTAGGAAAAAGGGCAAGGGTCATCTTTAGGACACTGAAAAGACTTGTAGATAAGATTGCTCAATTGCTACCTGTGATCAATGAGAAAGAGTGAGGTAGGACCAGCAAACATCATAATAATTTCCAAAAAGGGGGAGCAAGTTGATTCTTCAAATTATAGGCTAGTGAATTTACTTGACACCCTCTACTTTCTCATGAGACAGTATTTGACACTGTAAATGTTCAAATAGAAGTTGGATGAACACTTAGCGGAACAGGCTAGTTCAGGCTCTTACTGCCAGCTACCTAGACCACAACAATAGCCTATAGATCTTCCCACCTTTACTTTCTTCCCCCCAATCCAACCTTCCTATTACACGCAGGCAAATGGTACAGGAAATATAGTATTGGAAATGGAATCAGGGTTCAAAGGATTTGAACAGGTAGTTTTCAAGGGAAGAAATCATTGCTCTCAATACTCCCAGAGCATCAAAAATGTTCTAAATCACTAATAATTAGAGAAATGCTAATTAAAACAATTCTGAGCTATCACCTCACACCCATCAGATTAACTAAGATGATAAGAAACGGAAAACAGCAAATGTTGGATGAGTTGTGATAAAATAGGTACAGTAATGTTCCTCTGGTTAGAGCTGTGAATAGTTCAACCATTCTAGAGAACAATTTGAAACTATGCCCAAAGTGCTACAAAACTGTACGTAGTCGTTGACCCAGCAATATCCCTACTAGATCTATACCTAAAGAAATTAAAGAAAAAGAAAAAGAGCACACATTAAAAAAATATTTATGGCAGCTCTTTTTGTGGTAGCAAAGAATTTGAAACTGAGAAGATATCATGTCCATCAATTGGGTAATTCACATGGTATAACATGAATGGGATGGAATATTATTGTGCTGTAAGAAATTACGAAGGGGATGGTTTCAGAAAAACGCAAGACTTATATGAACTCATGTAAAGTGAAGTGAGCAGAAACAGAACAATACACATAGTAACAATAAATACTGTAAAGATAATCAACTGTGAAAGTAACTTTGATCAGTACAATGATCTAACACAATTCCAAAGGACTCACGATGAAAAATGCTATCTAACTATCAACAGAGAACTCATAGACTCAGAGGACAGATTGAAGCATTTTTTTCTTGTTTTGTTTATTTGTTTGTTTGCTAATTCTGCTAATGCAGAAATATTTTGCATGACTTCATACGTATGAGGACTGTATTTCTTGCTTTCTCAATGGGTGGGAAAGGGAGCAAAACAGGGATAAGACTTACAAGTGAAAAAAAATTTTTTAAAGGAAATCTGGAAGACCTCAGTTCAAATCCTGCTCAGAAATTTACTAGACATGCAAGTTTGGACAAATCACTTAAACCCTCTTAGTCTTAGTTTTATCTGTAAAATGAGAATAATGATACTCCATTGCATTGTTTTGAGGATCATATGAGATAACATATGCAAAACACTTTGCAATCCTTAAAGCACTATGTAAATACTAGCAATTTACTGGTATTATCATTACTATCCTGCTACTAGAATAAACTTTCTTACTTTTCTGGTCACTCTGCTCCAGGATCTTCACTGGATATAGTCTGCAGAATAGTTCATACTCTTTTGTCCATCATTCAAAGCCCTCCACTAGCTTTATAGTTTCTCTTATTACTCTCTTCCACACATTCTCCCTCTAAATCAGATCTCCCTGGCCCCTGAATCCCCAGTATCCTCATCCCTTCATGGTGCTGCTCAGGTTGTTCTGGATACCTGAATTACCCTTCCTCTCTGTGTTTAATTTCTGCAGTTAGCGTATATATAGCACTTACTAAGGACCAGGCACTGTGCTACACATTTTACACTTACTATCTTATCTGATCCTCACAACAATCCTGAGGAGGGAGATACTATTATTATCCTTATTTTACAGATGAGGAAACTGAGGCAAACAGAGATTAAGTGACTTGCCCAAGGTCACAAAGCTAGCCAACTCCATTGCTACCTCCTCTAGGAAGCCTTCTTTGATCCTCCTTTCCCTGCCCCTATCAAGAGAATTCTCCAAAAGGTCTGACAGCAACTTTTTTCCCCCAAAATTTCCCTCCTGGTTCACTCACCAACCTACTCCAGCCATATACTAGTTGCTGGCCTCCTCAGGGTGATTCCACCCTGACGTCAACCAGGAAAGCCCCAGCCCTACCTGGCTAATTCTGTTTGGTCCACATATAGAAAGGTACCTCCCTCCCACCTCTCCTTTAATGTATTGTCTTCCACCATTACAAAGCAAGATTCTTGAAAGTAGGGACCCTTTTCTTTTCTTATCTTTGGATCCCTAACACTTAGCACAGTGCCTGGACCCACAGTAACTACTTAATGTTCTCTCCATCTTCTGTTTGCCTGCCTGCCTGTCTCTCTGTCTATCCATATATCTCAATCACTCTCGGATGCCATTTCCCACATAAGATAGTATATAAACCGTGTTTGGTGTCCCTTGCTAGACTGCAAGGTCCTGGGGCAATATCTCCTCTTTTTTCTCTTCCTCAGGGCTTACGAAAGTACTCACAGGACGGGTCTACAGCAAAATTTCTGATTGACAGAAGCCATTCACCCTGCATTCATTCCATTATACAGAATAGATAATCTCTTAAGACCTTTTCTAGGTCATATTATATAACTTAACAGAGTAAGAAACAATATATTAACAGGAACAAATAGAAATAATTATAGACCAAATATAGATTCAGATTATCACTTTCACACTCAAAATTTAAGGATTTTCTTTCAAAACAGATTACATAAAGAATACTGTAACACATTACAGTCTGCCAAGACAGCAAGATGAGCTGATTCAGAAAGGTCCATCTGCCCCCTAGTGCTAGAACATAGCCAGCTCTGAGAGTAAATTTTTTAATTTATCTAAGAGTCTTCAATATTATTTGGTATCTGACTTTTCCAAAGACTAATTGTGCCTTTTATAATATTCAAATAGCTTATCCTTTCTATTATGATGAAAATAATCAAGAAGTGCCCACTATGTGCTAGGCACTGTAAACTATATATGCTGGGAATAGAAATACAAATAATGGAACAATCCCTATTTATAAGGTGCTTACAATGTAATGTGGAATACAAACACATACTACAGAATAAATAAAGCAGTTGAATACAAGGTAGTTTGGGAAGAAGGTACTTAATAGCTACGGAAAACAGGAAAGGCTTTATGTAAAAGTACATAAACTGTGTGGGGAAGGAAAAAAAGGAATTCTATGAGAAAGAGGTGAGGAAAGTACAGTACTTTCCAAGCATCAGGAATGGACAGCGCAAAAACATGGGAGATAGGAGATAAAATGTCATTTGTTTCATTAAAAAGAATGACAATAAGGAAATAATGCAGTGAAATCTATGGCATGTAGCAAAAGCAGTAATCAGAGGAAAATTTATATTTCTAAAGGCTTATAGCAATAAAATAAGAAAGAGCAGACCAATGGAATGGAAATGAATTTTTTAAAAAATAGAGAAAAAATAAAAAATCCATGATGAAATATCAAATTGAAAAAATTTTAATTTAAAGGTCAGAGTCATAAAATTATGTGTAACAAAAGCATTGAATTAATAAGTAAGACTAGTAGGTGGTTTTATGAAAAAAAAAACAATAAAAAGATAATCCATTGGTGTAATGGCAAGCACAGAAGTAGTTCACACCTTGTTTCAGCTATTGAATTAACAGCTTATTTCAGTTCAAGTTTCTTTTGAGCCTTGTATCAAGTCTGTTAAGAAACAGAACATGTGAACCCCACAACTTGTGAATCCTAGAACTCATGAACTCCTGCAACAGGAAGGGGAGGGACTAATGAACTGAAGTAATCAGAATGAACAATGATGTAATTATCTCTTTTTGCAGACAATATGAAGATATGCTCAGAAAATTCTAAGATTTAACTATATCGTGAAAACAACAATTTCAGCAAAGTGGCATTATATAAATTAAACTCACATAATTCATCAGCATTTCTATATATTACAGACAAATGCTGCAAGAAGAGACAGTAAAAGATACCCCATTTAAAATAACTATAAACAGCATAAAATATCTAGGAATATACTTGCCAAAACAAACCCAGGAACTTGACAAACACAATCATAAAATTATGCAAATAAAGTCACATTTGAATAACTGGAGAAATATTAATTGTTCATGAGTAGGCATAATCAATATAGTTATAATGACAATTCAGTCTAAACTAATCTATTTATTCAGTACCATCCCAACTAAATTATCAAAAAATTATTTTACTGTTGGAAAAAATAATAATAAAATTCATTTGGAAGAACAAAAGTTCAAGAATTTCAAAGGAACTAATGAAAAAATGTAATGGAAGGAAGCTTAGCAGTATCAGATCTTAAACTATAGTATAAGTAATTATCAAAACTATCTGGTATTGACCAACAAATAAAAAGGTAGATCCGTGGAACAGAGTAGATATATAACACATAATAGAGAATGAATATGGTAACTTTGTGTTTGACAAACGTAAATATTTAAGCTTTTGGGATAAGAATTCATTATTTGGTAAAAATTGTTGGGAAAGCAGTCTGGCAGAAATCGGACATAGACCAACATCTTACACCAAGATAAGATCAAAATGGATACATGACCTATGTATAAAAGGAGCTATTATAAGAAAATTAGGGGCAGAGAGGTGGCACAGTGAATAGAGCACCAGCCATGGAGTCAGGAGAACTTAAGCTCAAATCTGGACTCAGACACTTAACACTTACTAGCCGTATGACCTTGGGCAAGTCACTTAACCCTAACTGCCTTGCCTTCCCTCCTCCAAAAATCAAGAGTAAGAGAGAGAGAGAGAGAGAGAGAGAGAAAGAGAGGGAGGGAGGGAGGAAGAGAGAGAAAGAAAGAGAGGGAAGGAGGAAGAAAGAGAGAAAAGAGAGAGAAAGAAAGAGAAAGAAAGAAAGAAAGAAAGAAAGAAAGAAAGAAAGAAAAAGAAAGAAGGTTAGAAGAACACAGAATATATTACCTATCACATTTATGGATAGGTGAACAATGCATGAATAAATAAGAGATAGAGAGTACTGTGGGGTGGAAAATAGATTATTTTGACTATATTAAAAAGGCTTTGTACAAATAAAACCAATGTAACCAAGATTAGAAAGGAAGCAGAAAACTGGGAAAATAGTTTTATAGATAGTTTCTCAGATAAAGCTCTCATATCTCAAATATATAAAGAACTTTGTCAAAACTATAAGAATATAAGTCAGTCCCCAACTGGTGAAAGGTCAAAGGATCAGGCAGTTTTGTGTTGAAGAAATAAAAACTATATATTCTCAAGAATAAATGCTCTAAAACAGCAGTTCTCAACCTGTGTGTTATGTTCAATTTGTAACAATGAAAATACATCCTGCATATCAGATATTTACATTACGATTCATAACAGTAGCAAAATTACAGTTATGAAGTAGCAACGAAAACAATTTTATGGTTGGGGGTCACCACAACATGAGGAACTGTATTAAAGGGTCGCAGCATTAGAAAGGTTGAGAACCACTGCTCTAAAACAATATTGATTAGAGCAATGCAAATTAAAACAACTTTGAGATATCTTACACCTATCAGGCTAGAATGGTTGAAGTGGAAAGTAATAAATGTTAAAGGAGAAATTGGAACACTAATTCACTATTGCGGGAACTGTGAACTGCTCCAACCATTCTGGAGAGTAATATGGAATTATGCCCAAAGAGTTATAAAACTGTGTATACCCTTTGACCCAGCAGTACCACTATTAGGTTTGTTTCCCAAGGTGATTATAGAAAAAGGAATAGGACTTAAATGTCCTAAAATATTATAGCAGTTCATTTTGTGGTGGCAAAGAACTGGACATTGAAGGGATGTCCTTCAATCCAGAAATGGCTAAATAAGCTGTTGTATATGATTGTGATGGAACTCTACTGTGCTATAAGAAATGATTGAGCTGGTTGATTAAAAAAAAAAAACATGGAAAGAAGAAAAACTTATATGACAAAATGAAAAGTGAAAAAATGAAAAGAACAGAACCAAGGGAACATTGTACACAGTAACAGAATACTATTCAATGACTCATTTTTTTCTTTGGAGGGGGTGAGGCAACTGGGGTTAAGTGAGTTGCCCAGGGTAACACAGCTAATAAGTGTCAAGTGCCTGAAGCCAAATTTGAACCCAGGTCTTCCTAACTCCAGAGCCATACTCTATACACTGTGCAACTTAGTGGTCCCAACTAATTCATGTTGAGTATCTTCAATACTCAAATCAACTACAAAGGACCTATGAAGGAAGATCTATCCATCTCCAGAGAAAAAAATGACAAATAGAAGTCAATATACTATGGTTTTACATATATGTACACACACACACACACACACACACACACACATTGTTAGATGGATCTAACTGAGCCAGTCTCTAACCCCTGAGAATGACGAAATAGCAGGCCAGAGACAAAATGCCAGTAATCAGGTAGCCATTTAATTAATCAGTTTCATTATTAAGAATAGATTTGCAAATTGGGAATTCTCCTGATCAGAATCCCACAGTATTAAAGTGAAGACAGAGATTATATACATAAATCACAAGTAGGAAAGGAGGGGAGAAGATATATTACAAATAATCATTTCTAGGGCCAGAGTGGTCTCCCATGAGAATCTCACAAAACAACAATTCTGGAGTCAAGTTTTTGAGGGTTATGACCACCTCCCCTAAGGCACAGAACCAGAGTTCTGTGATGGGAACAGGTTCTACAATCTTTGATTCGCTTCACTTAAGGTACATAGGCAAAAAGTCAGCACCCTGCACTTCAGAGAAAATACAAACAGAAGTTACAAGCAGACAAAAAAACATACAGATAGAGAAAATAACATACCAACAGACAGGGGGCTTCTAGCTGTCTGAGCATCACATACCTACATAGTTAGTTACCAGAGAGAAAAGCACCAACATCTGGGTTTTCAAAGGTGGGGGAAGGAGCTCAATGGCTACCCAGAGTCTCATCTGACCAAATCACACAACTTTTCCCATAAGTGAGCCCCAAAGCAAAACCTCACCACAGAGTATAGATATAGCTTTCTCTAGGGTCAGAAGACATCACAATCTTTGTGGCCCGCTGCCTAACTACAAAGTAACAAAAGGTTTATTGAAAAACAAGCCTCTCCTAAGCAAAGTCCTCTTGTTGGGTTCCCAGTGAGGCCAGGGAAGATCTTCAAATTCCCTTATCATTACAATGACCTATATTTATTTATAATTTCTTCTTCTATGGATTTCATTGCTCTTTTAATTCATTTTAGGGTATCTTCTTGTTATTTAACATTCTCTTTGTAATCCACAGGATTGTCTCATCAGGCATGAATCCACTTTCCTTCATATTATATAATATTTATGAAGAGAGCTTTGTATTCTTTTTATGGCTTTAGTCATACTTCCTTCTGTTTTTTTCTCTGTGTGTATTTTGGGTTTTGGCTGAGACTTTATTCCCCTTTAGTGTTTTAGTCTTGTTTTTTCTTTTCTTTTTTTTTTTTTCGAGCTTTTGAATTCCCTATCATTTACTTTCTGCTCCCTCCCCCTTTGCTGGTGGGTAGATTCCTAAGACTTAGCTGCAAAGTTGCCTCATTCTCCTCATGTGGAGGGATAAAGGGTTTGCTGATTCCTACTTCTTATAGGGCTTCTTTACCATAGGCCTGGGACTAGGGTAGGAAGCATCACATTTCAGTTCACCTGGATTCTCTTCTGGTCTCAACATGATGTAGTAGATGGAACATTGGATCTGGTGTCAGAACACTGGGTTCAAATCCTGCCTCAGGCACTTACTCTGCAACCCTGTGCAAGTCACTTAATCTCTGTCTGCCTCAGGTTTCTTAACTATAAAATGGTGATAATAATAGCACCCACTTCCTGGGGCTGTTGTGATAATCAAATGAGATAATAACTGTAAAGTGCTTAACACATTGTAAGCACTACATAAATGTTAGCTATTATTATTATTGTGGTTGTTGTCTATCCTGTTAAACCGTAAGCTCCTTTAGGGCAGGGACTACCTTTTTTTTTTAACTTGCATTTATGTCCTCAGCACTTAGCACAAAGCCTAGTATACAGTACATGTTTAATAAATGTTTACTGACAACTACAAAATGACAATTTTTCAGTGAATGAAGCTTACTTAACACTGTGCTAAAATTTTATTTTATAAAAGAAATCCTTCTAAAACATAGTATATATCTTCCTCACTCTCATAAAGAGCACATATAATTGAAACCTTTTTTTTTATTCCTCCAGTTCTAAAAAAAAATTATTATGAACAAATAGTGGCTATCCATTGTAAACATCCTGTTCTCTTCCCTATTCCACACCTCCAAAACTCTTCTCATTACTCACAATTCTATCCACAATTTGATCCTCCTTTGTATAAGTCTTGATGAAGAAATAGGCTTTTTCCTTGCCAAAGCTAATCCCATTCCTATCCCACCAACCCCAAGATCATTTCCTCTTTCTTTTATGTTCAATCTTCTGTTATTTTCTGGCTCTTTTTTCAACACCTAAAAATATGACTAGGTCTCCTGAATCCTTAAAAAGCCTTCACTTGACCCTGATGTTCCCTCAAGCTCTTGTCCTGGTGCTCTTCTTCATTTCCCAGGACAGGTTGTCTCCATTTTCTTATTTCCTAATCCTTTCCACACACACACACACACACACACACACACACACACACACACACACACACACTGCCCAGTTTTTCTCTTTCCCTTCCCCCCCTCTCTAACTTCTCACAACTCGTACTCATTATTTTATTAGTACATAATCAAAAAAATTATAGTTTGGAAGAGCAAGAATTCCAGGTAGAGGGAGCAACATGAGCAAAGATATTCTACCTACAATTCTACCAACTCAACTCTATCCATGACTAACTACCACTGAAATACACTGTAAAATTCACTCTACAGTCCTTAATGATTCTATGTTCACAGCTCTTGTATGTGTTCCCTTCTCTTGATAAGTTCAGGGCTTCACCACCTCTCACCAGTACAATTGTAATAGCTTCCTACATGGTTTTCTTGCTGGAAAACTACCAAATTTATATTCCTAAAACATAGCTCTGGCCATATAACTCCACTCTTAATTTTTTTTTCAGCGGCTTCCTACTGTTGATAAAATATAAATTTCTCAGTTTATTTTAAAGCTCTCCACAATCTAATTTCCACCTATTTTCTAGTCTTTTCCTACCTGGTAGACTCCTGTTGATTCTGTCAAAACATAGTTCCAGTAGCAGCTTTCACAAAAGACCTTTCCTAACCAACAAAGCACACCTTTCCAATTTATTAGAACTTTCTCTCTGCTGAATTTGCTTTCTACAATTTACTTCTTTAGATAAATAGATAGATAGTATCCCTCAGTGAAATGCAAGCTCCTTAGACAGGAATGGTTTCCTTTTGTCTTTATTCAATGCTTAACACAGTGGTTTACACATAGAAGGCACATAAATGGTGAATTTAAATCAATTATCTCTTTTCTTGATGATGTTTGTAAATCTTTGGTCTGAGTTCTTAAATCATTTTCTTAAAACTTTAAAATAAATGGCATTGGAAAGGAGGTTACCTAGGTATAAATAGGGCAAATCACCTTCGGTAAAACATAACAAAAGAGGAAATTAGCCAAGGGAAAACTGTACTTGTGATCAATTCCTCATTAGCAGTATTGCAAAATATAATGTGGTAAACATTTTTCTCTAGCTTATTCTTATACTTAAATACATGATACTACTGAAATAATTTATTTGAGTTGTCTCAAGTATATAAATTAGTCTACTGTACCTCATCCACTCATTTCTCACATTTTTAGCATTTGTCTGTATGACCCCTATACAGAAATTACTTTTCTATGGCTGCCTAAATTTCATAAATATAAATGTCTGAGTAACTATGTCAGTGTTAAAAAGAGATGGATCTCCTACTGTTAGTCAATCAATATTTATTTTGGACTTCACCCTTCAATGTGTTATTGCCTTCAGTTCTTATAAACAGAAAATTTCTTCTTGTGAAATTTGAGTTTGTAACTCTAAAAAACCATAAGTGCATGAAGAGAGGGTTTTGATAGTAGGGACAAAGACTGAGACTCACAACAAACTTAGCTAAGAAAATTAAAGGCATTAAAAAAATGATAATAGCCACAAAATCTTATAAGTACAAAGAAGAAAACGATCACAAGATAATGCAAAAACATGAGATCTTGTGACTCTTTATACATATTCCTTTTTTAAGGAAAAAAACATATAAATAGTTTGTGGGTTTATATATTATTTATTTATTTAAATGAAAGTTTATGTTGATAGTTTAGTCTATAATTTTTTTTTAAATTAGATGAGGGACATTAACTTTGTCAATATTCTTCAGGACACAATTTTCTTCAGAAAAGTCTTAATTTTTACCCCCAGTCTTTCATTTTAAGAGACTCTGAAATAAAATAATTTAATTGGATATCAGTTGTTTGTTTGTTTGCTTAGAAAAACTGAATTTCCTCCCTAGTGTAAATGTCTTTTGATTAGAGAAAGATGATACTTAGGAATTTGTGATGTTTAGGAATTTATTGTGTCTTTATGGCAATTTGGGGATTTATTTGCATTACTTAAAGACAATTTACAGCAACTTAGTTTTAATAAATTCCAATTTTAAAGATTTATTTTTGCTTTATCACTCAATAAGAGAAAGATATCTATCATTTAGAGGTTTTCAACTAATTTGTTTCATGAAAGTTTAGTGATTATCTTTTTAACATAAGAATAAATTTTAATCTGTTTTTAAGAAAGGAAAATAATTTTTGAGAGAAACGTTTACATTAAAAAACTTTTCTAAAAATCTGTATTATTTTTAAAAGGCCTATTAAATTATTATTGGTAAGCTAATTTATTACAATAATTTTACATTGACAACAATTGTGTCCAGACCTACTGTGATTAGTGAGATAATCGTTTAAGGAGAAAATTTGCGGGGGTAGGGGAGGGAGTGGACCCTGAATATTCTTTCTGAGTTTCATTCTTAGGCTTGTTGTGTCATTGGACCAGCCTTAAATGGGTGCTTACAGAAAAAAACAATGTCAGTCAGCAACTCAATGGAAACAACACCTGAGATCTAAGGCTAGTGAATATCTGTCCCTGGTAATAAGGTAGGGAAATTACCTTGGGAATGAATTCATTTGCCCATACAAGAAATCTGTCCTTCTGGTTCCATATGCTAGGCTACTTATAGCAGTGTAAGCCTCAAGGAACAGTTTTGATGCTATTATAACCATGTCCCTGCTTATAGCTCTCATAACAAATTTCTTTTATAAGGTAGACATAGTAGAAGTTTGCCATCACAATACTGGATCTATTAGTCATTAGAGTAATACTAAAGCATCTGAATATCTGTAATAAGCTGTAAGTGGGAAAGATCTTGCTGTCTTTATGTGAATTTGTTGTGACTTCATGGCCTAAGCAAAAGTTAAATTTGTGCTAGAACTTATTATTTGTATAAGATTCCTTTCCCAGAAGCATCTCATTCTTTCAGAGTGATATGAGTACAATTAGACAAAGGTAAATAAGCTTGTGAAACAAAAACATAAATCTATTAATTTTGAAGATTAAAGT
Organism: Pseudochirops corinnae; assembly: GCA_028646515.1. Classification (NCBI taxonomy): domain Eukaryota; kingdom Metazoa; phylum Chordata; class Mammalia; order Diprotodontia; family Pseudocheiridae; genus Pseudochirops; species Pseudochirops corinnae. Next base: position 118,761,010 of record CM053588.1, on the reverse strand, counting down.
CTGAAACCTCTTTTGTTTTTGTCTTAAGGAATAGTATTTCAGTGCAGACAATTATGTTAGTGAAGAGTAGTAACTTATAGTCACATTAACAGGAAATCTTATTTTATTTATAATTGTTTTTTAATTTCGAATTAGAACCTGTGTATAGAACATGCTCTGAAATGCATGCAAATGAGTCAAGAGTCACCTGAAAGATGTTTCCATTTTTTAAAAAGGGATTCTGAAAGTAGTCTAGGTTTATGTACATTTGAATGTGGTTAATAACTGAACATGTTTTGCTATAGATAGCTTTTCATATAATCTGTTCTCTGTATACAATTTGAGATGATTAATATTTACACATCTCATCCCAAGTCTTTTGTTGTTTGTTATTAAGCATCTTAAAGCAAAATCATTTGTGTAATGTTGAACTTAAGAATGAAAAAAAAATCTATTTGCCATGATAGTTTATAAATGGTGACTTTTCATAATGAATTTCTTATTGTTATCAATTTGAGATTATAGTCAATACTTGTTATTGAGGATATGGGATCCTTAAACAGTGAATCCACCTTCAGCTATGATTGTTGGAATTTACTATTTAAGTAATGTAACTGGTATTATTCTGAGTTTGACTCTAGGTATGATCTTGACATCTAGGAATGCTATTGAGCCAATGATCCATGATGCTAGCAACCTTTTGGAGTTTTATATCTATGAACAGCAAGAGGAGTTCTCATGGAAAAAGATTGGGAGAATGATTATTGGCATGGATTGAGGTAGGGTTATCCTGATTGAATTTCCCCAATATGATGTTTCTTGAATGGACAACATCCTACCTGACTAACTTTAAGCCTGGCTTAATGCAATCAGTCATCTATATAACTTCTGCCTGGAATTGACATCAAAATAAGGGAACATTTTCCTTTATGTTCCTATTCTTCTTTTATGAAAAATTTCTATAATCATATCAGATGATAAGTATGAACACAAAATTAAATCTTTATCTTATTGGCTAATACTGGGACACATTTGAGTTTCTACAATAAGGTGCAGGTATAAGATTTGAGCTATTTGGCCTAGAATTTTAGTCCTTTCTTTATTCCAAGCAAACAACTAATTAAGTATTTAGCCTTGATATCTGCTACTAGTTATATATTTCTTTGTAAGTTAATGTCCTTTAATTAATCATAATCCTATGAGGATAATTAGGCAGATGATGCAAAGATTTATGAAATTAAGATATGATTCTGTTATTTATTGATCATCATAACTGTGTTAAATAAAGGAATATCAGGACAATTAATTATCTCTGAAGAAGAATGACTTGTGGTCTATCTAGTAAATGCCTTGAAGAAACATCTACTTTTAAAAAGACTTACATATACAAAAATATTTATAGCAGCTCATTTTGTGATGACAAAGTATTGGAAATTGAGGGGATGTCCATCAAATGGGGAATTGTTGAATAAGCTGTGGTATACAAATGTAATGGAGTACTATTGTTCCATAAGAAATGATGAGCAGGCAGATTTCAGAAAAACTTGGAAAGACTTACACAAACTGATGCTGAGTGAAGTGAGCAGAACCAGGAGAACATTGTACACATTAACAGTGACAGTCAACTTTGATTGAATTAGCTTTTCTCAGCAATGTAATCCAAAAGGATTGGGTTGTCTTGGAAAATGCTATCCACATCCAGAGAAAGAACTATGGAGTCTGAATGCATATCAAAGCATTTTATTTTCTCTCTTTTTTTGTTTTTTTCTTTCTCATGATTTTTCCCTTTTGCTCTGATTCTTCTTTCAAAACATAACTAACGTGGAACTATGTGTAATATAATTGTGCATGTATAGCCTATATCAGGTTGTAGGCCATCCTGGGGAAAGGGGAAGGGAGAGAGAAGGAAAAATTTAGAACTCAAAATCTTTACAAAAGTAAATGTTAAAAACTAAAAATTAATTATTTTTTTTAAAAAGAGACCTCCACTTGTGTTAGGGGTTATTCATCTGAACATGCCTAGAAGCTGAAAATGTTCTATTATAAATAACATTTAATATGCACTGTTTTGCACAATGCCAAGTATAAAAACTGGACTCTAATTCTCCTGTTTTGTATTTGAGCTTCTTAGATATATCAATATGACGATTGGCTAATAAAAATGTAAATTTCCTGGTCTAAAAGGTTTCAAATTTGATTTTATAATAATAGAAACATAAGGGTTGAGTTAACTTTCACTATTTGATTTGGTAATAGGCACTGTAAATTTAAAATTGTGTTAAGATGAATTTTGTAGGAACTTTTTAACAGAAAAAGAGAATCTCTATGAGCAACCTGAGTCTAAGAAGCCAGTCAGCTGGAAACTGCTCTGAAGACCATAACTAGACCAAAGGGCTGCATCAGATGGTATCTGAGAACCAGATACAAGATTAGAGAACTAAGACTTAAACGGACATTTTTTTTTACTGTTTACTTTTCCCCCTTGTATCTTTTATCTGTAAGGTCTACTTCCTAAGTGGAACTTCCACCTTTGGTTGTGTGAACGTGTTGATCAATTTCTCCCCATTTTCCCTTCGCATTGTTACTCACTATAAACCTTGATGAAGTGTTTGCAATATCACTTTGTGATTCTTTGAGGAGATGTCATCTCTCAATAAAAACAAATGGGGGAAGGTAAGAAATTAATATTTCTACTTATATTTAATAACTAATTATTGTATTAGGATGAAGGTTTTTCCCCTTTTCTACTTCCTTATTCAGAAGCCAACCAGTGTGGGATATCTCTCTTATAAATTTACCCAGGCCAAGATCTAATCAGATAGCAAAAGAAATTCTAAGTTTAGGTTGATGAGTATATTCCTACTCATTGTGTTTGCTCACACAGATCTGGGGAAAAGGTTGATTCTCCCTGTTATCAAGACAGGTAATGGAAATTGCTGTCTCTTTGACCAAGATTTGAGTGACCTAAGTCACATGTCCCAAGACCTTCATTTTAATATAGCCCACAACTCCCAATGTATTAACCAGTTCGAGTTGATTCCCATCCCTCAGGAACACTTAATCTTTGAAGGGCATTTAAACTGTGACCCCACCACCCATTAGGGGTCTTTGGTCTAAGAGAGATGGCCAAATGACTGTTCTTTTATTAATAACCTACTGGTCTTATTAATAAAATGATATACAGAATATATGTATATAGAAATAGATATATAAAAACTTGACAAACACACAAATTTATGAAGAGTCATTTAGAAAATAGTCCCTGCTCCCAAAGATCTTCACGATAAAATCCCACCCCCTTCCATGGCAAGTTGATCTATAATAATACAAGTCATAAGACAACAAAGCAGAAGAGAGGTCTAAAGTATTCTGAGAGACTCTAAGCTAGAGAGATCATTTGGAATCAAAGAAGGGTCGTTAAAGGTTTGAGTCCAACTTGTTGCACGGGGCAGGAATTATAGCAGGGAAGCAGATGACCCAGCCAAGGTGCTACTATTCAGTCAGAAGCTTCTGTAGTAAAAGGGGTTATGTCACCTGCATTGCCGTCCTTCCTAAGCAATATGGGTGGAGTGGTCCATAAAATGTGATCTTGAAAAATCATTTTGGTAGTAGTAGATCTTACCCCACTGCACTACAATAGCTATTTACATAGTCCTTTAGAGCTTACAATTCACTTTACAAATATCTCATCTTGATCTGAACTCAGGACTTCCTGACTCCAGGTCCAGTGCTCTATCCACTGTGCTACCTAGCTTAAAGATTATTTATGATTGCCTCCTAGATCCCTAGTTTTCTGCACCACAACCTCTCCTTTGGCTCATTCCCTTTCTTTCTCCTCCCTGGAATGATTGCCCCACTCACCAAACACTAAACACCAATTTCAAAAGCAAATGCCTAGGTTATCATGCTCTTCTTTTCCCAAACTTTTTCACCTTTTGTGGTATGTAGCTGGGAAGAATGGAGGGAGACTCACCAAAACAAATTTGAGGAGGTTGTCATTCTTATAGATCACAGATCACAGTGAAACCTCAAAGAACTGCCCTGGCATCGGGGGCATTGGAGACACTGGTATGTTGTCCAGGTGAATACTGAAGCCTCCAAAAGGCCCAATTTATGACAGATCTTCTTTTACATATCTTCTTCCTAGTATGTGAGGAACATTAAGATACTTAGTAGAATAAATTCTTTTCACTTAGACTCTCCTGCTATTGTTAGGTTTTGGTTTGGTTGCTATGGCTTGAGCAGAAAAAAAGAAACTCAACATGTTATAATGTGATCAGATACACTTTGGTATACAGCAAAGGAATCTTTAAAACTCCCTTGCAATCAAAGTTACAAATTCAGGAAAAGATTTAAAATATGCCATCTTAAAATTCATTCCAAGAGAACTTCAAGATCTCTTCACACACATTTTGGGGTCTTCTATCAATTGTACTGAGCAAAGAAGGAAATATATGTTCTGAGATATCTCCTTAAGAGTTCTTGCACTGACTTTCCAAAGATGGAAGAGAGTGAAGGGGAAGGGGAAGAAAGTTAATTTACATGACTGAAATAACTTGTAAAAAGCCTTTCCAGTTCGACAATCATCTGTTTTCTTACAGTGCAGATGAAAATGGGCACAGAAAAGAGTGAAAAAGCTTGCTGGGTGATTTATAGGGAAGTAACAGAACAATGAAGAAAAGAAGAGGGGAAAAGGTTTTTAAATTATTTTTCCAATGAGATGTCCAGAACAAATTTTCCTTCTTCCTTCCAATCTGCTTCTCTATGGTAATAAACTCAGAATAAGAAAGAGCACAAGTCACAGGGTGTGTTAGAAATTCTCTGATTCCTTCTTTCCCTACTAAATCTCAATGTAAGACTTGCTTTTCCATTTAAATAGGAGATTTAAAAAAAAAACATGTTGCATACTTATGGATGATTTTATTACAACTCAGAGTAAAACAATAAACATTTATACTTATTTCAGAACAATTTTCAATGAAGCTGATAATCTATAAAGATGAGAAAAGAAACAAATATGGTAAAACAGGAGTCTTTGCCTTTAGATTTGATCTGCTTAATCAGAGAAGCACAGATTTAAAGCTGGAAGGGACCTTCCTTAGAGGTCATGAGTTCCAGTACTTTTGGGGAACCTAAGAGATTAAGGGACTTTACCAGAATCACACAGCTAATAGGTATCTGAGGCAGGGTTTGGGATATTTCCATTAAAACATACTGCTGCCATTCACACTGGTCTACTTCTCTGGGTTTCCAAAGTATTTTTATCACAGTCTTGCAAAATACATGCTTTATTATAATTCCCATTTTAAGGATGGAAACTGAGATTCAGAGTGCACCTGATTTGCCCAAGGTCACACTTACTAAATGGAAGGATCGGGATTTTTAACTTAAGACTCTGCTTACCACAAGTCCACCCTCCTATCTATGATTTACATCAGAGGTTCTCAAACTTATTTGCTCTACCACCCCCTTTTAAAAAAAATTACCCAGATTCAGATTCCTTAAGAGTTTCACCCAGTTGTCTATACAAGTGTCACAAATGCTCAGATTCTTAAAATCTCACCCACCTAACTGGTGTTTTAATAAACCCTGTCTCTGACTGAAAGAAGGCATGGTGGGTCTAATTCTTTAAGACAGAACTGTTGTCCATTGCCCTTGAATTTCGAGGTTCCCAGCAGTCCTAGACTTCAACATATGGTTCCCTAACACTGGGAAACAGCCTAATCTCAAGCTCTTGAAGATCCAAACACTGCTATGACAGAGCTCAGCCACGGAACAACCAAATTTTCAGTTGAAGCAAGACTTCTGGAAGGGCCCATGAATTTGTACCCCACCCCTTTCCATTTTCCTCTTCTTGTTAGTTATGGGAGATCCTCCAAATTAGTCAGAAAGGAAGATCCAAGCAAAAATAAAACTAGCCAACTAAATATGGCATCCAAGATTATGACCAAAAAAGTGACATTGGTAAAAGCTCTGTGTGCTGGGAAATTGAAACAGTTGATGCAAGAAAGAAAGAAATGTTAAGAAAAAGTCAAACAAAAACAACTGTGCCAATAAGAAGTCTTCTGACAAAAGCTGGAGCTGCTCAAAGGAGTCTGGATCAAACTGATGTCCTTTTCCACAATCCAGGGTCCTTATTCTGCAATGGCTTTATAATGTCTCTTTGAAGCACCCCTCTAATTCAATGCCTGAGGTCCCAATCTACAGTGGTGATTATAACATCTGAGAAAAGTCTGTCCTCTAAGACATTGGAAAAGGAAGATAAATGCAAATATGGGGTCTGGCAGAGTCCAAAGAGCATAGAGTAGAAACAGAAAAAGTGACAGATCAGTCACAAGAAAGCTTAATCTCTCCTGACAAAGAGGATCTGATAGTTTTTCTCTCTGCATCCCCAAGCAAAGATAATGGACAAGAAAACATGCCATTTAATGAGGAGGCTACTTGGTTCCAATGTGTAGAGGATCCCATAAAAAGTAGTCTTACTCATAGCAGCCTACCAACTCAAATTTCTGAGACCTCAGAAGAGAACTGCAAGTGTGAAGACCAGTTCCTTGCAAAGTTATTAAATGATTCAAGTGACCTTGTTCAAGCTCTTGCCCAAGACCCAATGCCAACTCCTTTATTTGAAAATGCTGCCCATGTAGTGACCTTTAAATCAAGTTCCAACACACATCTAGAAGAATAGGGCTAAAAGGAGAATTTCTTAAACTGACTCATTCTTATTTGGAGCCAATGAAGGAAAAATCTGATTCATATAAACCCTCCTGTCAAAAAGGCAAATCTGAATTGGATCTCCAAAATATAATGGCACCTAGTGGGCCCATTTTTCCTACTTCTTTAGCAAATTACCTCTTAGCAACATCAGACTAGCAAGAGGCCATTAATGATTCTTTAGACCAACCTGTGACCCAAAATACTGCTTCAGACCTGCTAGAGGCCCATGGTGCTATGCAGACTTTGACTTTGGACTCAGGTCAGATTGCTAGTTTATCACCATACTTTGAGAAGAGACTAGTTGCCACCACACCAGATATAGTTGATCAAGAGATGAATAAACTATATGATACTCGCTTGCTTTCAGAATTGCCATCCAAGAATCATAATTTCTCAATGGTCCCTGAGAGTAAACTAAACAAAGAATCAAATCCTTTAGCAAAAGACCCCAAATTGGCACCCAGTGATCCTGGCCAATTGGATGGAGAGAGTCTCTAGATCAGTGCAACTAATGTGATTTCTGTATCCATGGCATTTTCCAGCACCACCTTTTACTCTTGTCCTTTCTCTGATACTACCTTGCCCTTTACTTTAGAAAAGAAGAAATGAAAGAGATGTGGAATTTGTGAACCTTGCCAACAGATGGCAAATTGTGGTGAATGTATGTACTGTAGAAAATGAAAATATGAAGACAGTTAGGTGAGGAAGTGAACAGAGCCCTGACCCTGGAGTTGGGAGCACCTGAGTTCAAATTTGGCCTCAGACACTTAATACTTACTACTACCAGCTGTGTGACCTTGGGCAAACCCCAATTGCCCTGCCTTCCCCTCTCCAAAAATAACAACAACAACAAAATGAAAATATAGCCACTAAGTCTGTAAGATGAGAAATGGTGAGAAGCTGAAAAAGAAGCCAGTGGTCACAGTGCCTTTTGAGAAAGCTCCTTATTGGGAAAACCTCATCACCCTGCCAGATCCCATCAGCCTTTATACTCTATCTCATCATTACTCTCTGTTTCTGGAGGGGTGGATCCATGAATGCCAAAGCCTCCATTTAAGGAGAGGGCTGAGCCTAGAACATGTCATTTCTCCTCTGGCTACACCACTATGGAACTTCTGACTTCTTCACCATGCCCCTGCATCAGACACTTGTCTGGTGCTGGCCCTCATTACCTTATGCCTGGATTATTCCTAACCAGTTGATCTCCCTACCTCAAGGGTCTCTCCATTATGTTCCATCCTCCACTAAACTGTCAAATTAATCTTCCTAAAACGTCAGTTTGACTATGTCACAAACCTCCCCCTAACACAATCAATACACTCTGGCATCTCTTTATCCCTTCAGGCTCAAATGTAAAATCTTCTCTTTGTCAAATAAACAAATAAAAATTTGAAAAGGAAAATTACTCAGCAACTCCCCCAGAAATCTACTTTTCGTTAACTCTTTAACAGTTTTTAAAAATTTGCATCATTTCAAAAAATATTTTTAAATGACACATCTTAAACTTAATAATTAATTGTAAATTTGTGGGGTTTTCCTGCATAGAATTTTGATATGTATGTATATGTATCATATAACCATATACTGCTATATTGTCAACAAGTCATTACACACACACACATTCCTGCCAATACATGCTGGAATTCCTGACAATGCACAACATACTCACCTACCAACACTTGCTTGTTAAGACCTGTCAGAGGACTTGACCACTGATTGGTTATAACTCGCATTTTGTGTGTTTATTTGGAAAATAATGTAATCATTATGACTTTAACTTTGTAAATACACAAAATTTTCTTCTCTTCTTTCCTTATGCTTCTACCACCCCCTTATTTTTACTCAATACCCCCAATTGCACCTGAGGTTATTACTGCCCCCTGGATCATTCCAACAGCCCCCAGGGAGTATTATCATCCACTTTGGGAACCTATGAGAAAATATCAAACTTGTAGATATGGTAAGGTAGGAAACTAGAGATACTAATGCTAAAAGAAAGAATTAGAATCCAGTGAAATCTCAACAGATTGAAAAGATGGACCAAATCAAATGAGGTGACATTTAAGCATTATATCAAGCCCTATATTTGGACTCAAAATGACCGAGTGTACAAGTGCAGAATGAGCAGAGGGGTCCAGAATCTCCAAGTCTGGAGTTGTTCATTTGAAGGCTGGATAACCATTAGTCAAAGATTTTGTGGACAGACTATGCTTTGGTTAGTGTTTGGATGAAATGGCCTTAAAGGTACCTTACCACCCTAAGTTATGGAAATTTGCTTCAGGGTCAACATTTCAAAAGGATTTTATTCAAACAAGAAAGAAGACACTGTTCTAAGCATACTTGTTTCTACTGTATACCAAAACAAAACAAACAAACAAACAACCCTGCCCTCCGCCCAAAAAAAAAACAATGAAAATAAGTGAAACTAAGGGGGGGAGGGGAAGTATGGGAATCTGTTAACAAACTTACAAAATAAATAAATAAATGCCCACAAAATAGCTACTCTGCCTTGGTCAATAATAGAATAAGTGTATCATCATTCTATAGACTCAGATTTTGTTCATACAAAATCTAATCCCAACATCTAATCTCAAATTCTTCCATTGGGAATGTCCAGTTTGCAAAGCCTAAGGCAGCCTACACATCCCCAAGCTGAATTATTCTGAATTCCATTTAATAGCTTTCAGGGAGGTATGTGGTCAAGAGGGAAATGCCAAATACTCTCCTTGACTGACACTCTTTCTCTCTGGTCCAAAAGCTCCATCCCCTCCCTATCCCCAAAATTGTAAAAAGCAAAGAAGGAAACCTAAAACATTCTTAAATGCTGGAGGGAATTGTGACCCATTTCACCATGACAATCTGTGCAAATGTTTGTTTCAACACATGTCATACACATGCACACACACATGCAGAAACACATTTAAAGAAACTGCTGAGCTATTCAAGACACGCTCCCAGCTTTACCATTTCTAAAGCCACCAGATTTATTCAATTACTTGGCCCCTCCACACCTTTGAGGAGGAATGCTCCATTGATCTGCTCTGAACTTATAAATCCATCTAGTCTAAGGGCATAGACAGAGGACAAAGCGGAAATTCTATCCTGTACTTCATCATAAATGTTTTCAACCTTAGTTGTGCCTTTTGTTACATGCATCATTCAGTTGTGAGTGTTTATGTTCCCTCTGGGATTGGGTGGAAAAAATTTTTCATTAAAGATTACTTTCCTATAGTGATTTTAATGCATAACTCGAACTTTCTGAATGTCAAGGGCTTATTGGGGGTTGGGGGAAGAATGCTGTTACCATTAAAAATATGAGAGTGATGTCAACGTAAAACAAACCAATTTCATGTAATGCATACTAGCCTTTCCTCTACGATAAATCCTGGCAGGACTTCATTCTGTCTTCATCTGTACCTGAATCAGAATGGGGAATATTTAAAAGTAAAATTCTGAGAGTTGGTAAGAACACAAGAATGAAGAGAAAGAGTCAAGGTGAGCTGGGTTCATTCAGCCAGTAAGTAGCTGTCAGCATTAGAACCCAGTTCACCTTGACTCTAAAATTATTTTTTCTCTTAGAACCTCAGTTTTCTCACCTGGAGACTGGGGTGTCAATAGCAGTGCCTGATACACAGTAGGAATTTAATGTCTGTCAAACTGAATTGAATTGTGCTACCTATCTGACTGGAGTGTCATGAGCTAAGTGTAAGTGCTATGGAAACGTGAGTGATTATTCTGCAGTTTGTTAACTTTAGGGAAGGTTTAAGAATTATGACCACCTAACCTGGGCTGTGTGAATACATGGTACAGCCTCAGATACAAGGTAAGCTACTTGAGGACAGGGATTATTTTATTTTTGCATTTGTATCCCCAGGGTCTAACATTGTTCCTGGTCCATAGTAGGAACTTAATAAATGCTTGCTGATTGACTAAAGAGGGAGGGAATATTAAAATTAGGTCCTTTATGTTACTGGTCATGGAAAGCTTTGCATCTTCACGGTGATATTATGTGTTGTATTATATGAAGAGTGAGATGTATTGCTGTTGTTTTTTGAAATATGTGCACGTACATAAAGTAAGAGTACAAGTATCTCTTGTTGCAACCTAGGCAGTTGTCTTAATTCTGGGCCTTCTCTCTGTTTATTATTCCCAAATTAGCCTCTATAAAGCATGTTTATACATTCTTTGCATATTGTTTTCCCCATTAGATTGTAAACTCCTTGAGGGTGGAGATTATCTTTTGCCTCTTTTTGTATCCCCAGCACTTAGTCATAGTGCCTGGCACATAGTGGGTGCTTAATAAATGTATATTGACTGATTGGCTATCTTTTTGACCCCAAATCCTTGTTCTTAAATACTATTTTGCGCAGAAATGGAAACTCTGGGTTGGCGATTTTCAGTTCCAGTGTTTGGTAAATCTAATGTCCTTGTGATGACAGATATGAATGAGAATGTATATGTGGATGAGGACAAGGAATTACATACCACGAAGAACCCTCCACAGCATGATTTTAAAAAGAGAGAGAAAAGTAAACTGAGTTAGGGGACGAAAATAACAAATTTAGATTTTGAATATCCAGGGTTCAGATTCTGACTCTGATGTTTATTAGCTGTGTAATATCATTTCAGGTCTCTAAGCTTTCAACTTCAACATCTATAAAATGGGGATAGTGATATATCTCAAAAAGTTTTGGTAAGAAGGGCTTTATACACCTTAAAATACCTTAAAAAGTGAGTTATTGTTATTAATCAATCAGTACACATTTATTGTTTTTATGTGCCTGGCACTGTGCTAAGCCCTGAAGATACAGAAAGAGGCAAAAGTGCCTGCCCTCAAGGAGCTTGCAATCCAGTGGGGGAGACAAAAAGGAAACAGATAGGTACAAAGCAAGCTATATACAAGATAAATAGGAAACAATTAGTAGAGGGAAGGCACTAGAACTAAGAGGAGTTGGGAAAGGTTTCCCGTAAAAGATGAAGTTTTATTACTGTATTGATATATTTGCCTCCTATCTTCCCACCTGCCACAGAAGTCTAGTCTTCCTATAAAAGATGGGATATAACTATGAGATTGTGAGCTTGCTTCATATCCCACCCTCTACCACAGAAGTTTGGGCAAACTTCAGCTAAGGCCTGGATCTAGTGACTCCTGAAGGATTCAGATGGTTCCAGAGCAGATGTGATGAATCCCGCATGTTTTAGGATACGCACTTAAAGATCTGCTTTAGTTTGAGGCCTTTCAGGCCTAGAGAAAAATCTAAAAAACTATTTCAGTGATGAAACTAGTCTTATGTCCTTAGGAGGTATGATATAGCAGAAAAAACACTGGCCCAGCAGTCAGGAGCCATCAGTTGCAATGTTGGCTCTCACACCAACTGGCTTTGGGATTGATTAGTTAATTCTCTCTGGATCTTAGCTTCCTCCTTTGTAAAATGATGATGGACTAGACTAGATTATCTACTATCCATTCTGTGACTAGATGAACTGAAAAACTGGTATAAATGATCTTGATTAAATGTGAATTTAAATTGATTGTGCCACCCCTGCCCCATTATCATAGTAATGAGAAACTTACCAAACACAGGACACCTACAATCTCACAAAGCAAGTCATTCCTACTTATTTCCCTCACAGAGTTGTTACAAAGAAAGCAGAGAGCCTTGTATGAATGTGAATGTGTCACCATAAGTAAATCACAGAGGCAGCTAGTATGGTGCAGGGAGCAGAGGACCAAGGAGGAATAAGGAAGATCCGGGTTCAAATTTGAGACACTTACTAGCTACATGATCTTGGGCAAGTCACTTAACCTCAGCCTCAGTTTCCTCAACCTGTAAAATAGAGATAATGAACAGCACTTACCTCACAAAGCTGATCAGTCTAGTACACAGTAGGCATTTAATAAATAGCTATTCTCTTCCAGTCTCTTCACCATTCCTTAACATTTCTGAGCCTCAATTAATTCATCTATAAAATGGGTTGTCACAAGGATAGCACTTTGTAAATCTGAAAGTGCTGAATAAATATAAATCCTGACTCTAGTATTAACTGCGTGACCACGGACAAGTCGCTTGATGTCTCTGAGTCCCAGTATCCTGGCTGTAAGGGAAGATAATACCTCCATTCAATATGGACCTCACAGGGTTGTTGTGAGGATTTAAAGTGTGTTAAAGGAAACTTGGAAACTTTGTTCCATAGAAGTATCAACTATCGTTTTTATTGTTACTACTATTCAGGATTTCTGAGTCTTTGAGTACATGGCCATATCAACAGAAGAAAATCATGCTGGCTTGGAATCAGGGAGCAGCTTCTCCTGTGCCGTCCTCTGTCCCAGTGATTAAGCATGAATGAAGACTGGGACTGAGCTTTTCCTTGGTTCTCCTGAGCTCTTTAACAGGCATATTAACCTTTAATGGGAGTCAAAGGAACATAGGATTAGAGTGATACAGAGTCAGAGATTATCTGGACCATTATCTTCATTTTCCACGAGCAAACTGACCACTAGGGCAGCTAAACCCATCCAAAGCCACCAAAGGAGCTAGGGGGCACAGCCAGGATTCCACCCTGGGTCCTCAGTTTATAAATATGAAATTTCTTCCCAGTATACAACAAGACCACTATACTGTTCTACTCACATTTATTTTTAGGTGACCCCCAAAGAGGCTGAAATGTCAAAGGTATTAACATTGACATTTAGCCAAACAGACAGATCCAATATCTGCATCCATCCTAAAATTTCCAAAAAGGGGACATATTTCATTGCCCTCTCCCTTACAATCCCCTAATTTAACTAATAAGGGAAAGCACATGTTCCTTTCATCTCCAATCTTCCCCTTGACTGGCTACTTCCTCACCGTCCCCTAACTGTCAGGTCTCTATAGTCATTCTCACTCTTCACTTGTGCTCTCTTGATCTTTTTGAGGTAGCTAGGTGGTACAGTGAATAGAGAGCTGGGCCTGAAGTCAGGAAGACCAGAGTTCAAATCAGGCTTCAGACACTAGTTGTATGACTCTGGGCAAGTCACTTAACCTCTGCCTGCCTCAGTTTCCTCAACTGGAAAGGAGGAATAATAAGGATACCTACCTCCCAGGGTTGTTACGAGGATCAAATGAGAAAATAATTGGAAAGTGATCAGCATAGAGTAAGTGCTACATAAATGTCAATTGTTATCATCATCATCATCGTCAGATGGATTGGAAAGAGGAAAGACTGGAAGCAGGAAGTCCAGTTTGGAAGGTTCTGCAATAATCTGAGTGGGACAACATGACCAATATAAAGATGTTTTATGCAACTGCATATGTATAGCCTGTATTAATCTGCTTGGGGAGGAGGCAGGGAGGAAGGGAGAGAATTTGGAATTCAAAACTTTTAAAAATGTTAAAAATTGTTTTTACATGTAATTGGAAAAAAATAAAATGTTATTTAAAAATAAACAAAAAGTAATAATCTGAGTGGGAGACAATGTTTCTCACCCCTCAGAGACAAGGGTGTCAACTGGAGGAGGGGTTGCATGTGTGAGGAGAAGGGGACCATAGACCTGGCAGCACTTGACAACTGACTGAATATTCAAGGTGAGGAAGACTAAACGCTCTAAGGGAGCAAACGTGAGTGTCTAGAAGGATGAGGGTTCCCTTGGAAACAAAAAGGATGAGACCACAGTCTGGATTATTCAACCTGGCAGGTTCACCTGAACTACTCAGATAATAATTCTTAATTCTCTAGTTTCCTTGACTAGTGAAATAACCAGACACAGCAAAATTTGTGGGATGGTCAAACCTACACAAATCAGTGAGGATACCTCCCACCCCTACCCTCCCAGGCCAGTTCTCTTCTCCCTCCATCCCCTCCTTCTCTCACCTTCTTTGGGCTCAGTAATTAAATGAATGCTCTCATTCCTTTTGGAAAGGGTGTGTCAGGTGTGTCTGTTGGCTCTATTCATAACCAATCATCATTTCCAGACCAAAACTCCCTTCTTTACGCCACTACCATAAAAGGCAATCAGATGGCACAGTAGATAGTCAGTAGAAGTCAGGAAAACCTTACTTAGTTCAAATATGACCCTAGACACTTACCAGTTATATGACCCTACCCAAGTTAATCTGTTTACCACAGTTTCCTCATCAGCAAAATGGGGATAATTATAGCACCTGCTTCCTAGAGTTAGTGTGAAGATTATATTTACAAAGTACTATCTTAAAAGTTCTCTTCTTCCTCCTCCCCTTCTTCCTCTTCCTCCTTTTCTTCATTACTAGTTGTAACATTCTATTTGAATTTAAAATTCTTGAGGGTGGGGACTATCTCACTTTTTAATTTATATCCTGAGGTCCTATTACAGGGCCTAGCATGTAATCAGCATTTAAGAAGTTCCTTTGCATTTACTCCATCAGCTCGATTGTGGCAGTTGATGGAGTGCTGACTTTAGAGCTTGAGTTCTGCTTCAGACACTTAATAACTCTGTGACCTTGGGGAAGTCACTTAATCTCTGTCTGCCTCAGTTTCTTCATCTATAAAATGGCGATAATAGCATTTGCCTTACAGGGTTATTTGTAAAGAATAATCTCGATACTAACTGGGAAAAGCTTTGCAAATCTTAAAAGTACTTAATGAATATCAGCTCTTACCAGCTCATCATTTCCCTCTGACAAGGCAGATTCTCCACTGCCACTTCCCTCTCTCAACTAATTAAAGGTGTGTTACTTTAATATTTTTGTGCCTCAGACTCTTCATTAAAGAAATGGTGAGGGGCGGCTAGGTGGAGGAGGGAATAGAGCACCGGCCCTGGAGTCAGGAGGACCTGAGTTCAAATTTGGCCTCAGACACTTATCACTTACTAGTCGTATGACCTTGGGCAAGTCACTTAACCCCAATTGTCCTGCTCACCCTCTCCAAAAAAAGCAAAAAAAAAAAAAACAACCAAAAAACATGGGGAAAAAAAGAAATGATAATACCAGGCTCTTCCTGAAGGCAAGAAAATGTACTACAGTGACCTCTGGAGGTGCCTTAGGATCACAGAATCATCCTCTAATTCTGCAGTTCTACCTGCAGAAATCTGGGGCTACCCTTTCCTGACCAATTCATTTTTTATTCCTTGGCTCTCAGTAAGGAACACTGATTAGAAAGTCAATATTCTGTGTGTCTTTAGGTGAGACGCTGAACCTCTCCTGATCTCATAAAATGAGAAGATAATGACTAAGGTGGCCTATAACTCAATTCTACGGTCAGTCACTCAGTCAAGAAAGATTTATCAAGAACCTACTGTAAGAGCACTAAGCACTGGGAAGTGCTAAGCAATTAGCTAAGCCCTAAGAGAGGAAAAGTCCTTGCCCTCAAGGAGCTCACTTGAGTAGACTAGGGGAAGACAACATCCAAAAAGGAAGCTGAAACAGAGGATAAGGAGGGGAAAACAGGAAAGATTTCCCCTTGGAGTTCCATGCTTAGCTTCTATTAGGAGGCCCCCCCCCCCCATATCACCCCTACTGTTGACACACCACTAGACCTTCTGTTCACTCCATTCTTTTTTTTACTAAGGCTTGCATCTTTTCTCTGAAATATTCTTTTAACTTTGGGCTTTATAATCAGGATCTCATTCTACCATACTTTTTGGGGCATGAGTGGGAATAGAGGAAACATGGGAAATATGTCAAAAGACTCACTGGGTCTTTGACTAGGGAAGACACTGGGTCTTTGTACACCTAGGGAAAGTGTCTTATGTAGTTTGTCCTGCATTTTTAAAGAGGACCATGAAATAGGGAAGGTGATGTCATGACTTGCAAGTGAATGGGATTTAAGTGAAGCAGAGCTGTGAAAAGTCACCAGTCTCACTTTCTCCTTCAGAGCCATCTGGCTCCAGTGGCAAAATGTAGATCAGGACGACTAGAAATGGCCCTGAATGCAGTGGGAGACCTTAGCCTTCTTAAAATAACCCAAGTGACACAGACACTTGGGGCTTATAGATAAAACTACTGAGACTTTTCTAAGTTATATCCTCTTCACTCATGTATCCAACCCTGAATGGCCAAAGCCTACCTACTTTCAAGTTTCTTCCTAATCTGCCCAGGCTCAGAAATTACCCTCCACAGGTGTAAAATGACTGAAACCAAAGCAAGATAAAAACTTTCTCTAGGCTTTTCCCAAATTGGCCTTAACCCTGCCCTACCCTTCTTCCCCCTAACACACTAAGGTTGTAAAGACACTATATAGATACTTCCCTTCCCCCACCCCCATGAGGAATTAGAGACCGGTCACGGGTTATTAAGACTTGTAAACTTCTGAACCTCAATCCTGCAAATACTGCAGACATAATGACTTGGTAACAGAACACTGTTACCAAGAAGTGAATTATTCTAGCCAGTCTGGTATCTTCTAAGAAAAGGCAATCACTAAACTAGAAATTAGGTAAAATGGGAGAAAAGCTATTATTTCATAAAATGTTAACATGTTCTAAAAAGTCTTATTGCCCTCATGTATCAGAAATGCATTTGCTTATTTAAGGATGAAATTCAGTTATGAATTTATTGAGTTCTTGCCACACAATGAGCACTAAAAATATAACCTTAGTTTGGCTGGAAAGGGATGATTGAGAGGGAAGGAAGGAGGGAGAGAGGGAGAGAGAGACAGAGACAGAGAGACACAGAGAGACAGAGAGAGACAGAGACAGTCACAGAGAGAGAAAGAGAGACAGAGACAGAGGCAGAGAGACAGAAAGAAGAAATGTGTCAGTATAGATGAGGGGCCATATTTTAACTTTACTTTTCTCCCAACTGGCGAGAATAGCTTATTCTCCTTAAAGTTGCCTCTGGTTCTGTCAATAATATACAACCATTCTCCTAGCCATTTATATTCAACTCCATATCCAAAATTTCCAAATCCTATTATTCTATCTTTGTATCATCTTCTCTATTCTAGCTTAGCTTAGCACAGTGAGTGGCAAATAGTAGATGCCTAATCATTCCTTCTTTCTTTTTTTCTTTCCTTCTTTCCTTCCTTCCTTCCTTCTTTTCTTCCTTTCTTCCTTCCTTCCTTACCTCCTTCCTTCCTTCCTTCCTTCCTGCTTTCCTTCCTTCCTTCCTTCCCTTCTTTCCATCTCGTCCTCTCTCACTTACACAAGTCCATACACTCATCGTCTAGCCTACTGGAATAATAACCTCCTGTAGTTGTTGTGAGGCTCAAATGTCATTATGTTTGCAAAATGTTCTGTAAACCTTAAAATGCTACATGAACCTCAAGAATTGTAATTGGTGAAAGAAGTTGCACACAAATTGGGCAAAGTGAAAAGAGGACTGGTGTCAGAAGACTTCAGTGAAAATCCTGCTTGATACTGCCTGTGACCTCCAACAAGTGATTTTATCTCCTGGGTCTGCTTCCTCATCTGCAAAATGAGGGTGCTGGCCTTGATAGTCTTTGATGTCCCCTCCAGCTCTGGATTTCTGAGTCTATGATCCCTAAACTGGGAAGGGGTACCAGAAGAAGAAAAAGAATGGAGACAGGAATGAACATGAAGGGGTGAGTACAGTAAGAACTCTGTTTGTTTCATAACTACACTCATACTATAAAAATATCAACACTGAGGGGCGGGTGAGGAAGGCACAGTTGTAGCTCACTTAATATACCAGATGTTTCTGGAGTTGTATACAAATCAAATGAAAAAGTAAGTCTTTTAACATGCAACAGGAGGCTTCTATTTCAGGGAACCCTGGGCTGAATTCTAAGTTACAGCAAGAAGAACTTTCATAATATGAATTAATTAACTCTTCTGCTTGTCTAGTTTTGAAACCTAGGTTTTTGTAAATTGAGTTTTCTTAAGGTAGGGCACACCTGTAATGTCACTGCTTTCCCATTAGTATCTATATAAACTAGGACAAAGTACTACACTGACTGTCAGGTGATGGTGCCAACCATTTTGGAGGGTAGCTGATGTCTGGTCCAGTTAGAAGGATTTGGAGAATCAGTATGGCAGAATAGAAAAAATTCTGGATTTGGAATCTGAGAATCCTGGCTCTGCTACTCCCTACCTGTGTCAATGTGGGCATGTAACTGAACCTCTCTGGGTCTCAATTTCTTCAACTATAAAATGAAGGAGTAGAACCAGATGACCTTAAGAACCCCTAAAAAGGGGTTCAGTCTATGATTCCATGACAGATGACATAAAAACAGCCTCATTGATACATGCCCTTCAAATTTATGAATTTATAACGACTCTCACCTAAATTGGACTGAGATTTTATTAATTATGACCTACCTCAGTTAACATACTTGTAAAATGGGTATATCATTATTTTGAGATGGAGCCTCTAGTTTATTCAAGTAGATAAGTAGAGGCACAGAAATATGGAGATTGGACGCACAGCTCTCCTTCCACCAAAAATACTGGCACTCAAACATAAAGCTGGTCATCTTGGCTTGTAAGGATCACTTTGTCCATCCTTAATCTCAAGCACTAAAGTACTGTACTACTAGAGAAATTAATAGAATTCTGCAGGCAGGGCTCATTACATTTCCATTTTACCTAACTTACTTTGGTCCCCATTGTTGCTAGCAATGCTTTCATTCATTCTCATTCATTCATTCATTCAATGCAATAAATACAAAGTTGAACAAGGTTCCATGAATAAGAAGACAGAAATAAAAGCAGTCTCTACCTGCAAGGACCTTTCATTCTCCTTTTCACCTCAACTAATCTCTCTTTTTTTTCTAATCTATAAAATAGGTATAATAACATTTCATTCTCATTCATTCCTTCATTCAATGCAATCCAAGAAACACTATGTTGACTCCTGGGAGACAAGATGGCGTAAGCAATAAATCGTCATCCCTCTCCCTTACTGACCTCTGAAAAACCACAGCAGAGCCAGCAGAAAGACGTGGTGGAGCAGTCCTTTAGCCTGGGAAACTTGGAACATTGGTGAGAAAAGTCTTTCTCACTGAATTAAAAGAGGAGAGTATTCCAGGACTAGAAGCATCCTAGCAAGAAAGCAACAAGCCCCACCTCAACACAACAGTGACAGATCCTGAGCCCCAGGGTGGTGAAGTAGGCCACCACCAACACTGGGACCCCCTGGGTACCTTAGCATAGCCAGGGGAATTGGTAGACTCCAGGTTAGAGAACCACTATGTACTTCAGCGCAACCCTGGGCAGGCAGAAATCCTCCAGCAGCCAGGCCTCCACATACTTCAGTCTAACCCCTGGGAAATGCAGAAAAACCCTACCTGGCCTCAGCATACACTGGCTACCACTACCAGCTCCAGCTCAGCACCAGATA
The DNA here is from genome assembly GCA_028646515.1 of Pseudochirops corinnae. NCBI lineage: Eukaryota > Metazoa > Chordata > Mammalia > Diprotodontia > Pseudocheiridae > Pseudochirops > Pseudochirops corinnae. The sequence continues at coordinate 118,741,061 of CM053588.1, read as the reverse complement.
AGCTACTAGACACCTACAGCCTCCAGCTGCCAGAACCTGAGGCCCTACCACATAAAGCTCTGTGAGGGCAAGCAAAGCAGGACTTTTTGCTGGTTTTGTGGACTGAGTTTTAAAGCCAATCAAATGTCTTTGACTGAGCCTTACCTTTGATTGAATTAAGAGTCTTTAATTGAATTAAGAGCTTTTGATCAACTTAAGAGCCTTTGATTGACTTAAGAGTCTTTCATTGAAACAGTATATATTACATGGCATGGAGAGAGAGGAAAGAGCATTTGAGAGAGAGAGAGACAGAGAGCCAAGCTGAGAGAGAGAAGCAAGTGTGAGCAGACTAGGGGAACTTGCTTGTGGGGAGGCCTAACAGAAAGAATGTTTGTGAGGTTGGTGCTCTGTCTGTTGATCTGTGCTGATTTCTCACAGAAAGTGAATTGAGATGATGGTGCTGGTAATGTGTGTAAGTATTGTTGTAGCCCTGTTAAATTTTGTCTTCCTAGAAACAGAAGCTGCAGGCAGGAGCCCCTGAAGCCTGCTGTCAATTAGAAGCAGGAAAAGCTTGGAGTGGTGCAGCCCCTGTGAGCTGAGACAAGGAGCAGGATGGAGAACTGCCTATGTGTGAATCCAGGTAAGAGTCATGTGAATCCAGGCAAGGCAGGGGATGCTCAGCCCACAGAGGAAAAGCCATGGGACTTGGAAGTCAACCTCGAGTCAAGAGGAAAAAGGATTTTACTTGGACACTCTATATTAACTAAAGAGATTGTAACTTACTGTGACATACGGGTGGATGGTGTTTGTATTTTCTGCTACCCCTTAAGGATGTGTTATGCTAGGACCTGAAATTCTACTACACTGTACTTATTTGGTAAAAAGTGTCAAGATAGCCTTTGCATGCTAGGACTCAAAGCCTCAAAGGCAGACCACTGAACTTTTACTCTTGGTGTGTGTGCATTGGCATGCCTGGGGTCTTACAGCTGATCAGTACTGAGTGTGTCCCAGGGAATATTCCAAGTTAATATCTCTGGAAAATCGAGAATTAATTTGTGGTCTAAAATAAAAGGGAACCATCACTCTAAGCTTCTAACATTTCACTGATCTCAGGTTAATAGAATACACATCAAACTCCATTCCCCACAGCCCATTAAGGACTCCTACATTTAAATACCTCCCTACAAGAAGCAGTCTTTTATTATGCTCTGTAATGGCTATGATTGTCTTTAGGCAACCCCCAAGATGTCCAAGATGACCAAGAAGGGATGTTATAAGGAATAATAAGGTACAGAATATCCTTAAGGGGAAAGGAAGAAGTCTGGTTCCCTTGTAGGTTTTGCAGAAATGTTTCTTAGCATTAAGCCCAAAGCAGTAGCAATCACAGAGCAGTTACCTGGTGTCATCATGTGAATAACTGGGCTGAATAGCCATCCCTGAAGGAATTCCTGCTCCTGAGAACATCCTATTTTTCCTTTGGTTCAAGATCTGTGCCCATTGCTAAAAACCAGTGTGATCTCTGATCACTTAGTGTTGGTGTCTGGGCTCAGAATAACTGCTGTGATCAGAGAGTAGCTGAGCAATGGTTCATGAGGCAGAGCACTAGGACTGTGCTGGCTTCATAAAGAGCTTGAGTCTATCAACCATTGGAATGGCAAACATATCACAGTATTTGCCAGAGTCCAGGCTGAAGAAATGATGGCATGGCTGGACTGTCTATACATCAATAATTAGCTTGGCTGTGCTCAGTGGTATGCCCAAAGGTCTGTTTTGGAACAGACTGCCTTCTGAGGTAGCAGTAAAATATACAGATTATTTTCTAAAGCTCCTTTTACAGAAATTGCTTACATTCTCTCTTGTTTCTGTCTTCTTTTTTCCAAGTGGCAGAGGCAGTTAAATGGCACACTGGATAGTGTTGGGGCTGGAGTCAGGAAGACCTGAGTTTAAATCCAACCTTAGACACTTACTAGCTGTATCACCCTGGGCAAGTAACAGAACTTCTGTCTGCCTTGGTTTCCTCAACTGTAAAATGGGTATAATAGGGTAGAATATCTCTGAGGGTTTTTGTAAGGCTCAAATGAGATAATACTTGAAAAGCACAGTGCCTGACATGTACTAAATGCTATATAAATGCTTATTCCATTACTCTCCCCCATCTTCCAAATGCTCACTCTATTTCTCAACCATATGCTGTGATAAAGAGTTTTGGGATGTTTTTTGATACAGTGCTTTTTCAGGTGCTCGTATTACTCAGGAAAGGACTGAGCATTCCAGAAAAACATCTGGAATTGTGAAAGTCAGAAGAAAGCTCCTGTTTTCCTAGAGCAGATAAAAGCACAATCCTATAAGGAACAGGTCTCTGTGAGAGGATACAAAGAAATCTGGAGGGAAGCGCTGACTTGATTGAACTCTCACAGATGGCAGCAGGCCAGAGGGAGATACGTGGGGTGGATTGTAAGAGGAAGAATGGCCTGCCCACACTGCCTGAGATGTCACATTTTTCACACTTCCCTGGATACAAAATCTCAAAACACCTGACCTAACAAACCCAAGGCATATTTTAAAATGTCAGGATGCAAAGACTAATTTATTAGATATAGGTTGTTCCAACTTGAAGCAAAAAATAAATTCTACTGCTATGAACATATAGACAGTAAAATGTTTACTGGCTAGAATAAAGGATTCAGAATGTAGAAATCTGAATTCTATTTGAAATTGTCTTCCTTATTTACTATTCCATTTAAATTTCCCAATCTGGAAAATGGGCATGAAATCAAGATGCATGTGACCTAAGTATACTAGAACAACATTAAGACTCTCAAATTAGACAATATTGCATTACAAACTATGAAATATACTAAATAAGGAAGGCATATTTTTATTTGCAAGCCATAGTTTTAATTCAGTTGCATTAAGCTACAATTTATAGTTAAATATTCATCAGAATCCCCTAACTGCTCATGTGACTTTCAACAAGTCAGTTAACTGCTTAATTTCTTCACCTCTAAATTGAGGATGGTTGGTGGGTAAAATGAACTTTGACCTCTGAGGTGTCTGATAAGTCTAAATCTATGATCTTTTTGTAGCACTAATATCAGTGACTAAATCAACACTCAACTTATAGAATAAATGTGCTATCTTAGCTTTCACTGTTTTCTATTTTCTTGGGGTTTTCTTGGAGGGGGGAAGACAGGGCAATTAGGATTAAGTGACTTACCCAAGGTCACACAGCTAGTAAGTGTTAAGTGTCTGAGACTGGATTTGAACTTGAGTCATCCTGACTCCAGGGCTGGTGCTTTATTCACTGTGCCACCTAGCTTCCCCTTATCTTCTGTCTTAAGGGGTGAAATCTGACCTGAATTTGTACCAAATAATGAGGTTGTATCCTAGGTAGACTCAGAGATCCTATACAGACAGGCATGAAAATGACACAACCATGAGAAAGTCTAAGTAACTTTCATTTATCCCCAGTATTAGCAGGGCCATGGTGATGACTTTATTCACTGTATCAGAATTCTTGATTGTTATTGTTTTATACTGCAGAAGGGAAAGAGAAATAACAAAAAAGATCATGAGGATGAAGGGCTTTAAAGAAGATAAACCAATTATAGTCAACACTGGATCACCCACATTTTAAGGGCAAAACTTGCTTCTGACGGCACTGACATCATTACAAACAGAGTAGATGACAAACATTCTTTAACATAATTTTTTATCCAGTCTTACTCCTTTATTTGGTGGCCTATAGCCTAAGTGGGGGTAAGGTAGGTTAGACCATGAGTGTCAAAAACCACTAAGTAAAGCCCAAACCAAAGATTAAAATGTAATTTGGAAATATTTAACAAAATAAATGAAAATATAATAGAACATAGGTAAAGTTAATAAGTGGTTTTCTAAGTCACTATGCAGCCAACAGGGATGCTTATATAGGGTTTAATGGACCGAATTTCTTTTTGACACCACCCACATAGGTGAAAACATTTATCTCCCCTAACACAGAGAAGGTATGAATCACAGAGTAGTTTGAGAGAGAAATCATGGTTGCTCCCTCACAGCAGTCACATGAAGAAGAAACAAGCAGCAAGGAAGAGCTTAGGGAATTGTGATAAGGATAGGAAAAGCTAGACAGCTTTTCATTTCCTGCCTGAGTGAGCTGAGCTTTCATGGCACAGCTATATTGTCTTCTTTCAGGTGGTAAGAATCTCAGGAAGGAGTCTAACCATATTCAAATTCAAGTGTGAATACACACATGTCAAAGCCCAGAACAAATTCAAACAAACAAATGAGCAAAAAAACAGCCCTATCCTTTCCAATTAATAACATTATTCACTGGTATGCACAATTAAGAATTGGTTATAAAAAACTTGTTTTGTTCCTGAGCAATACCAAGCTTTTTCACATTCAAAACTGGGGG
>CM053588.1:118713664-118736168 GCA_028646515.1 Pseudochirops corinnae | reverse complement strand
AGAATGCTAGTTTTTGGCCTTAAATAGAAGATACTTTTGATTATATTAAAGAAAGAACTTTTTATCTTTATGTTTTTTTTAGTGCTTTCTAGCATAAAGAAGTGCTGTGTTTTGTCAAAGTCATTTTCTGAGTCTGTTGATATAATCATATAATTGTTTTTGTTTTTGCTACTGTGACATGGGTGAAGTATTCTAGGGAGACTCTTCCCTGCAGCATGCATATAGATTCCCTGCCTTGTTTCAATCCATAATGCAAAACCTTGGTTAGGGAGAGAAAGTTGCTTATTTCTGGCCATTTGTAACTGAGGGATTTGCATTTTACAATGATGCGAACTCCATCTTAGGCACTAAGCTAAAAGAACTGATGATGTAGTGATTATATAAAAAGAAGACATTGGGTTCTTGAAGCTCTTTCCTTTGTGGCATCCAATAAGTTAGGATTGTTTTAAGCTGCATACTGAGAGTTGGGAGCAGTGGGAAGAGAAGAGGGGGAGTGGAGAGTCAACTACCTTCCCTCATTCCCCACCAATTTGGTTGAGCCATCTGGCAGCTTTAGCCCATGTCCTTACTAGGTAATTTATAGTTGCCATGTACTTTTAGTAAATCTCAGGATATCTCAGTATAGCCTCTCAATATATCAGTAATCATCATTTCCCTAGGGATTCAATTGGTTATTGGGTTAATTAAATCTTTGTCGTTGTTGTCTAGTTGTTTTTCAGATATGTCTGACTCTTTATGACCCCATTTGGGGTCTTCTTGGCAAAGATACTGGAGTGTTTTGCCATTTTCTTCTCCAGCTTATTTTACAGATGAGGAAACTGAGGCAAGCAAGGGTTAACTAACTTGCCCAGGATCACTCAGCTAGTAGGTATCTGAGGCTATATTTGAACTCAGGGAGAAGAGTCTTCCTGAGCTTAGGCCTGGCACTCTACCTATTGAGCCACCTAGCTGCCCCTGGACTATTATATTCATTTGTTTCTGGGTCTTGTTTATTTAGTCTGTTCCACTGAACTACTTTTTTTATTTTTAAGTAGTATCATATAGTGGTGATGATTACCATTTTATAATATAATTTGAGATCTCGTCATGGTTTCTCATTTCTGCTTTTGTTCATTATTTTCCTTGAGATGTTCAAATTTTTTTCCCCTCCAAATGAATCCTGTTAATATTTTATATAGTTGTATAATGTTAGTTTGGTATAGCACAAAATCTTGAAATTAATTTAGGTAGGTGGTTTTCATTATGTTGGTTTAGCCTTTCCATTTATAGTAAATATCTTCTTTTTACTTGTCCTCTTTTATTTATATGGAGATTTTTTTTTACTCATATTTGTGTTAGTACAGAGGCTATCTTGGTAGGTTATCAATTAGCTCTGTTATATATTTTATAGTTATTTTAAATGAATTTGAATGGAATTTCTCTTTCCATAGTTTCCTCCTGGTTTTTTGTAAAGAAATACTGATGATTTTAATGGATTTATTTTGTATCCTGATACTTTTATTGAAACTAGTAATTATCTTTATTAATAGTAGTAGATTTTCTGAGGTTTTCTATATAATCCACCATGTCATCTGCAAATTGGCATAACTTTTCTGATGTTTACATATGTCATTAATTTTTCTCTCATTTTATGGCTAGTGTTTCTAGGACAATGAAAAATCATTATGGGGATAGGGATAACTTTATTTTACCCCATAGTTGTTGAGAAAGTTTCTAGCTTTTCCCTAATTATGATAACACTTGATTTTAGAGCAATATTTCTGATCATATTAAAGAAGTACCTTCCATGCCTATGTTTTATGTGGTTTTTAATGTCAGTAAGTGTGAGATTATTTCCAAAGGCTTTTCCCCCTGTGTTTATTGAGATATTCATGTTGTTTTTATATGATTATGATTAGGCTAATTATTTTACTAAAGGAATTTAAATAGAACCAAACCATGATAAGAATAGTATGTTAGGAAAATTGAGTAATAGTGTGATAGATGAATAAGAGTAAATTTTATTGAAATTGTATCTTGTCCTGGTCCCCCTTCCACCACATTTCCCCCCACCCAAAGTTGCACAATAAGTAAGTTTAAGTAGCTAATATAATGTAACAATAGTTGGAAGTAAGATTGCAAAGGGGAACATAGAAATCACTTAAAGACTGTCCCATAAATTAAAGGAGCATAACAGTTATTTGCAAACTGTCTTGTAAATTAGGGGAGGATAGGAGTCACTGGAAACTGTATCATAAATTAACTAAGACCACATCTTGAAACTATGTACTAAATTAGAAGAAACCAACTAGGCCCCTTGTAATGGGTGCTTGGTTCTGCTAACTCCCCTTGGTCTATAAGCTTCAGATAAGCTTCAGCTATGTGCAGTAGTACCAGCAAAACACCAGCAAAGTGTAATGCTGATGAACTTAATCTAAGATGTTGCTTATAACTTTTGAGATGCTGTGTGTATGTTAGTAAACAAAACTTAAGATGGCATGGACAAGCATCAATTTATCCCTCACCATTGAAACTCTATAAAAATGGGACCCCAGGTTCCTACTCCTTCCCCAGAACTCTGATATTTGCTATAGATTCATGCTGCCCAAGTGATCCCAACTCCAATCCATGTTTATGTGACTCTCTGTGCCCCTTCCCCTTCCCATTCTCTTCCCCCTTCCTGCCATGCCATCCCCTGTCCTTATGCCATCTGCCTCTGTACACTACCCCTGTATGTGCCATTTGTCTCTGCACTTTTTGTGGCTGTTGCCCCTGTACTCTCTATGCCTTATTAATGTATAGTTGAAGCATCACTCCCAACTTGCTCGCCATCATGGTTTTCCCCAGCAAGTATCTAAAAAACCAGGTGTACTTGCTATTTCTTGACCCATAAACTGGGGGCACCAGGACTGAGATTTTAGGTAACTTGTAGCTGCACTAAAACATGAACGAATGGGGTGAAATGAATTCATGGGTAAAAAGCATGAGTGGGGAGTTGAATATTGTGTCCCCTACCAGAATTAATTTTTTCCCTTTATCTGGGTCACAATAAATGAATGAATAATTCCATAAATTAATTGGCAATACATAAGTATAGCCTGGAGGGAGAAAGGCTAGTAAAGGATATTATTATAATGGTTGAAGTGTGAAAAAAGGACATTGAGGTATTTTCTATGGGAAAAATGAGGAAGAAAGAGCTATCAGAGATTTTCTTGAGTCGGAGAATCAACAGAATTTGTCAGATAATTGTATTCAGGTGTGGGTTTTGATGTAGCAAGAACAGGTAAAAAAAATTTTTTTGCCTTTTTTGGAGGGGGGAAGGCAGGGCAATTGGAGTTAAGTGACTTGCTGAAGGTCACACAGCTAGTAAGTGTTAAGTGTCTGAGACCAGATTTGAACTCAGGTTCTCTTGACTCCAGGGCTGGTGCTCTATTCACTGTGCCACTGAACTGCCCCAAGAACAGTTAAAAATTACTCGAGATTATGAACTTGGATAAATGAGAAGATAGTGATACTATCAACAGCAGTAGAGATCTTAGAGTAAGGGGAATGTTTTGGAGAGCAGATGATGAAGTCAGCTTGGGAACCAGTGGAATATCCAGGTAGAGATGTCTATTGAACAGGAGGAAATTTGAAAGGGTGTCTGGATGAGATTTTGATGCAATTGAAGAGTAGTTATTTGTGTTGAAGAGTAGTTATCTATGTTTATCTGAGATGAAACCACAGGAATGGACAAATTCACTAAAGTAGAGAATGAAGAAAATGTAGAGAAGAGGAGTTATCAAAGAGTTAGGCCTATAAGAGCAAGTGTCATGGAAAGTAAAGCTAGAAAAGATACCCATTTGGAGGTCAACAGTCTCCAGTGCTTCAGAGCAGTCAATTTAGATGCCCAGGAGAAAATGCCATTGGGCTTATTGACATGGAAGTAATTCCTAACCTTGAAAAAAGCTGTTTTACTCGATTTGTCAGGACAGAAATTAGGCTAGAATAGATTTGGGAGTAAGTAGTTAAGAAGGATATCAGTAGTTAAAGATGACTATTTCTAGAAATTTGTCAGGAAAGGAAAGAGATAAGATGGTCATTGAATGGTGTACTTGGGTTAAGGAAAGATTGTTTTTTAAGATGGGCCAGAGCATATTTCTAAGCTGTGGGGAAAGAACCAATATTTTTTCAAAAAGAAGATGGAAGAAGCATGAGGAAAAAAGGATTGATTGATCAAAGTCCTTGGGAAAATGAGAAGGCACATGATGAATGTAGTACAGGTAAAAGGGTTAGTTTTGTCAAGAAGAAAGGCCACATCCTCCTTTGAGACTAAGGGAAAGGAAGAGGATGAATGAGAGCTCAGAGGATAAAGGATTAGAAAAGAGTGGAACTAAAAGAATTCATATTGGATGGTCTCAATCTTCTCAGGTAAGAATGTGAAATCAGACAGACAAGAAAGGAGTAACAGTGAAGTGACTATATCAATCAATGATCACTGTGGGATCAAGAATAAGTAGAGTTGACTAGAATATTAGAGGCAACCTAATAACCTCGTTCAACCCTTTCATTTTAACAGATGTGGAAACTAAGGAACAAAGAGGTTATGTAACTAGACCAAAATCACAGATATAGTTAAGGGTCAGAGTCAGCATTCAAACCCAAGTCCTCTGATTGGACCAGGACTCTTTTGGCAACACCATACTATCTCCAAAAAACTCTTCAGTTGTATTCCTTATCAGGGTGAGATCTAGACAGATGCTCAAATATTGTTTAAAATTACATTTTTATTTTCTTAATCAGCATTAATCTGCCTTCTCGTCCTCCCAAAGAAATCCCTGAAAAAAATATTTCCACATTGGCCATGTCCAAACAAATATTTGTCTCATTCTACACTTTTTGTCCTTTACCTTTCTATCAAGAGGTGATTCTTGATGATTCTTCTAGATTCATGATTGGTCATTAAGCTGAGCAGAGTTCCAGATTCTTTCAAAATTGCTTGCTTTTATCATTCTATTCTTATTGTATAAGTTTTCATTGTATAAATAGTTCCATTCTTCTCTTACGATCATCAAGATATAACAGAACTATGTCCAGGCTTCGTGTCTAACTTGACTCCCCATGTGTTTCCTAGTAATAATAGTATTGGGAGGACATGCATCATTTCCCTATATTTTTATGTAAGCATTTAATCCTTCTTTAGTTCTTTTTGGCTGCTTATTGATATTTCCCTTTTTATGTTTCTCTGAATTCAAACACAAGAGTATTTTACCTTCAAAGTTGCTATGTAGCTCTGGTTTTTATTTGCATTTTTATTTTCCAGAAATGCTTGGAAGTCCTCTATTTCATTAAAATCCGTTTTTTTCTTTTTGTAGTATTATACTCAGTTTTGCTGGGTAAAACATTCTTGGCTGAAAGCCTATATCCTTTGCCTTCTGCAATATCTCCTCTTCTGTATACTGATGGCTGCTAAACTGTGTGTGATCTTGACTGTGGCTACTCATTACTTGAATTCCTTCCTTCTGAATGCTTGCAGTATTTGTTCTTTGACCTAGAAGTTCTGGTTTTGGTTATAATTAATTTTCCTTGGAATTAACATTTTGATATTTCTTTGAAGAGGTGGTTGGTGGATCCCTCCTATTTTTACTACATCCTCTGCTTCTAAAAGATCTGAGCAATTTTCTTTTAAGATTTCTTGAGATATGATAGCTAGGCTCTACATTTTCGTTGTGGTATTCAGGTAGTCCTTTGATTCTTAATTTTTTTTCCCCTCAGCCTCTTTCTTGGGTCAGTTGTTTTTGCTATGAGATACCTTACATTTTCTTCTATTTTTTAATCTTTTGACTTGCTTTGAATATTTCTTATTGTCTCATAGAATTTTGGCTTCTTTTGAATCCATTCTAATTTTTCAGGGAATTTGTTGTTTGAGTAAGGTTTTGTACCTCTTGTGTCAAACCATTAATTCCATTTCTAATTCTTTCTTCCATGGCTCTGATTTCTTCTCCAATATTTTCCTCTAGCATTCTCATTTCATTGCTAAAAAAATTTTTTAACTCTTTTTTTTTTAAACCTTTGATTCATCTCTTCCAGGAATTCTAGTAGAATTTGTGCACAAAATGTTTTTCTTTGAGGTTTTTCACATAGATGTTTCAGAACCTCTCCCCTCTGGGTTTATGATTTCCGTGCCCCTGGCACCATAATAGCTATTTGTGGAGGAATTCTTTTTTTGTTTTTTAATTCTTCTAGCCTATTTACTTATTGGACTTTGTATAAGGGCCAGGCCATGTGTGCTTTTGGAAAAAAGGTGTGTGCTGGTCCTGTTGCTGTTTTCTTGGGGTACTGAGTTATGCCAGGAACTCAGGGATAGCTCAGGATAGGGACCTGAGCTTCTAAAGTGCACTAAAGATCCAGGGGAAAATCTTATTGCTTGCCCTCTGGTCTGACCTCTACAGGTCCTTACTAATCTGGGTTTGAGTCTAAGAATAGACTGCTGCTAGACCTACTCTATATAAGCCAGCTGGGAATTTCTGGTGGTTCTGAGTGAAAACTATAAGTTGGTCTTTGTTTTGGGATTCCTGCCCTAGTTATTCCTCTGCAGGCTTGAGACTAGGCAAGAAGCTAGAACTGAGACCTTGCTCTATCCCTAGAAACTGAGCCTTGCTCTTACTGCTTCCTTCTGAACTCACTCCTCTCTTGATATTCAGCCCAGGTCTGAGACTCCTTACTCCAGGGCTTAGGTACCCTCCTCAGTCCAACCTGGATCTGTGATCTGGAACTGGGTAGTGGGCAACAAAGCTATCAGTTGGCACCTGCTCCTGTCACAGTGCTGCATTACGTACCTGAGTATGCCTCTGTGTGGTTTGGGTCAGGGACCTTTTATGCCCTGTGTACAGCCTCTGCCTGCATTAGAGTGGTCCATATGGTAGCTTCTGACCAGACTCTCTCCCAAGGGTTTGTAGACTGCTCTGTCTCTTTTCCTCTGTCAACTTGGGCTAAAAAGTGACTCACTTTTTAATGGATTTTCCCAGTAGAATTCAGGTTGATGCATTTTCTAAATCTGTTTAAAGAGATTTCTCTCCCTCTCTCTTTTTTTTTTTTGAGTTGGGGGGGTTAGGAGAGAATATTTGCTATAATTCTTCCTGCTACTGCACTATCTTGCCTCCTCCTCCCCAAACAAACATTTTGTCAATCTTTACTTTACCACATAACTAAAATTTTCAGAACAATATGCTTCTATTCCATTTCTTTGTTTTGCCAGAGTTTATAAAAATGAAAATAAACAGTCCCAAATGTAGAGACACAATGGAGAAGTGGCCTGGCCTATGTGCTTCATAACCATTTATCTAAGTATCCTGAGGCGGCTCTCACAAGGGGCTATTTTACTGTTCTGGGGCTACTCTGATTTGGAGAATGGAAGGGAGTGGTATATGGCAAAGTGGCAAGAAAGATGTGTAAATGAAATTATACTTTTGCCTACCCATGCAAAGCAGCTTATATTTTTATCTCATAGAATCTTTGAGTTGGAAGGGATCTCAGAAACCATTTAGCCCAACCAGAAAAGGAATTCACTTCTTCATATTCCTGAGAAGTGTTCATCTAATCTTGAGAAAACCTCCAATGAGAAGTCCCTACCAATTCCTGAGGCAGCACATTCCACTCTTGAACAGATACAATTATCAGAAAGTTTTTCTTTACATCAAATCTGACTGTCCCTCTGTAATTTGCATCCATTATTTCTTGTTTTGTCCTTTGGGGTCAGGCAGAACAAATCTAATCCTTCTCTGTGACAGCCCTTCACATGCTTGAAGACAAGATTTGCGAAGTACTTTTTCTCAATAATAACTCTGTGAGGTGGGTATTTGGTCTCATTTTGCAGATGAGGAAACTGAATCTTGGAGAACTTAAATGATTATATGCAGGTCACAAAGTTAGTAAATGAAGCCAAGACTAGAACTAAGGTCTTCTAAGCCCAAGATCAGTGCTATTTCAATATTTCAGTACATCACTATGCTGATGTCAGAATATCAATACACTACCTCCAAGTCACAAATTTGCAGTTGAATCTGAGAAGTATAGGGTCATGTCATCTGAACATGCAAGGTCTTTAGAACACTCCTGTAGCAATAGGGACACCTCATCCTTCAGGGGGCATGAACAAATTTTGATAGGGCTCTCAAATCACATCAAAATCTTTCAAACTCATAGCTCATGGTAGCAGCCAAACTTTATACCAATGTACAGGGTTAGGAAATGGTCTGTTGGCACTCCCAAATCTTAAACATGACGTAACTTTTTTTTTAATGTCTTAAGTCATAAGAACTCACTATTTGGCAAAAATTACTGGTAAAATTGAAAAACAATTTGACAGATACCAGGCACAGACGAGCATCTCACACCATATATGAAGATAAGATCAACATGAATATATGATTTAGACATTAAAGATGATATTAGAAGCAAAATAGAGGAGGCTGGAATATTTTACCTGTTAGATCTTTGGATAAGGTAAGAATTTGTGATCAAACAAGAGATAGAGAATATTTCAAAATGTAAAATAAATCATTTTGATTACATTAAATTTAAAAGCATTTGCACAAACAAAACCAATGCAGCTAAGATTAGAGGAAAGCAGGAAACTAGAAAAAAAAATTTTTTTGCAAGCTTCTCTGATAAAGGTCTCATTTCTAAAATGTATAGAGAGCTGAGTCAACTATATAAAAATATGAATCATTCCCTAATTGATAAATGGTCAAATGATATGAATAGACAATTTTCAGAAAAAGAAATCAAAACTATTAATAGTGCACACACATACATACACACAGCTATCTGTATAGCTAACTATAGAAAAATGCTCTAAATCACTATTGATTAAAGAAAAGCAAATTAAAAAAACTCTGAGGTACCATCTCACACCTATCAGATTGGCTAATATGACAGAAAAAAATAATGACAAAAAATGGAAGAGATGTTGGAAAATTGAGATACTAATGCACTGTTGGTGGATTTATGAATTGATCCAATCATTCTGGAGAACAATTTGGATCTATACCCAAAGGGCTATAAAACTGTGCATACCCTTTGACCACTACTAGAGATTAAAAAACAAAATGGAAAAGGATCTATATGTACAAAAATATTTATAGCAGTTCTTTTTATGATGACAAAGAATTAGATATTGATGGAATGCCCATCAATTGGGAATGGCTGAACAAATCAATTGTGATGGAATACTATTGTGCTATTTAAAAAATGACAAGCAAGATGTCTCAGAAAAACATGGAAAGACTTATATGAACTGATGCAAAATGAAGTGAACAGAACAAAAAAATTGTACATGGTGACAGCAATATTGTATGGTGATCAACTGTGAATGACTTAGTTATATTCAGCAATACAGTGATCTCAGATGCTTCTGAAGGACTCATGATGAAAAATGCTATCTACCCTAGAACAAGGACTGATGGAGTCTGAAAGCAGATGAAAGCATATTTGTAAAATGTTCTTTTTTTCTTGTTTTTTTTGTCTGTTTTCTTTTGCAACACAGCAACTATGGAAATGTATTTTATGTAACTGTACGTGTATCATCCATATCAAATTTCTTGCCCTCTCAAGGAAGGGGGAGTAAGAAGATAGGAGAGAATTTTGAACTCCGAATTTTTAAAAAATGAATTTTAAAAATTGTTTTCACATGATAAAATAAAAACCCTGAAGTCCTACTTTTTGCATTGGCTACAGTTTTTCAAATCCAGCCATGTTTAGGGAGAGAGCAAAGGAAAAATCCAACAGGAAATCAGTGAGCCAACAATCACCACCTAAATGGTGGTGTAGATTTGTATTGCAAAGAGATGTAGAAAAATATTTTAAGTGTTTAAAGACATCATAGAGCCAAACCATACAGGGGAAACATTCCATGAGCTTTTTTTTCTTTTGGTAGAGGCATTCAATTTTAATTGGGGTGGGGGAGCTTTTGGGGAAGGGAAACTACCCAAGTTGGCATAGTTCATACTTAACAACTCATTCAAAACTTCCAAATGTGTTATAAGTTCTAACTTGTAGTAATACTTAAAAGTGGTTAGCCGTTACTATTTATTTTTCTTGAAAAATCATTAGATTCACCAGGACTGACTCCCTCCCATTCCAATCATATCTTGCCCAAGGCATTCATTATTCCTCACTTCTTCCTTTTTAATGTTGCTCCCCACCACAACTGATGTTTGTTCACTTTTGATGTTTGAAGCTTTTTCAAATTTTACATTCTGCTGTCCATGTCCTGTATTCTCTTGTTCTTTGCCCACTCCCACTTCTTTCTTTTGTTCCTGCTCTTTACTGGTGTCTTTTTTATGCCCTCTTTTTCTTCAGTCTCTTTTATGACTGGATTTTTTTTCTAGCATATCTCAAGCCAATCAGGAAAAATGGACAAACAGCAAAAGAAAGCATGTGGCTACTTGGCTCAATAGCTATTTGGTTTTTCATACTGAAAGGTGGTTTGTTTTGTTTTTCCAATTTGTTTCATCTGGGCAATGTGAAACAGAATCTGATGTGGGATATGCAGGGAGGGAAGCTCCCTTAGGTGTTTCAGACTCATACCCAGTCCTAGAGGTCTAGAGTATCCTTTCTTATTTCTGGAATCCTTGCTTAATATCTTTAAAATTTTTCATTCTTACCATCATTTCAGTCTTCTCAGCACTGTGTGCTGGCCACCCACACCTGCCTCTCCCATGCCTTCTCTTAATTTGTAAATTCTTAAAAATCAGAGACCTGAATTTCAAGCCAACTAAAGGGTACTACTCAGTTCAATTCAATGTTGTTTTCCCAGGAACTATGCTAAACTCAGGGGATACAAAAAGAAACAAAACCACCCCCTACCTACCCTCAAGAAGTTTACAATCTAACGGTTTTCTAAAATATGTTTGAAGGAAAAATGAGAGAAGGAGCCATGGGATAAAGAAAGACTGAAAATTAGATGGAGAGAGGAGATGATCCAATGTGCAAGTTGAGACAGTAGACTCTAGTAGAAGGCAGATGAAAGAGAGGAAGGAGAAGGAGTAAGGGAAGGAGAAGGGGGAAGAAAGGAGGGAAGGAGAAGGAAAGAAAAGGAGGAAGGGGAAGGTGGCAAAGAGGAGAGAAAGAGGATGAGTCAGGTGCTGAACTCCTTGAGCAAAGCAAAGGATGACTTGGCATAAAGGGCAACAGATAGTAGCCACCAGGGTCTGTATAGGGTGATAAATCTGGATGGAGTAAACATCAAAACAGGAGAATCACTGACTGAAGGTTCTGGAAGGATAGTCTAAAAGTGACAGTGAGAAGCTGGAAGCAAGCCATGTTTTAGGAAGGCAATCATCACATTGGAGCACATCCAAAGGAAGGCTTCTAGGATTGTGAAAGCGAAGAGGTATAAGTAGGAGGGATTTCTATTGAAATCCTTTCTAGATTTGTCATCGGAAAAGAATTACTGGACTTAGCTGTCTTTTGGCAGAGTTATAAAAGTTTATTGTTACACAAGGGCAAAACGGATGGGGTAAGGAGACCTACAAGCTGATAGAGATTAAAGGCAGAGTTACCAAGTTAGTGTGACTCTCTTCAGCGGGCAGATGGCCTGCAACGCGTGATGGAAAAAGGCCTGCAAAGAGCAGGAGATAGAGATACAGAATTTAAAGACACAAAACTGTCAGTCATAGGTTTATTAGGCTAATTAGGTGTATAGAGGTGGAGTTAGGAAGGGACCTGGGAGGAGCCAGGGAGTGGCTAATACTTGTAACATGCACCCTTCACATCAACTGCACATGCGTTTTGCCCATAATTCACTGGGAGAAACTGCAGGGTGCAAGGGGTGGGAGGTGTGGTTTTTGCCTTGAAAGGTCATAAAGTCAACCAGCAGTCAGATTTGAAGTCAAATTTAAATGAGGAGTACCCATCCAGTTTGCAAATAGAAGAGTCTTGTTTACTAGAACAAAAGGAAGTAATGCTTTTAAAAGATTATTGTTATCATAGCTATAGAGTTAATGGTTTCAGAGGAAATACCTCTAGGCTGGGGGCAGGGAAGAGACAGAGTTAATGCTTTACAGCTATAGGGGGAGGGAAGGGACAGAGTTAAACTGATTTCACAAACTGGTGGTACATACACAAGACTGAAGTTACAACAATGTTTCAAAATCATAAAATCACCCCCCAAAATATTACAAAGGCCACTCAGCACTGCTTCAAAAGGGGTAGAAACCATGTCATGCAAAGATTGATTGAGCAGATCCACGGGAATGCTATAGATAGTAACAATAACACTGTTTTAACAACAACTTTGAGCAACTAAGTCATTTTGATTATTATAAATATCCAAATTAACTACAAAGGACAGATACTATCTACATCCAGAGAAAGGACTGATAAATAAGACTATGTAGAGAATGGGTTTTACAAAGATATGCATATTTGTGTCTAATATTAGCCATCTCTATGAGGGCAGGGAAGGGGAAAAAAAGCTATCATGATGACATTATTATATATTTAGAAGAAATAGCAAATAATATAGAATAGATTGGTAGTTTCATGTACAATACTCTTTTTTTCTATTCTACTGTGTTATAGAGATGTTTGCTTCATTTCTTAAGTTCAGAATAAAATCAATAAAAAATTTTGAAAAAAGATTGATTGAAGGAAGGATGATTAGCCAGGAAAATGGAAGGCATAGAGAAAACATGAGTGCTGTATTTAAGAATTTGAAGGACTAGAACTAGGAGCAATAAAGAGATACTATAAAACAAAACCCTGCAAGAAGAAATAGTAAGATGATATCCCATTTGAAAAACGCTAGAGGGGAGGATTCTGGGAAGATGGAAGACTAGGTCAGCAAATTCCAAGCTCTTAAGATTTTTACCCACAAAAGAGTTAAAATAGCACCTTAGAGGGAACAAAGTGTGGGTGGAGATAAGAAGGGGGAGGGCATTAATAGGGTCCCACTGGGGCAATTTGAGAAGATCAGAAGAAAAATCCAAGGATGAGGTGTGGTCCCTGTGAAGAGAAAACATCTCCAGGCTAGGTTCAGGTTTTCTTGGGGTTAGTTGGTTTGAGAGGCTGCCTCAGGCCCCAGCCACTGGAACTTTTATCCCCAGGATACCAAGGGGAGTTGACTGTCTGAGCCGGGGAAGATCGATAGAACATCTGCTGACCAGGAACACCAGAACCAGTTGTGCTGCAAAGAGCGGCTGGGGCAAGAAGGAGTCAGCACACGCCAGGTGAGTGCAGAAGCAGTGGCGCAGAAAGCCCTGGCTGTGGGCAACTACGGGAGACTGGAGGTTTGGCTTTGGTTTCAGGCTAGAGAGGAGAAGTAAAAATCTGGGGCAAGAGGCACCATTTCCCCTACCCCAGGGCTAGAGGTGATTACAAATAATTGAGATATTACCACAAAAAATACACAGGCAAAGGAGAAATAATCCAACCATAGAAAACTATTTTGGGAATAGAGATGACCAGGGTTCATCTTCAGAAGAGGATATTGAAGTAAAGAAACCCCAAAGAGTAATGTCAAATAGTCACCTGCTGAAAAAGAATTCATAAAAGATCTTTAAAAAAGACTTAAAAAATCAAATGACAGAGATGGAGGAAAAACTAAAATAGAAAATAAGAATAATCCAAGAAAACAAGAAGGATATGAAAGGAAATTTAACCAATTAGAAAAGGAGATCCAGAATCTTAAGTAAGAAAATGACATCTTGAAAATTAGAATTGGGTAAAGTGAAGCCAGTGAAGTTATAAGAGATCAAGAAATAATTAAACAAAATGTGAATAATGAAAAAATAGGAGAAAGTGAAACATCTTATAAGAAAAACAGATTGGGAGAATAGATCAAGAAAAGAAAATTTTAAAATAATTGGACTAACTGAAAGTTACAATCAAAAAGAGCATCTTGATACAATAATAAAAGAAATAATCAAAATTGTCCTGAAGCATTAGAACAAGGGGGGAAAGTAGAAATAGAAAAAATCCATCAATCAACACTTTAAAGAGATCATATGAGGAAAACTCATAGGAATATCATAGTCAAATTCCAAAACCCCAGCTCAAGGAAAAATATTAAAAGCATCAAGATTAAAACAATTTAAATATGATGGTGCCACAATTAGGATTACAGGAGACCTAGCAACAGAGACATTAAAGAATTGCAGGTCTTGGAATACAACATACCAAAGAGCAAAAGAATTAGAGCTTCAGTGAAAAATATCATACCCTGCAAAGTTAAATATTATTATCCTGAATGAAAAAAAAATGGATATTTGATAAACTCTCAGACTTTCAAGACTTTGTTTAAAAAAAATCCTGAACTTAATGGTAGATTCAACATATAAGAACCAAGAGAAATATAAAGCATATTACAAAGACTAATTATAAGGGACCCATGAGGAAAGACTGTTTACTTTTTATATATATGTAAAATGGATGTCTAAGATTCTTATCAATAATTGGGTAGCTCATAAGAAAGATTGGGGTAAAACCTGAGAATGATATGAATTTAAAAAGTAAAACCGTTTAGGAACAGCTTTAAAAAGTATTTATTTGAAGTGCAAAAGGAAGAATTGATACAGAGGAATTAAATGGGTGAAGAGGGTTGGTAATTCTGGTAACTTACTTTCATTGGAAATGGGTTTAAGAGGGAACAATATATATATATATATATTTAGAAGAGGATAAAAGTCTTCTAAATTCAGAAGAAATAAAATGGTAGGGGCATAAGGAGGGGAGAGAGGATAAGGGAGGGATTTTTAGAGAGGAGGGTGAGGGAATAGGTAGAATAGGGGCATAGAAGGGTGTTTAGATTTATGGGAATGGGAGGATAGGGGAGGGATCCTTGGAGGGGAGTAGGCAAGTTATAGGAGGGCAAAATAGTGGGTAGAAGTAAAGTAGAGGAGCTAGGAGGTATAGGAAATGAGATATAATCACACATAAAAAACAAAGATCAGGAATAGAATAGGCTTGGGAAAGTATATGTCTATATATGTATGTAGTATGTATGTATATATCTATAACTTTAGAGAAACGTATCTAAACTTTATTGTAGCTTTCTGGGGGGATATTGGGGGTAGGGAACAAAAAGAACAAAGTAAAAGTGAAAAAATGTATAGCAGAGAACAAAAGAAAACTCACAAGGATGCAAAGAAAAGATAGAAAGTTCTCATCATGAGTATTATTTATCATACAGGCTTTCTGGAAATGAAAATCTATTGTTATATATTTTGAATCCTTTCATGTCCTGTGATGTACATGACATGTTTTTTTTTTCTTTCTAATTTTGTAATTAAATTCCAATATGTTTTTGTTTCTTTTCTCTATTCTGTATTTGTGTTCTGGCGTTTGGGTCTAAAATAAAATTTTGAAAAATAAAAATAAAATAATGCTCGACCAAATAAAATACCTGGGAGTACCCCTGCCAAAACAGACCCATAATCTACATAAACAAAATTATTTTTAAAAAAAATTATACAAATAAAATTAGACTTCAATAAATGGAGAAAAATTAATTGTTCATAGGTAGAGAGGACCAATAATAAAAAAATGACAATTTTGCCTAAACTAATTTATATATTCAATGCCATCCCAATTAAATTACCAAAAAAATTAAGTGTTAGAAAGTTTTGCTCACATTTGACTGAGGCGAGGGATTTCTGTGTCCATTCCAACTCTGATATTCTGTGATCCTGTCACCTTGGGAGAGTCACTTCCCCTGTAGGCCTCACTTTTCTTATCTATAAAATGGAGAGATTAGATATTAATTAAGTCTCCTTCAGCCTCCCAAATTCTTTGCTATTTCTCTGATCATGTTTCTTCTATTTTTTGTTAATCAACCCAATCCTAACCCCTTCTAGGTACTTAACCAATCCGTGATTTTGATGGTGTCGTTGTTGATGATGCTGATGATAATATTATGACGATGAAATTACTTTAGTCATGTTTCAGTACATCTGAACCTTTGGCTGAATCAAAGTACCATTCAAGTTCAAAGAATGATTGGTAGAAATGAAGAGCCAACATGACAGTGTGTCCCCAAGAGAGTTCATTTATTGTGGAAACTGGGTAGTTTCTGGGAACTTACACCTCTGAGGCCATAAAGAAAGATGACTGACAAGTCATCGTTGCTTCCTAAGTTATGCTAGAATGATCTGGCCACTTCTCTCTCATGTATCATCCTTAGTATTTTATAACTACCTTTTGACCTTTACTGACTCTGACAGTTGTGAGAGTTTAAAAAAAAAAAAAGGATTCCAGAATATTGCCATTATGCTGTTGCCTAGAAACATGGCCTAAAATACATCTGGCTTTAATAGAGAAGCTAAAATGAGTTTCTCTTTTCCTGGCATTGTCTCATTTTTTTTTTTTTATCAACTGTGGATCGCAATAGAATTTCTTACTAATACATTCAGAAGTGTCTAAAACCAAGTCACCCGATCTAGAGAGCATTTTCCATCATGGGGAGCTTTAACAATACTAACTCTGTGTTATGAAACCTAATCCCTAACCCATGAATGCACAGCACATATGGAATGTTGTATTGTCCAATCACTCATCATATTTTCTGCCTGGAGACTTTGGCCAAAGTTCCTCAGAGAGAATTCTGGGAGGAAAAAAAAACTTTTGCTGTCCATCAGATATGACACTATTAAGGCTTGCTTTGCAAATAGACACAAGAGGATCTCTTGTTCCATGAAATTATTTAGAGACCTGTAACTTTCATGCATGTTACTTCTTTTTATTATTCACTCTTTCCTTTCTCCTCCCCCTGCTTCCTATGTCATTAGTCCAAGTGACTATTTATAGCCAGTCCTCACAACTCTTCCATAAAAAAAAAAAAATTCCTTGAAAACTTAACCAAAAAAGAAGGAAGAGGCAGGACTTGCTCCTTTTATATCTACTTAATTTTCATTACTGGCATGGGGGTATGTATATTGGCAGGAATGTTCTAGGCAGTGGTGGTCAGAATTAACAAAGCCAGTGAGAAAGGAAGAAATAGAAGTCATAGATAATAACATTATTTAATTAGACCTCAAAAGGCTACTCAGGGTATCTAGTTCAATCTCCACAGCAAATTGAGGCTCAGAAAGTTTAAGTGAATTGCCTATTGTCATACAAGTAATAGATCATAGAGCCAGAATTTGAACTCAGGCCCTCTGATTTCAAATCCAGTGCTAAGTCCAACTATTCCAAAAACACTCATTCTAATTCCAGATTTTCCCTTTGTATGAAAAAAAAAAGTGGGGAATCTGTCATTTATTTTAAAATCTAATTTTATTATTTTAAGTTATCAAAAATTTGTGAACAAGGATGTTTCTTATAGAAACACTGAAATCCTGAGATGGGGCCCTTGTTTGAGATACCATAGAAGTGTTTACACAATTCTAAAGGGTAATTTGTCATCTGGATGTTTGGAGCACGGTGTCAGATAGGTAAAAGGTTCCAACCTTGAGTTGTTTGGTATCATGTAAGGTTAATATCTAGTTGATTGACTAAATGTTTTTTATATAAATATGCATCTTTTAGAAACTAGCCTTTGACTAAGGCAGAATACAAAGAACAAAAATTACCAGTTTAAAAAAACACAGCATTGCAAGAGACTGGCCTGGCCCAAAGGTTTCTTTCATTAATTGGAAAAACTAGCACTTTTTTAAAGTAACAAATAAAACTGAAAGTGATTGTGTTGGGCTAGATATCCCTTATAGAGGGACCTCCATGAAATCCTTTCCAGTGTTTCTGTGACATTCAGAATGAGATTACCCCCTAAGAAAAATACACGAAGCAGATCTGAATGGTAACTGTGATCAGAATCTAAAAAAGGAATTTGTGAGCTCCAGGCAATAATTGCCTTTCCATTTTTGCTGTCCACTAGGGTTGAGTGAATGGGGCTTGTTTCCAGGGCATTGAAATTTAGAGGACTCTGACATTTACATTCTCTTCAGTAGGCAGAAACAACGAAGTTTAAAACTTAACCAGAATAATTGATTAAAATGAGAAAAGAACACTTGGTGCATAGTGAGAAAGGACCCTTGTCCCATTAGATCCATACAGCTGCATCCCAGAGAAGATCCTCCCTGTCCTGTCCCTTCTTGCTCCCTTCCTATCTTTCTACCAGTGGCTTCCTTAGCAGTGGCATCGTGGTGTCCAAGAGTCTCTTTTTCCCCTAGGATGTGGTGAGGTGATATTTCTTTCCCCTAACTAAATTTTTCTTTAAAAGCTGATTTGAGAGTATATATCATGTCGCTTGCCCTAGCCACCAGCATTGCAAGTTATGGCTCTCCTACCTCCAAGAAGTTTTAAGCCTTCACTGTAAAGCATATAATTTGACTTATTACACACCAAAGATGTACATACATGCATACATATATAAAATGCATTATATATATTTTACACACATAAATATACATATATACATATACACATATAGCATATATATAGCACACACACAGACACATAGACACACATGTATATATATATATATATATATATATATATATATGCTATGGACAACAGAAGTCTGGCATTAAAAATAAAAACATTTGCAAAATGTAATATTACAAAGCATCTTTCACCATCTATAGGGGACTCCTCTTCATTTTTCATCTGTGCTGGACATCCTCCATGAGAGTGATAAAAATCTTTGGTGAGCATCAATATCCCTGTTTTATATTAGTAGTGCCAATGCGATAGTTACAGCATCCACAATCATGATAAAGACTAAAAGTCATCTTTACTTCTACTGTAATTTTCTCCTTTTTTTTTTATTTCATTTATAGCCAAAAATGTTACTTTAAGTCCCCACATGTGTGTATCTGTATGTCTTCATATGTGGTGGGGTGAAGTCCAGAGAGTCTGAGCAGAACTGGGAGAAGAACGAAGGATACTAGGCCTGGGTCCTTCCTCAGAGTGAAGGTTCTGGGAAGAAATCATCAATGGGAAAAAGAGCTACAAAGGTAAAGAAATGTTCTAGGGTGAGAAGGTCTAATGGGAAGAGAAGATGAGGGCTATACAAGTGGTGAGGGCTAGAAGTGGCACAGTGACCTGTTTCCACGCAAGGTGAAGTAAAATCTCATATATCAGAGTCCTGGGTCTCAGGGCCAGAGTATAAGTTCCTGTAGGAGGGGAAAAGGAGGATTGTCAGTGCCTTGCCAAGCAGCATGGTTAGGAATTGGATTGAAACTAAAAATGAACTTCTTAGCTTTGCATTATTCTTTGACTTTATTCCAACCACCAGTTCTGTCCTGCAGATATGTATAACAAGGACATATGAGAGCAAATCTACCACCACTATGAGATAAAGAACTCAAATTACATGCCCCCAAATGACCATTTTCTTAGGCAAAGCTAGGTTTACATATACTACATGTGTTTAGTGATTGAACTTTTGCTAAACTTTTAGAGTAACCTAAGTCCAGAAGTAAGCTGGATTCCAAATGGACACATAGCTCAGACATAAAGGATAACATCATAAACAAATTAGAGAAGCAAGGAGGAAATTGCCTTTCATATCCATGCTTAGGGGACCTGCTTATGATGAAACAATGAATGGAGAAGATCACAGAAGATTAAATGGATGGTTTTGATTATAAAATTATAAGTTTTTTGCACAAACAAAACCAGTAGAGTTAAAATTAGAGAGCAAATAGGTAAATGGGAAAAAATGTTTTTGCAGTATGTTTCTCTGATAAACATTTGATAGTTACAATATATAAGGTAATGATTCAAATTATACAAAGGCTATCCTCATATAGATAAAGGACCAAAGACAATTTTCAAAGAAAAAAATCCAAGCTATCCACAAACATATGCGAAATATGCTCCAAATTATTAATAATTGAGAGATGTACATTAAATTCTCTCTGACATGCTACTTTACACTCATTATATTGTCAAAGATGACAAAAAGAGAGAAATTACAGTGTTGGAGGGGCTATAGAAGGATATGCATATTAATGCACTACTGATTGAGCTGTGATTTGGCCTTAACATTATGGAAAGGAAATTTAAACTGTGCCCCAAAAGTTATTAAATTGTACATATCTTTTGGCCCAGTAATACTTCTACTAGGCCCGTGTCCCAAAACGATCAAAGAAAGAGGGAAGGGATACACACACACACACACACACACTTAGGGAGTGCCTACCTATTGGAAATTGGCTAAATAAATTATAGTATATGAATGTAACAGAATATTATTGTATCACAAGAAATGATAAAATGGATGCTGTCAGTAAAGCTGAGACCTGCATGAACTGATAAAGAGTGAAGTGAGCAGAACCAGGAGAATAATTTGTACACTAACAATATTATAAAGAAAAACAACTTTGGAAGACTTGAGATATGAGCAACATGATGAGCAACACAACACAAAGCAAGATTCCAAAGGACTAATAACTGAACTATATTATTCCCCTTTTGACAGAGAGGTGATGACATAAAGTTTTTAAAAATATAGACTATATGGGAATATGTTTTGCTCGCCTATGCATATTTGTTACAAGAGCTTTTTTTTTTTTCCAGTGGGGGTGGGTGGGAGAAAGAGTAGGGATACAGATGGAGTAACCAACAGAAAAGAAAGAAAGAAATGAAGGTCATTGAAGCATATTTTTTTGTTAATGCAGAGAAGAGATCGAAAAGAAGGTCAGAAAGAAGCAAAGACAAGCAGGACAATTTTGAAAGCTGCAGGTGGAAATCAATATATATTTATAAAGAAAAACAAGCTGTACATCATAAAGATCTCCCTTTTCATTTGCAATTCTATTTTATGTATAAAGGAATTTCACTTTTATTTGGTTCTTGTTAAATTCAGAATTTTTAAAAATGTAAACTGGAAGGAGGAGGAGGAACAGCAACAATTGACATTTATATCGTCCATGATAATTTCCTAAGTCTTTACATAAATGAGGGTGGAGTGGGGAGAAGCAGGAGCCTCCATGTCCAGTACAAATAGCTGTTGCAAAGATCATGTACTTTAGATTAGAAGAATGGGGCTGCTCTCTCCCTTAGACACAGAACATATCTGACAGCGTTATGCACAATAATTGAATATCTGATTTCCTCTGGCAGTTTTCAATTTTGCCATTGGCTCCATCACAGGGCTGATTGTAACCTCATGGTAGAGGTTATGCACAGTGGTTTGGGATGGGGTTAAGGGAATAGAGTGTGGTCACAAGCAAATCCACTGAGAGGGGCAAGAAGAAACAACAGTGTTCTAAAAAGAGGGTAAGAAATCCCTTACTGGAAAAGTCCAATAACTGAGGAGTGGTCTTGGTCTTATGGTAGAATTCAGTCAAATTACATGTAGACCTAAAAAACATCACTATTAACAGCAACGGAGAGTTTACAATGACAACACGGACTCACTGAGACGAGGCTGCATTATTGGCAGTGTACACTGTTTAATATCAGAGAAGTGTGCAATACATTGCAAAATGGTTTCCATAATTCAGTAGTTCCCTTATCAAGAATACTGGCTTTTATAGAAAAGACTCTAAAGTCCCTTCCAGTTCTAAAGTACTTGTTCGTATTATATTTCTTTATTGTTTATCTGTCTTCATAAATAGTGGAATCAAGTTAGAATCATAGAGTCAAAGCATTTTATCAGAAGTTAGATTTGAAAGGAACTTTAAGTAAGGTTCAATAAGGATTATAGTTTTCTAGTTATTGAGTTATTTTTGGAAACATGGGGTACAAATAATACTTTAAATACTTTTAAACACCATGTAATATGGTCTGTACTCAATGCAACTTGTTAATGCTCACTATGTTCTTATGAATTGGGCGGGGGGGCAATCTCTTATATTCTCTTCTATTTAAGAGAAGATTCTCCATAGGGTCTTGTACATCCTCCCTTGTGTTTAGGTCACTACCTGCTGCCTTGTTCCTTCCTTAGAGAGAAGCACTAACGAAGCCAGGCCACATGGGGGCTATTTAGGGAATTTCTATGGGACAGGGTGGGAGTGGGGTCGGGTACAGAGAAAGGACTGAAGAGGATTATGAGGTTATGAGGTTAGGGGGACAGAAGAAGAAGGTGCTATAACAACAAAAAGAAAGTTAGAATGGAATGGGTATTTGAATGTAAACAGTGTATGTCTATGTGATAACAGTGTACTGATCACATTTTATATAGCAGATGTATTCTTAAGGAAGTTGTATGCAAATCAAAGTTTTGCAAATCACTTTAAGGGCATTAGGGGGAGCTCCCTATTTGAAAGAATCAGATGGTAGAGCCTTTCCTAGCATGAATAATCCTTCTCATTTATTTGTTTTCTAAGTATGGATTGCTATATAGAATTGTTTTGTTCATTTCTGTCTTTAAAGCTGGACATGCTAGCATTTGTATTACCACCTCCATCATCCCTGTCACAGGCTGTTATTTTTTATTTTTTATTTATCTTTACTTATTTATTTATTTTTTAAATTTTATTTTAGTTTGCATCATTCATTTCCACAAGATTTTGAGTTACATATTTTCTCTCCTTCTTTCCCCTACCCACCACCCCAAAACAGCCATCCCAGTGTGGGGGGGGGGGGGGGGGGGGGGGGG
>CM053588.1:118692207-118704352 GCA_028646515.1 Pseudochirops corinnae | reverse complement strand
ATGGATCCTTTTCCCACTTGTATAATCTCTTTGGGATACAACCCTAGAAGTGGCATTACTGGGTCAAAGGGTATTCACATTTTTATATTCCTTTGGGCATAGTTCCAAATTGCTCTCCAGAATGGTTGGATCAGTTTATAACTAGGTGCTAAGTACCTGTCAGCTTAGCAATACAAAGGGATCTTCAAATTTCATTACTATTACAGTAGTTGAAGATAACAGACAATGGAGAACTAGGCTACGTTAAGGATAACAGAGATTCAGTCATGCTGATAATGGAAGGCTTAAGGCCTCAGGTGAACACCAGATCCAGTGAGAAGATTCCAGGAATTCAAGGGCTTCCCAGAGCCTATACCCCATTACTAACACCTGCTTTGTGGAAGGGATAACTGTATTTGCATCCCCAGTGTCTGATCAATGCCTAGTAGATGGAGGAGGAGGTAGGGATAGAATAATCATTTATTAAGCACTTACTATGTACTAAGCACCATGTTTAAGTGCTCTACAAATATTATCTCATTTGATCCTCACAACCCTGTGAAGTAGGTGATTCCCATTTTAAAGTTGAGGCAAACAGAGATAAATGACTTGTCCAGGTTCATGTAGCTAGTAAGTGCCTGAGGCCAGATTTGAACTCAGGTTTTCCTGACTCCAGGCCCAGTGCTCTATCCACTGGCCTACTTGGCTGCCTAATAAATGCTCTTTCAATTCAAGGGAGTAGCACTTTTGTCATTGTCCAAAGAGAAAGTTATTTGGTGAAAGACCTCTCCATGATTTCTGTTTAAAGTGCACATAAGAGACTGACAGATATTTAGGAAAGATGAGCTCAAATCAGTTGCCTCTGATCACTAGGAGTCTTCCTCTGGTTCTTTTATCATTTAAGGGCTACTAATGCAGCACTCACACTACCCATTTGTTATCCATCACCCTTGTCTACATGTCAAATGTGATGCAATGTATGAATGTGAGGGGCAGAGATGTTAAACTATACTATAAGAGTTATTTTCCAATGATAAGAAATTAAGGGAAAGAAAAATTGACATTTCAATGTCTAGAGGGTAACAAACATTCTATCTAACATCAGGTAACATGAATGGATTAAGAAAAATGCTAAAATAGAAAATAGCTTGTAAAACTGGACCTTAAACAGGGAATCAAGAATTCTAAAGGTTCAGGTCATGGCCTTCATAGGATCTCAGAGTAAACCCTACAACTGATTCTTCCATATGGCTAACCACTGTGAGAGGAGGGAAATTGGATCTCTGGAAATCTTTAAGATTAAGAACAAAGAAGTAAAAAAGGTGGATAAGATATAGAAGGAAAAGAATAAGGGGGAAGAACAGAGCTCAGAAAGTGTTGAATGAAATGGTCAAAGTCAGCTATATGCCTATGACAAGGTAGAAAGCTTGTCAGAGACTTCCTGTCTATGAAGAAAGTCTAGAACACAAACTCACAATAGCAGTTTTAACCTGAAAATCAAAGGACAGTGTCCTTGAATATGATGAATGAAGAGAAGAATGGCAAGACTTACATGAACTGGTACAAAGAAAAGTAGGCAGAACCAGGACAACAATATATTATGGGTACAACAGTGTGTAAAGCTAAGCATGAGCAGCTTTCCAGAGGACTGCTGCTATGAACAGCTTCAAGGTTCTGATTATATAGGATAGTGAACTCTCTATTTATTCAGTAACAAACTAAGACAAAACATTGACAGAAACCAAAGTACAGCATTCACAATGTTATAGCATAACAAGTTATCACTAAAGTGGCCACATAGCTTTCACCAAAGGGGTCCCTCAATCATCCTTAAGGAGCAGGCCTCCTTAAGGGACACAAAGTTCAAAGGTCAAAGTTCTCCACCCTCTAGGTCACAGTAAATTATGATCTTCTTAACCAATACACAGTATCCAAGTAAAGTCTTCTTTAATTTTGACAGGAGGCTGGGTCTCAGCTTCTATGGTTCCTCTTCCATGGTCCCAGCTCCTGTCCAAATCTACCCAACTATCACCTGGATTCAAAGGCAGGCAGTTCTCAGCTCCTTGTCTAGCTCCTCATCCAGTTCCTTGTCCAGTTTCCGTTCCATTTGAAGTTCACAGTGTCCAGTCCACCTCAAGTCATTCACAGTTCCTGTTTCTGGGAAGACAGAGCTTAACAGAGGCAAAACAACATTCATACATATTACTGGCACCATCATCAACTCACTGTCTGCCTGTGAAATCAACAGAGACCCACAAACAAGGTCCAAGAGGTCAATACAAATCATCAGTAAAGTCCCAGGACCTCCAAAACCCTCCTCCAGAACTTCTGTAAACAGACAACCAGAAAATCCTCTTTCAGGACTTCCAGTAAGGTCCCAGGGCTTCTGTACAAAGTATCACAAACAAACATCAACACAGACAGAACAAACAAACTTAAGAGTTCCAGGACACCACAACATATATACATACTATACCTTCTTGACTCTGCCACCACAAAAATTCTCTTCTCAATTCTTCTCTGTTTTTCTCAGTTCTCAGTTCTTCTCTCTTCTCTCTTCTCAGTTCTGTTCTCTCCAGCCTGGGCCTCTCCTTATATATGGTCATTAGTTCCTCCCCTTCCTGTTGCATCAACAACAGGAGTTCACAAGTTGTGGGTTTCACCAGTTCTGCTTCTCAACAAAGATACAATCATGGGCAAGAACTGAAACAAGGTGTTAACTACTTCTTTGCTTGCCATTACACAGTATAAATCCAAAGAGCAACAACAACTACAAAAAAAATTGAAACTGAATACCTCAACATTATAACCAAGTATGCCCCAAAGAAGAGTTATAAGAACATACCTTTTTCCTTTTTTTTTCTGCTGAAGTGGAGGACTTTGGATATGGAATCCTGCATGTAATGTCAGATTTTTTTTTGATGTATTGATTTGTTTTGCTGAACTGCTGTTTTCCTTTGTTTTGTTAAAAGAGAGGGCTTTGGGGGAGGGAAAAATGGGATACAGTAGAAAATCTAGGTCACATAAAACCAAAAATTATCAATACAAATATATGTCAACTCCTGTCCCCCAATCAAATTATGTAGGTCAGATCATAGAATAGGATTTAGAGATTATCTAGTCCATTCCTCTCATTTTACAGATGGAGAAACTGAGATCTAGAATCACTAAATTACCTACTCATGTCACATAATACAAGTAGCAGAACCAAAACTTATACTATACAATCCTCTCCTCTGACTCCAAATCTAGCACTTAAAAAAAACAAACTACCATCAGTGGCATTCAAACTTCAAAGAATATAAAGAATGACTGATGTAACCCAGGCACATAGGCCTCAGGGAGTGTGTAATAGGGTGCTTCAGGCAGCCTAGCACACCCAGGATGGCCTGCTAGCACAGGTTCTTTTGAGTTGCTTTAAAAAGGAAAGACAGCATTAAACAGGCTAACAATCCTACTTTAATTACAGAGAAAGAAGTGAGTATAGAAAATACAAGGAGAGAAATTAGCACAAAGACCAACAGACCGGGCTCCAGATGTCTGAATATAGCAATATTGTTATATACTTTACATACATCACTGGATTGAGACAGCACAGACATCTACAGGAGT
The DNA here is from genome assembly GCA_028646515.1 of Pseudochirops corinnae. Taxonomy (NCBI): domain Eukaryota; kingdom Metazoa; phylum Chordata; class Mammalia; order Diprotodontia; family Pseudocheiridae; genus Pseudochirops; species Pseudochirops corinnae. The sequence goes on along the minus strand of CM053588.1, from coordinate 118,700,761 downwards.
GGAGGGCAGGGGACTCTGAACATATAACTACACAGAATCTCAACCAGGAAATCAAAAAATCCTTCTTCATGAGCAAACCCCTAAAGCAAAATGTCAACCTCCCAGAATATATAACAAAGACTCAGCCCCTGATTGGCTGAGATCTGGAAGGCACACAACCTCCTTGACTCAGCACAGCTGTGAATTATCAGGGTTCAAAGGAGATTCATCCTTTAGATGTTTACAATTTAGCCTGAGCCTAGGAAATTGAACTCCAGAAAAAAAAAAAAACACTTTGCTTATGCTTACAGAATGGCATACAGCTTACCAAGTATCAGCTGCTCATCTGGAAAGCTATGCAGGCTCTTCTACCTATCATTCCCAGGATTCTTATCTTTCACTTCTCACTTAACTTCCCTGATCCCCTTGCTTTCCTGAGAACTGGAGCCTGCTTGGCCTTTTGGGTTCAGAGAATTGCCACATTCAATTTCCTTTCCTCAGTGCCCACTTCCCCTTTTGTCTTTCTTTTCCAAAACTCCAGGTGGAAAAAAAAAGTGTTTTCGGAGCTTACCTAAAAGGGAAAAGAGTGATATAAAGTAATATGTAACATAGCAGGCCAAGGTAGAAGAGTCTCTAAAACATTTACTCAGAAGAAACATAGAGTTTTGTAGATAGCTAGTGTGGGATGTTTTTTTTCCTAGACTACACACACATGCACACACACACATACATATGCATAAAATATATATGTGTGTGTGATTACATATATGAGAAAGTTTTTAAAAAGCTGCTTAATTGATGGTACAGGGAGATAGTGGGAGGGAAAGATTAATAAAAGAATATTTATTGGTTGGGAAACATTTTTAAAAATTAAAAAAAACCAAATATATCTGCTCAAGAAACTTTTCAATGACTCCCTATTACCTGTAGGATAAAATATAAATTCAGCCTGGCATTAAGGCACTCCACAACCCAGCTCCAGCTTACCCCTCCTTACCTCATATCATTGCCATACATTAGCATGCCATTATCTTCATTAATTTTTCTCATATAAGATTTTGCACAGTCAGTAGTGTTTGCTGAATTGCTGATTGGACACAAGTAGCCAGGTTAGAGCAGAACCCTTAGTTCATGTGAAAAACTGATCTAAAAAGTTCTTGTAAAGTTTTTTGGTATAGTCCTCTCCTCCTAGCACCTGGTCTCTCTAGTACAGTGGTTCTCAACCTTCCTAATGCCCGGACCCTTTAATAGTTGTATGTGGGCGTGTCTGCATGTGGGCGAACCCACCCGGAGACGGATAGAAGAGGTTCCTAATATCATCGGAAATATGTGTTTTCTAATGGTCTTAGGTGACCCCTGTGACCCCTGTGAAAGGGTCGTTCAACCTTGAAGGGAGCGCGACCCACAGGTTGAAAACTGCTGCTTAGTACCTTGTATTCTACCATCCTACCTAAAGAATATGCCCCAGGCTGGGACATTGCATGTTCAGAGACTGGGGTATACTGTCAGTTGCCTCCCCACTGCATGGACTCATGGAAAGGCTGGACTTAGATGGCTTCATTCCCCACTTACTTGTCTGCATTCCTTCGGACTTTTTCATGAAGCCTCCAGGAACTGGTGCTCGGACCTCACTAATGCTCTCTGCTCCTGGAACCCCTCTAAATTAAGGGTAGAATGGAAAGCTCCTTTCAAACCCTTTGTTTAAGGAGGACTCCCAGGGCAGCCATCCCATCCACACACTCCCTTGAGCTTCATCGTGCCCTCATTCAGGGAGTCTTCTCTTTCTCCTTCCCTCTCCCTTTCAGCTTTCTCTTGTGTATTATCTTCTTGAATTAGCCTGTAAGACCCCTTGAGGGCAAGGGACTGTCTGTCCTTTTTCACAGTTTTATTCTCAGTACTTAGCACAATACATGGCACATAGGTGCTTAATAAACGTGTAGCGATTGAATGACCTTAGAACAATGCCACAGATGCTGCGTGAACCTTTTTTTTTTCTAAAATTAATGTAAATGAGGCTGAGCCAACTGGAGTTTCCTAGACACTGCCTTGGGTGGAGATGGGACAGTGGCACAAGTCCTCAATTCCAAGGGTATGGGGATCGCTGATAACTAATTTTAGGTGTCTTAAAACCCAACAGCTTCTTTGTCACAGTAATGATTGTTTCTCTGCTTATGCTTAATTGCCATATTCTTAACAGCTGTGATCAGTTCAGGATTTCTCACTTTCCCTTTAAAGACAAATCTTGAGGGACTAATATAAAAAGGTGTAAGAAGGAGTTCCTTATTTCCACCAAATTAATCATAGGTTTCTCTTAATCCCAGAACTCCTGCTGCCTATGCATGATTGATTGGCTCAGTGTTCTACAGCTGTGCTGAAGTCAGGCCCAGTAGAAAGGCAGTGGAATATTGGGTGGAGGGCTGGGCTTAGAGTCAGGCTGACTTGGGTTATATCTTACTGTCATTTAAAGAAGCTATGTGACCATGGGCAAGTCACTGGAAACCTTCCTACAAGCCTCTTCATGTGTAAAAGTTGCTTCATGTGTAAAAGGAAGGTGATAATAACTGTAGTACCTATACCATAAAAGAAGTTATATATGTGTGTGTGTACATCCATCCATCCATATGTATGTATGCATGTACACACATATGCATATATATAGTGTCATGTAAGCTTTAAAATGCTATGTAAATTTCAGAGGCAGTGTGGCATAATGGGTAGAGGACCAGCCTTGGAGACAGGAGTACCTCAGCTTCAGTCTTATCTCTGTCAAACACTAGCTATAAAACTGTAAATGGGAGGATGTGGCCAATGTGGGCCCAGACGAGTACCAATCCATAGTGGTACATCCTGGAGGGACCATAAGAGTTTATTAAGTACAGTTACCCAAGCTAAATACCACCTTGGGCTCACATCTTTGACCTTTCTCTCTTCCTGACCGTGCATATTCAATCAGTTGTCAGGTCCTATTAATTCTGCCTCCATAATGTTCAAATGCATCATTGATCCCTTTTATTCCCACAACCTCAAATCTCTTCCCCCAATTCTCAGTGATCTCAAAATTTTCTCTTTCCATTCTTTCTTGGTGATCTGATTAGCTTCCATGGGTTCATTTATCATCTTTATGCTGATGACTGCTAAATTCATATATTTAATTCACATCATCAAATACCCACTAGATTTCTTAGGGGCGGCTAGGTGGCACAGTGAATAGAGCACCGGCCCTAGAGTCAAGAGGACCTGAGTTCAAATCCGGCCTCATACACTTGACACGCTCACTAGCCTTGTGATCTTGGGCAAGTCACTTAACCCCAATTGCCCCTCCAAAAAAAAAAAAGGCAAAAAAAAACCCTACTAGACTTCCTTTGGATGTTCCACAGGCATATCAAATTCAATATGTCTTAAAGAGAACTGAGTATCTTTCTCCTCAAATCTACCCTTCTTTCTAATTTCTCTATTATTGATGTGGGGACCACCATCCTTTCAGTCACCCAGGTTGACAACATCAGAATTGTATCTCAGTCTTCTCTCTTCCTCTGTTACCAGAGTCAATCAGCTTCCAAGTCTAATTGATTTTACTTCCACAACACCTCTCATATCCATCCTCTACTCTCTACTTAAAAGGTAGCTGCCTCAGTTGAACCCCCAATCACCTCTCAATCAGGCTATTGCCTCTTAATTCCTGTCCCTGCCTCCAGTCTCTCCCCTCACCAACGCATTGTACACACATCCACCACACTGGTATTATTAAAGCACAGATCTGATCATGTCACTAATCTGCTCAAGTCTCCAGTGACTTCCAGTTGCCTCTAGGATACAATGTACTCTTCTGTTGGGTCTTTAAAGCTCTGAATGTCCTAGCTCCAGCCCATCTTTCTGGACTGATTTCACATTATTCCTTCTCATGCTCTTTACATTCCAGACAATCTAGTCAATTTGCTTTTCCCTCTTAATGACATTCTTCTGTCTCTTATCTCTGTGATATTGCTCAGGTTGTCCTCCATGCCTAGAATGCTCTCCTTCCTCATCGCCGCATCTCGGAATCCCTAGGTTGTTTCAAGCCCAAGTTCAAATTCTTCCTCCAACATAAAGATTTTCCTGATCCCAACCAGTTGTTAGTGGTCCAACTGCCCCAGTTGTGTTTGCTTTACACATGTTATATTTCCTTATTAGCATATATATGTGTGTGTGTGTGTACATATGTATATGCATATGCACATGTATATGTATATATATATATTGTTGCAGCATATATGTTGCTGGAGCAGCTAAGTGGCTCAGTGGATAGAGAATTGGGTCTGGAATCAGGCAGACTAATCTTCATGAGTTCAAACCTAGCCTCAGACACTTACTTATTAAGTATAGTTACCCAAGCTAAATCAGCTAAATGTGGCCCTTGAAAAGTTACGTAACCTTATTTGCCTCAGTTTCCTCATCTATAAAATGAGCTGAAGAAGGAATGGCAAACCACTCCAGTATCTTCATCAAGAAAACTCCAAATAGGGTCATAGAGAGTCTGAAATGACTGAACAACAATATATGTGGTTTCACATACACACACACACACACACACACACAGAGCCCAAGAAGAATCTGATTTCCTTTCATTTGTTTTTTTTGTAGTCTCAGTGCCTAGCACAGTACCTGGAACATAGTAGGTGTTTAAGAAAAGATGGATGAACTGAATTGAATGAATTGAATTGAATTTCCTCCTCTGATCCATCCTTCACATTGACACAAAAACAATCTTTCTAATATACTACTTTGATTACATGGCTCTCCCACGCAAGAACCACACATGGCTCCATGTTACCTACTTGATAAGTGTAAAATTTCATCACCTGGTATTTAAGACGCTCCACAATCTCACTCCAACATGTATTCTAGATAGACATATAGTGCTTTATGGCAGTGGTGTCAACCTTAAATAGAAATGGAGACTATTAATCCATATATAAGGATCCCTATGGACCACTTATTGACTTAGTTTTAAAATGTAGTAATATATATTTAAAGTACTTTTATTTGTTTTGTTAAATACAAGCTAGTTATATTTTAATCTGGTTCAAGCAGTTCTAGAGAGCATCGTGGGCTCTGAATGCTTTATACCTCTGTTTTAAGATTTACCAAGCTCTTTCTTCAAAAAACTTTGTGAGATAGGTAGCAGAAATATTATTACCTGCATGTAACAGTTGAGGAACTTGAGGCTTGGAGGTCAATGGCTTTGTTCAACATAACACAGCTAGTAAAGTGTCCAAGTTGACAGTCAAATCTGGATCTTCTAGTTCCAAATCCAGTTTTATTTCCACTATCCCACTCTCCTCTTTCTAGTTTTATTCCACATTTTCAAAGCAAGAGGATTAAGAGTTGTCACCATCTTCTCTCCTCTCTCATCACCATGTCAGTCAGATAGGTAAAAAGAGAACCAGAATAGTGTCGCAAACCTAAAAAGAAGAGAAGAGCATGTCAAGGAGAATAGGGTGATCAACAGCATCAAGGGCTGCAGAAACATCAAGAAGGATGAGGGATGAGAAAAGGCTAATAGATTTGGCAGTGGGGAGATCATTATTGGAGAGAGTGGTCTTAGTGAAGTGATGAAGTTGGAAGCCAAATTGCAAAGACTTAAGTAGAGAGGAGAGTGAGAAGAAAGGAAGCTGAGGTACAAATAGTGGATGGCCTCTCTCTCTCTCTCTCTCTCTCTCTCTCTCTCTCTCTCTCTCTCGATATATGTGTGTGTGTGTGTGTGTGTATAGTAGGTATGTGCATATATTTTTTTATTCCCTCTTCCAATTACTTTTGTGAAGTAATGATCCATAAACAAATATTTTAAGATAAGGGGGAACATAGATCATTGTCCAGAGAAACCCTATCATGAGCCCTTTTCTAAAACAAAAAATATTTTTAGAATATGACTTTCCTCTCTTCCTTTTGTCAATTTATAAATTCATATTTTCTAAAGTATGTTTGCTTTTAGCAAATCATACCTACAATGATATATTAGCATACTCCTCCCAATATAGTATGTAAAGTCTATAAAACATCTGTTAGATACACACATACACCGTTATAATGAGCCTCTTCTGTATAAACAGCTGCACAAACATTAAACCCCTATAGAATGGCATAAAGAAAGAAAGCATGTACATATATCATAGGCAAGCAACATGACAAAGAATATTTCACAAGGTGGTGAGTGAAGTGGTTGTCATGGGAGTTAATATATAGAGTGTGTGTGTGTTTGTATATATGTATGTAGGTATGTGGGAGTGAATCAGAGAAAGAGAGAGGAAAAAAGAGAAAATGAAACAAGAGAGAGAGATTGTATATGTTTGTGGAAAGAAAGGTCAGCATTTATACACTGTTTCCCATGTACAAGTCACTGTGCTGACCATTTTATAAATATTCTCTCACTTGAGCCTCATAATAATTCTGCAAGGTAGTTGCTGTTATTATTCCCACTTTATAGTTGAGACAACTGAGGCAACCGGAGGTTAAGTGACTTCCCTTGAGTCACAAAGCTAGTAAGGCAACATTTGAACTCAATCTTCCTGACTCCAAGACTCCAAGACCAGTACTTTCTCTACTGTGCTACCTTTCTGCCTCTGGGTAAAAGCAGTGGCTTTATTTTGAATGTTAAAGAAAGGATTCATAAAAGTGGATAGATTATAAGATCCCAGATAGAGAAGCAGAAGGAATGTTCAGTCCAAATCTCTCTCATTTTCTAGATGAGAAAACTAAGACTCAGGGAAGTTAAATGACTTATCCAAGGTCATACCATAAATAGCAGAGCTGGGATTTGAACATGGAGGACACTGTAAGTACTTTCCCACTTCCATGGGAATTTTTTCAGCTGTTTCAATGCTGGAGGGAAGGGAAGGAGCTGGGAGATGGATAGAATTTTAGGTTTGGGTACTAGAGAAGACAGAAGATGTTATGTTAATAGAGAATATAAAAGTTTACATCATAAAAGAATGAGAGGGGAATGGAATAAGAGTTTGGATAATGCAGGCACTGTGCTAAGAGGTTTTAGTTGTTTTGTTTTATAAATAGTATCCCTTTTGAACTTCATAACAACTTTTCAGGGTAGATGCTATTATTATTCTTAATTGTAAAAGTTGAAGAAACTGGAAGCAACTGAAGCAAACCTTGCATCTCACAGCTAATAATTGTCTGAGGCTGGATTTGTACTCAGGTTCTCCTGATTTTAGGCCATCATTACATCCACACTTTAATGAGGAGCAAGAAAGGAATGACTAGCTTATATAGCTATAGGAAGAGTTCTTGACCAAACAAGGGACAGAGAGTATCACAGGAGATAAAGTGGACAATTTTGATTATGTACATCCAATTGAAACACTTTTGCACAAACAAAAATAACGTAGCCAAAATGAAAAAGGAAATGGAGGGGAGTGTGAGTATTTGAAGCAAGTTTTTCTAATAAAATTATGATATTCAAGATACGTAGGAAATTTATTTAAATAGATGCAAATAAGAGCTATTCCCCAATAAATGCATGGTTAAAGAATATGAACAAGCACTTCTCAAAATAAATACAAGCTGTCAAACAAATGTGAAAAAAATTATCCAATTCACTAATAAAGTGATCCTTAAGTTTAATCATTAATAAAAGAAATGCAAATTAAAATAACTGAGCTTCCTCTTTACAAGGATCAGATTGGCAAAAATGACATAAAAAAGGGGAGATGACAATTGTAGGGGAGGGCATAGGATGGATACACTAATGTACAATTAGTGGAACAGTGAATTGGTTCTTCTCTTCTGAAAAGAAATTTGTAACTATATCCACAGAGTCACTGTAACTGTCACATCCTTTGACCCAATGATATTACTACTAGGCCTATACCACAAAGAGATCAAAGAAAGAAAGACCCATATGTGCAAAAGTATTCAAAGCAGCACTTTTAGGTGTAGTAAAGAACCAGAAACTAAAGAGGTACCTATAAATTGGGGAAAGACTGAACAAATTATAGTTTATGAATAAAATGAAATATTATTGAGCCAAAAGAAAAGGAAAAGGGACCAATTCAAAGAAACTTGGAAAGACTTTTAAGACATGATGCAGGATGAAGTGAACAGAACCAAATGTGTGTGTGTGCATGCGCGCGTGCACACACACTGAAATATCATAAAGAAAAACTACTTTGGAAGTATTAAGAACTCTGATAAACCATGGCTGTAGAAGATCAATGATGAAACATGCTTTCCACGTCTTAACAGAGAGATGATGGTCCAGAGGCGCAGAATGAGAAATATATTTTCAAACCTGGCCAATATATGAATGTGCTTGTTTTTCTATGGTAACTTATTAAAAACAGATTTTGTGGCCTGGGGGAGGAGGGAAGAGAAATAGACTGGAAAGAGGGATTAGTGATAGTGATGCCAAAAGCAAAGAACATCAATAAAGTATTTTTTTGATGCACTGAATAGAACAGAGTGGAAGTTCAGAAGGAAATAACAGATAAGCAGGATAGCTTTGGAACTAATGTGTTGCATTTATTATGTACTTTAAAAAATAAGCTGTATATAATGAAGCCTCAAGGCTTCATATAGAATTCTC
>CM053588.1:118650147-118692107 GCA_028646515.1 Pseudochirops corinnae | reverse complement strand
AGTCCATGGATAGACCTCTCTCCTTGCTTCAAGTTACCTTGTACAGACTTATCTTTGTATAGACTGGGTCCCCCACCCCACCCCACCCCAGCAGAATGTAAACTTCTCAAGGACACATTATTTTCCAGTTTGCTTAGCACAGTGCTCTGCACATAATATCAACCAATTAGCAAAAGTTCAGTAAATGTTTATTATGTGAATGACTAATTGAAGTGAATAATTTTCAGGATATTTAATGGGGCTTGAAGGAGCAAGCTCAAGGATAAAATAAAGAAATTAGATCTACCCAGCCTAAAGGAAGGGAAGGATGAGAGTTTATTGTAGTTGGTTTTTTTTGGGTGCATGTGTGGCAGTAATGGGGAAAAGGGTGAATGGACAAGGAGATTTTAGTAAGACTTTCATTTAAATGTATGAAGAGTTGGTTTATACAGAAGACAGCAGACCAGATTGCCCTTGGAAAGTGGATATTAATATTGAAGAGTTGAAACCAAAACTCTAATTATGGAAAGGCATCACTTATCCCTTGTTAAGTTAGATTGAGGCATCAGTGAGGAGGTGAAGGAAGAGTTCAGCGAGAGATAGGAGGCACTCCCAGCACCCTTGGAAAGCCTGTTGGACAAAGGGCAGCCTCTTTGCTGGGCTCAGTCACATGTGGTCAGCCAATTCATAGCTCTGTGGTGGATCTGGTTTTCCTTTTCTTTTTTTTTATTATTTAATTAATTTTTAGTTTTCAACATGTACTTTCACAAGATTTTGAGTTTTGAGTTTTTTCTCCATCTCTCTTCTCCTCCCATCCCAAGACTGTATGCATTCTCATTACCCTTTCCCCTAATCTGCCCTCTGTTCTGTCTGTCTGTCTGTCTGTCTCTCTCTCTCTCTCACACACACACACACACACACACACACACACACACACACACACACACACCCTTCTCTTATCCCCTTCCCTTCTTTTTCCTGTAGGGCAAGATAGATTTCTATACCCCATTGCCTGTATATCTTATTTCCCAGTTGCATGTAAAAACAATTTTAAACATTTGTTTTTAAAACTTTGAGTTTCACATTCTCTCCCTCCCTCCCTCTCCACCGACCCTCACGGAGAAGGCAAGCAATTTGATATAGGTTATACACGTGTAGTCATGCAAAACACTTCCATATTAGTCATGTTGTGAAAGACTTACCATATTTCCCTCCATCCTATCTTAACCCCCATTTATTCTATTCTCTCCTTTGATCTTATCCCTCCTCAAAAGTGTTTGCTTCTAATTACCCCCTACCCCCATCTGCCCTCCCTTCTATCATCCCTCCCTCTCTTATCCCCTCCCCCCCTACTTTCTTGTAGGGTAAGATAGATTTCCATTCTCAATTTCCATTCACAATTCAGTGTGTATGTTATTCCCTCCTTAAGCCAAATCTGATGAGAGTAAGGCTCACTCATTCCCTCTCACCTCCCCCCTTTCCTTGGTTTTCTAAGGACCTAGTTGGTCATTGAACAGTTGGCCAGATTTGCTGTGCAGTCCAACCCATTTGGTCAGGAAAATGCCAGCCTGACCACTTTCACATCTGGTGTTTTTCAGAACGTGTCTGTGGCTAGGGTTTTGTCCATTGGGCTCTTTCTGTGTGTATAAATTTTTTCCTATTTTTCCTGGAATGTTAAATGTGCACCTTGGCCCAGCACACCTTTTCCTGCTCTTGCCTCCCTCTCTACCTTCCCCCCTATTGCAAAGGCCCAGCTTCTGTGGCATCTGGCTTTGTAGAATTCTGCACATCTCCCTGGGGGAAGGGAGAAGAGACCTGGAGTAGAAGACGGCCCCAGTGTGACTCAGTTTTTTTTAAATCCATTTATTTAGAAAGAAAATAAAAAAGCAAAGAAACTGTGATTCCCTACACTCAGCCATCAATGTGGAAGACATTAGTTTTAAATTACCCTACACTAAAAATGCAAAGTAAATACTAATAGAGCAAAAGAATCAATTCATTAATCTTCTCATGCCATTTCTTTCCACATGAAACAGATTGTAATGGTTTTGTGTATACTTAAATGAAGAGAATTAAAATTTTTAAACCAAGGTCTGTCTGTGTTATCTGGTTGTGCTTTTGGCGGAATGGAACAGGATGCAATTGGCCTTTTCTCTGAGCTTAATATTAATCTAGTTTAATTCTCATTTCACAAGATCATGACGCATGGCAGTAGATTTAGAGGTGGAAAGGACCTGAGAGGTCACATAGTTTTACTTATTCATTTCACATATGAGAAACTGAGACCCCAGAAGTGAAGTGACTTACTTGCCCATAGTAACTCAGGTGGAAGAAAAGAAATTGCCTTTTAAAATTTCGTTTTTGGGGGCGGCAAGATGGCACGATGAATAGTGCACCAGCCCTGGAGTCAGGAGGACCTAAGGTCAAATCTGACCTCAGACACTTAACATTTACTAGCTGTGTGACCTTGAGTAAGTCACTTAACCCCAAATGCCCTCCCTTTCCCCCTCCAAAAAGGCAAAATAAAATAAAATTTCCTTTTTAGGGTGACTATATTTTTTCTTTTTTAACATGAAAAACATATATTACATATGATGTAAACTCTGATAGTCTTGTCTCAGTGGGTTTTTCACAACCTATTATTTGTTTCCCCTAGATAACCTTATAATAGGGTCTTTGTCATAAAAGCTTATAGAAGACTGAGCAGGAATTTATCAGTGGACCTGGCTTCAGATCTTACAGAGTACCTAGGGTGACATGATAAAAATCATGTAAAATCTATCTATTATAACCTGTTAGTAATCCCCCTGCCAGGGCACACTGGCTACTGTGCCAGCTGTTTACTCGCTGTTGTATCATTAGCAGAATGCTGGGAATGCAAGAAACGTCCATGATCCTCATCTTTAGAGACTGCAGATTCCCAGCTAGAGGGGGCCAAAAAGAGGACAGGATCACAGACTTAGAGGCTTAGAGACCATTGAGTCTAACTTCCTCATTTTATTAAAGTGGAAACTGAGGACCAGAGAGGAAATTTCTCCAACATTACAGAGGTAGAAAGTAGGACAGGTAGGATTCAAACCCAAGTTCTTTGACTCCAAATCTAGTGCCTTTGGCATTTTAGATTGAGATCCTATGTGAACAAATAAATTCTTGCTTAATCACAATGGAATTGGATGCTTGGGCAACACAAACTTAGTAGCCGTGGGACCATAGGATCATAGATAAAGCTGAAAGGAATCTGGGAGGTCATCAGATCAAACCATCCCATTTTAGAGATGAGGAAACTGAGGCCCAAAGCAGTTAAGTGACCTGCCCAAGATCACACAGGCAGTAATCATCAGAGATGGGCTTTGAATTGAGGTTCTCTGACTCCAGAACCAGTGCTGTTTCCACTGAGCAACAGCTGCTTGACTAAGCTCAACAGTCTTGATATCACACGTCTCTTCCACTTGCAATCTCCCATGTGCCTTAATACTAATATCCAAGAATACCTTTTGACTGAGGGGAATTAAAATTTTCTCTCCCTCCCTTCTTCCATTCATCCAATGACTTGCTAAAAAAGTTCTGTTGCTTCCCTGTCCGCAGGCTCTTCTATTATCTGTCTCTCCCAAACCAGACTTGAACAAAAATCCCTTCTCTGACACATTCAATGAATGTATTTCCAGACTTTGCCACAAGAGCTATAGTGAAGAAGAACCCACTGTCTCTGCCTAAGGTGATCTATTCCACATTGGGATAGCTCCAAATTGTTAGCAAGGGTTTTTTGTTGTGTTCTGTTCTGGTTTTGAAACTGGGTCTCTTTATCTTGTCCAGGCTGGAAGTGCAATGGCTACTCCTGGGCCTGACCACAACTATGATCAACATGGGAACTTTGACCTGCACCATTTCTAACTTGGGCTGGCTCACCCCGCCTTAGACAGCCTGGTGGTCTCCCACTCCTGAAAGCTCACTATTTCAGCACCAAATAGTGCAGATACACAATCATCCTTAGCTCTAAGGCAGCTCAGAACTTCCCAGCTCAAATGATCTATAAGACTCAGCCTCCTCCAGTAGCAGAAATTCCGGACATAGACCAGTATTCCTGGACCAAGTTTGCTTATTTCTTTTTCTCTTTTTTTCTAACATCAAGTCAAAGTTACCTTCTTTGATATTTCCAAATACTGCTCTTATTTCTGTCCTCAAGGGTCAGGCAAAACAAATCTAATCTTTCTTACCTCAGGACAGCCTTTAGATACTTGGAAGTAGCTGTCCTGTCCCTCCAGTCTTCTCTCTCCAGTGGTTGCCCCAATGACTGCAAAATAATAGGTGGTGAAGCAGGTAGAGGACTGGGCCTGAAGTCAGGACGACTCCTCTTTCTGAATTCAAATTTTGCCTCAGACACTTATTAGCTGTGTGATGCTGGGTGAGTCATTTAATCCTGAAAAAATGGAGTGGGGAGGACAGCGTATAGAGTACCAGGCCTGGAGTCAGGAAGAACTGAGTTTAAATATGGCCTCAGATACCTACTAATTGTGTAACCTTGGGCAAGTCATTTAACCCTGTCTGCCTCAGTTTCCTCATCTGTAAAATGAACTGGAGAAAGAAATGATAAACCACTCCAGTATCTTTGCCAAGAAAACCGCAAATGGGGTCATGAAGAGTCAGGTGTGACTGAAAAATTTTCCCTCCTAGACCACTGTCCTGTTGTGGTGGAGGGACTTAGATCAATGAAACTATGAGCTATGCATACAGTGTTACCCAAGACAGATATTGATGCACTACTAAGGGTACAGAACCACATTCATATCACTATTATCTCTGATTTTAGGCAAATCTACATTTGGCAACCAAGATGTGGCCAGTTCATGTAAGTTATGCTCTCTGCAGTAGAATTTGAATACTTGGCAGTTCAGCTTGAGAAAAGACCTCAGTGTTTGGTACCTTATTTTGTCAGTTGATTTTGAGAATCTTCTCAAGGCAAATCAAATGGAAGTGATTCAATTTCCTGGCATGGCCCTGGTAGATTGTCCAGGTTTCACAGGCATTCAATAATGAGGTCAGCACAAGGGCTCTGTAGACATTCACTTTGGTAGTCAGTCTAATACCTCTTCTCTCCCACACTTTCCTTCAGAATCTCCCAAATCCTGGGCTAGCAGTGGCAATGTGTATGTCAACATCATCATCTGTGTGTATCTCTCTAGAAAGTGGTCCTGATCTATATCTTGCCACTGAACCCAGATGGCTTTGGAGGAGAGATGAGGCTGGTGACTTTGTACAGTCCTGCCTCACTTAAATCCAATTCACTTGCAAGTCATGACACCTTCCTGATGTCATGGTCCTCTTTGAGAATGAAGGACAAACAACAGTCTATGAGTAGTAATAGCTGACACCCTGGGGACCTAACTGACCAGTTCCAGTTGGGCAATGCAGTTTCCTTTTCCCTTCATCCCTTCCTCCCTTCCTTCCTTCTCATCTCTCACTCTTTCCTCTCCCTCTGTCCACATAAGGAATCAGACATACCCTTACCTGTGGGTGCTGTGCCCAAAGGAATATAAATTTTGATGACCGAAATGTTGAAAGATATCTTGGGGTTTATGAAATAGATTTCTTTTTTAAGGACCATGCCATTAACCCAAATCACTCTGGCTCTCATTGATTGGCCAAAAGCGAGTCCCAGAGTAAGCCTCACTTGGTCATTGTTTGGGCTCTGATGTCTCAGAGTGAGTGTATTGCTCAGAGTGAGCAACTGTTTCTGTTTTGTCCAGAAACCCTGAGGGTCTTCCCCTCCCAGATTGATTTTTTTAAACTAGGTAAAAGAGGCCATTCTTTGCCTTATTTCTTACTTAGTCTTAATTACTGAATGGGCATTGCCTCAGACAAACTGAGACCTGGGAAAGACCTTAGCTTAAAAAGGCTAAGGTCCCCCACTGCATCTGGGGTGATCTCCAGTTTTCCTGATCTATGAGTAGATCATTGCCATTGGACCCACATGACTGTGGAAGAGAAAGTGAAGCTGTTATCCTTGCACAGTCCTCCCTCACTTAAATCCAGTTCACTTGCAAGTCATGATGTCACCTTCCAGATGTCATGGTCCTCTTCTAGAACTCAGTACGAACAACAACGCTGACTACCAACATAAGGGAACTTATCCACAGAATTCAGAATACTAGCTATCATTACAAATTCTTACAGGGAGGTCAGTAGAAGCGATACAAGTAGACTTTCAAAGTCTGTCTGAAGAACTTGGAATTGATTATGAGGCATGGGAGACACTTGCACAGTACCACCCAGCATGGCATGTCTGTATCAAAGAAGGGCTGTGCTCTATGAGCAAAGCAGATTTGCAGTAGCTCAAAGGAAATGTGAGATGAACTAATTTAGAGCCATCTCCACTCCAAATGTTCATGTGTACTATTTGTACCCAACTTGTTATAGAGCCATCCTAGCTTGTATTGGTCTGATCAGCCACAGTTGGACATACTGTCCTTGGACCGCAACATAGTGATATCATTTTGGACCTCTTTGATAACAAAGGACAACAACCAACCAACCAATTTCTATAAATGGCACAAAAAGACATCAAAAGGTTGTAGCTCAGTGGAAAGATAGCTCCCAGAGGAGCCAAGAAGTAGTTGGCAGAGTTGTTATCCTGTACACAAATACAATAAAAACCACCATTTCATGGTACACTTAGTTATCTAAGCCTGGAGTACTCATGCTGTGAAGGCAAGAGGCATATTATGAAAATAGCTTGCAGCTTATGCACCAACATTTGTTGCAACCAATGAAGGAGAAAAATTTTGTGAAAAATTTGACAAGATCCTCCAAACCCAGTCAACATATATCTTGATACTTATTGACTTCAGTGTGAAAGTGTGTCTCAAAAATTTTTTTTAAAAATATTTAGGGGAGCTGCTAGGTGGCACAGTGAATAGAACACTGGCCCTGGAATCAAGAGGACCTGAGTTCAAATCCAGATTCTGACACTTAACACTTACTGGCCTTGTAACCTTGGGCAAGTCACTTAACTCCAATTTCCTAGCCTTCCCACCTCCAAAAAGCAAAAAAAAAATTTTGGAAAAGTAGAGTTTGAAAAGAAATCTGATGTTATATGCACCTCTGACAGCAAAAAAAAAAATAGAGAAAAATAAGTTAAAGATCAAAGTTCAGGCTTATGCAAACAGGAAAGAAAAATGAATTTAGACACAAGGGATCTGAGTTCTGATTCTGATTCTGCCACTAACTGGTTGTGTGACTACATGTTAACCTCTCCAGAAAGACTTTTCTTTGAGAAGGTCTAAAAAAAAATCAGGTGCACAGATCACAAAGGATTTTAATATAGCTTTTTTTTCCTCTTCTACTGGTTAGGTTTTCATGGGAATGGTTTGGGGGTGGGAGGGAGAGGAGGAAGATCAGAGATCAGGAACCTTAATCAGTGAGGGGGTGTGGTTGTTGAAGGAGATAGTTTTGGTGCAGAGGTGGAGGGGCATTAGTGAAACTGAAGGGGGAAGGAGTGTGATCATTTTTCCTAGCAGACCAGGATTGCTGAGGGTTTCATGCTACTCCAAGGCTCTTTATATAGTTGTTTTACATAACCCTCAAGACCACATGCCACTGGCAGTCCTGAGGACAGACTTCCAGATCACCTTGTAAAACCCAAGCCATACTTTTGCCCTTTCTGAGAGCTGCAAAATCTGAGCTCACCAATCCTCTAGGCCATTTGGTCACAACAGACTCCTAAGCTGTGCCAATAAATGTGAGAAAAATGTAGCATAAAAAAAAATTATTCAAGAAACCTGGACCAAATGAGCAAAGCAGTGTAGGGGAGATCTATTGGAACGTTCTCTGAGGGTGACTGCTGCTGTGCCGTTTATTTCTGAGCACTGAGCCCTTACTCAGCTCAGACTCATTACTGTCTCCTCTTGCAATTTCAGTGGTTATTTCCCCAATGCTGGCTTTTAATTTTTTTTTTAATTTTACCAATTCATAAACAAATTAAACCCCTCCAGAAGATTTTAATATAATTGGAAACATGCATTCTGGCAAAGGCTCATGGGGAGAACATTCTTGGTTGGCTTCCAGCTAAAAGGCCAATCTATCAATTGCTCTGGAAATGCTGGCACTCAGGAGACTTTATTGCATTTCAAAGCTAAAATGGAGGGGGATTGGGGTTCTCTCTCTCTCTCTCTCTCTCTCTCTCTCTCTCTCTCTCTCTCTCTCTCTCTCTCTCCTTCAGTGAGGTTAGGAAGTCGTTTGATTAATAATGCAGAACCTGAGAGAAAGATAGAGAAGTGCCTTCAAGCCTTAGTTTGGAAAGTGCTGTTATAAGGAGAAAGAGTAGGAAAAAAAAAAGAACAGAAGACAATGGAATCATTTTCCTGAGTGCTGAGGTAATATTTTTTTTCCCTCTGGGGAGAAAAGCAGCTTGATCTTGAGAAGCTTAAGCAATATACATCATGTTTAATTTCACGCCCAAAGACCCAGATTGATGCTATACCCATGGCTTCCTCCACATGTAAAGGCTGTGCCTTCACTCTAGCTATAAAATCATAAATTCTTGAGGATGGCTACCATCATGCACTTTGTAGGCACCCAGAAAATATTTGTGAGCTTTATTTAAATTGTGCTTAAACATTAGTAAGCCAAACTCCTCTTGGCATTCAAAGCCATCCCTAATGTGTCCCCAGTTTGACTTTCCAGACTTATTTCCCTGTTGTTCCTTCTCAGTGAGGCAGTGGAGGTGTAGCAGGTAGAGTGTTGGACTTGGATCACTTAGGTTCAAAGCCCACCTCCCAACACTTACTGACTTCCACTCTAAGCAAGTCATTTAATCTCTCTAAGCCCCAGCCAGCTCTCAAAATGTGGTACAACGTTTATAGTCTGCTTCGGCAGAGGAAGTTTTCACTGTCATAAAGACAATTTTACATTCAGGTCTTCACCTTGATTAAAGAGGCAAAATTCAGGAAGAGAATGTTTAAAAAAGTTTATGAACGCACCAAAGCAGAACCTCTTGGTGTTGTGGCAACTGGGGCTACCGTGGGATTCCAGAAAAGGACTGCTTTTATAGATAAGAGTAAGCAGCTTTTATGTAAGGGCACAAGTATTTTGATGGAATCTCTAAGTCAGAAGGAAGTGGAATTAGGTCAGTTTCAGCTCCTCCCCGAACATTTTGATTGGCCCACATTTCAAATGAGGAGATGGGGTAGGTGAGCAGCTTCTGCCATGTACTCACTATGAGACAGGATTAGCACTAAGACCTCTCCCTCAGGATCATCGTCCCCAAAGTCAAGCAAGGTTAAAACATGGGGACCCTTTATAATGACTCTACATTAGTGACTAATTTTACACATTATCTTGATGAAATCACAGGTCTTTGACAAATCAATACATTCCCACTCTTCCTCCATGATTTAAACTTAGATATTCCTGATTCTAGGTCTTGCACTGTTCTCCATTCATCAACAAATATTTGTCAAGCACCTACTATTTGCTAGAGATTGGGGATGTGAAGACGAAAGCAACATACTACCCACAACATTTACATGTGGAGAAGTATGTACATAATATACAAGGCAGCTATGTCGTTCAGTGGATACAGTGCTGGGCCTGGAGTCCAGAAGACTCATCTTCCTGAGTTCAAATCTGGCTTCAGATACATACTAGCTGTGTGACCCTAGACAAGTCACTTAACTGTGTTTGCCTCAGTTTCCTCATCTATAAAATGAGCTGGAGGAGGAAATGACAAACTAGTACGGTATCTTTGTCAAGAAATCCCCAAAACAGGGTCATGAAGAGTCAGACACAGTGGAAATCGCCAAACAACAACAACAGTTCTGACTTATGTGCCAGGCACTTCACTAAACACTAGGGAACACAAATATGAAAAAGAAAGAAAACCTCTGCCCTCAAGGAGTTTATCATCTGAAGGGGAGAAGACAGACAGCACATAAAAGGGAGCTGAAGGAAGATGTGGGAAGGAAAGTAACCAGTGCAGGGGCAGGATAGAATTCAAAAGAATACAGCCAGGAGGGAAAATAAAGGAGCAACTGGCCAAGGTCACTTCCACAGCTGTGTTATCAGAGTATGACTTCAGTGAAAGTGACAAGGAGACGATCTCTCAAGTACCGTGTACTGGGCACTGGAGCCAAAAACACAAAAATATATTTATCTGGAAATACACAAAAAAAGCAAATTTAGCCTTGGCCTCAAGGAGATTACTTTTCTTTTTAATTTTAATTTTTGCTTTTTGGAGGGCAATTGGGGTTAAGTGACTTGCCCAAAGTCACACAGCTAGGTGTGTGTGTCTGTGTGTGTGTGTGTCTGTGTGTGTCTGAGGCAGAATTTGAACTCAGATCTTCCTGACTACAGGGCCAGTGCTTTATTCACTGCGCCACCTAGCCACTGGAGTTTACATTTTCAGTTTGAGTTATCCAGGAAAGTCTTCCACCCACAACCCATCTGTGAATTAGTACATAAACCCTAGACCCTAGGACTAGGGATTGTTGTTATTGTTGTTTTTTGTTGTTATTTGTCCTTTGCTCTGGAAGAGGACCATGACATCAGGGAAGTAATGTCATGACTTGCAAGTGAATAGGATTTAAGTGAGGCAGGATTGTACAAAGTCGGCAGTCTCCTTCTCTCCTCTGCACCCATCTGGGTCCAGGGGCAGAAATAGATCAGAAGATGGTCCCTGATGCAGTGCAGGACTGAGGATACATATAAGTCAAATGACTTATCCAGAGTCACACAGCCAGCCAATTTCAGGTTAGGATTCACATCAAGTCCAGGATGCTACCTATTCCTCCAGGCTGCTTCTGATAGGTACACAGTAGGTATTTTGCACCTTCTAGTATGAAAATAGGAATAAATAGTCATTTTGAATTCAACAAGCACTTGTTAAAGACCTACATGGTTAATGAATGTGAATAAGCAATTTTACCTTTATATCTACATACCTTGAAGTCCTTGCCTTCAGAGAGCTTATTACCTTCCATTGGAGTGGAAGAGCAGTGATTGTGGAAGCATAGGACGGAGGACAACCTTATGCCAATTAGTTGTGACTGAGTAGGGGATAGCTGCCTCCTTTTATTGCTTTCTGCATCTCCTAACCCTGCTCTCAGATAGCTTATTTCAGACTCAAGCTACCGAAAGGAATCTCTGAAGGTTGCCCTATCTATCTAGTTCACTGTTGTCTTCACTGTACCTAGGTGGGCCATTTGGACAGCTCCAGAGACCTTTGCAACAGGGAATCTCCAGTTCTTTAGGGGGCGTTTTCCATATGAGACTGATTAGTCTTTTGGATGACTGCCCTGACCTTGCCCATTCCCAGAGTGGACTTCCATGACCCTAAGATTCAAACAATAGACCACACTCTGTCATAGGTGGTTTTCTCAACCTTGAAAAACTGGTACCACAACTGTGACCCAGGAACTCCTGCTGTGGAGACCAGAACAACATGGGCAACATGCTCCCTATTTTCTTCTCTTCCTTCCATGCTTGAGATTTGGCTGAAGTTTCCTCAGTTCTGGGACACATTACAGGATAGTTTATTGCCTGGACACTACTTAAGAATTTCAAGCATTGCAAGCAGTATTGACCAATGCTAGCCCCTTAGCTAAAAGCAGCTTTTAACATCAAGGGGAGATGGAAAATTTATCAGGGATTTGTTTAATCTAGTACAATATCTGGGCTTACCAAAACTATTTCAACTCACCGAAAATATGAAAAGCATTTTGCATTTAAGCAAATAAAAGACTTACAAGTCCACTGATAATTATGCAACTCCAAATTTATAGCCCCTCTGTGTCACTTGGATGAAATGTGAAGTAGACCAATGAACTTGTTAAATTATGACATGTTAAACAAGGAATGTGAACTATTTATTAAAGTGACAGGCAGTGAAGAAATAGACAGATTGGGGCCAAATACTTTAGGATGAAAATGAAAAGTCTCAGCAAATACCAGCTTTGCTTTTTTACTCTTTTGCAATATTCATTAACATCCTCAACCAAATGTTCAGAGGCCCTGAAAATTTTCATGAAACTGTTATAAACAGCAATCAGCAGGAATCAGATAAGCAGGATAAGCAACTAGGGTAAGTAGAGAACAATGGCAAAGGAGACTGTTGATTAAAACCCCTTTTAAGTGTTTATAGGGGTGGGGAGAAGGAGGGATACTAGTTTCAAGCGTGTGGGTATAGGTCCAAAGGCTTACGTTGATCTGTATAGATGGACTTTAGGCAATTGGTGTGCAGGTCTTGAGAAGTTGCTTATAAATCTTTTTAGAGAGAAAGAGGCATTTTAAAACCATAGGAGAAGAGTTGGAGGTTGGAGGGATGGGTCATGACTGAAATGTGATGTATAAAAAGTTTGAGAGACATGATTAATTATTTTATTAATCATGCCAGCAGAAAACTAATAGAAAAGGGTCAGTGGCACTCTCAAATGCCAAAGACCCCTCACAGAACCTAGTCAATGTTTATATGCTCTTGGAAGAGTGGGTGTTCCTGAGGGTGGCAATCAACTCTGATTAATGAGAAAAATTAATATTATGATGAGAAGTGGGCTTGGACCCGGATCACTCAATCTTGGACAAAGAGACTTATCTCTTATCCAGACTAACCAAATAAGGGCAATCTAGACTTCTACTCAATCCCAGCTGGCCAAAACACAATGGGCCAGACTAGGATTCCTTTACCTTTTGATCAGATCTAAGTTTTCCCTTGGTGCATCTGCCCAAGATTTCATCTCTTTATCAGCCCTGCCCTTCAAAGGCTGACTGAAAAGCCTACAAGGACTGAGAAAATAGAAGGGGGGAACCCTTAATCCTCATTCAATAATTGGTTATTAATGCAAGAGAGAAATAATCATTTCTCTCAGATAAAAAAAACAATCACTTTTGAGTCTCTTTGTAAGTGGAACAATCTTTTCCTGTATTATTTTTGCTTAAAACAATGACAACAATGATGACAAAAACAAAAACAATCTAGAAGCACCTTTTTTGGTGTCCTGGGAACACACAGGAAAGGGAGAGGATAGAATTACTGACTCATGAAATCATAGAATGCTATCATTGCACCTTAGAGATCATTTGAAAACTCAAACCCCTCATTTTGCTGTTGGTAAAACTAAGACCCAGAAACTGTGTTGTGATCAAAGACAAAAAGAAAGTTGGTGGCAAATCTGAGGTATTTAAATTCACACTCCTCTCTCTATATTCTTTTCACCAATAATCTTAATCATTCACCCACCACCTCTAATCAAATTGTCTCCCAATTTTTTATCTCCAGCCTTCCCTGGCAAAGGCTGACCTTGGGAAAAGGGTAAGTGGGATGGACCTGGAACAAAGTACAGAGGTGGGATAGTGGGCAGACTAGAGTCCAGTGAAGTTATAGGAACATATTTGCCCTTCTCCTTTAATAGAGAACGGGTTTTTTGTTAACCTGCAATTTGGGGAATTCGTACAATATTAAAAAAAAACCACAACTTTGGGAATCAGACCAAATGAACAATATTAGTTTTAAATTCACAAATATCAATATTTGCCTACATGAAGGAAAATTTACCCTTTTGTGTCCCATTTGCCTCATGCTTATCTAGAAGTAGAAATGCATGAAATTTTGGGAGGCTCAGCCATAAGGAAACAGCAACAGACAGGTAGGCCAAAAGGGGCTAGAGACTGGGCAATATCAAATTGGAACCCATGTAAATACAAGAGAGTGGACCAGGAGGAGAATACCAGAATCCTGCAGGGACAAGCCTCACTTGTGTTTTTGGTGATATGTTTCCAGTCTTTATACAGGATTGTGAAATCAAGTTATTAAAGGTCATTTGGCAATTGCTTCTTTTAACACAAACTGGGAATCACTCATAGAATCTTAGAATGTTAGAGCTGAAAGCGATTGTAAATATCACCTAGTCAAATAATATGAGATCACATTGATATGGCTCTTTATACACATTATCTCATTTGATCCACACCTCAGTATATGGTTAATAGTCCTATTTCAGGCAGCTAGGACAGCTATCCCAGGATAGTTTTGGATAGCTATCCACTGTCTATTATAGTGGACTTCCTGAAGTCAGGAAGACTCATTTTAATGAGTTCAAATCTGGCCTCAGACACTTACTAGGTATGTGATCCTGGGCAAGTCACTTAACACTGTTTACCTCAGTTTCCTCATCTGTAAAATGAGCTGGAGAAGGAAATGGCAAACCACTCCAGCGTCTTTGCCAAGAAAATCCTAAATAGGGTGATGGAAGAATTGGACTTGATTAAAAAATGACAAGAGCCACCAATATGCCACCTCTTCTTGGAGATCTCTAGAACTGGGGGACTCCCCAGGTATCCCTCTCTATTTGGGACAACTCAAATTGTTAAGAAATTTTTTGATGACCTCCAATCCAAATCTTACTCTTTGTAACTTCTACCCATTGTTCTTAGTGCTGTCCTTTAGGTTGAAGAAAAACAACACTAAATCCTGGTCTCCTTCAAATACTTGAAGACACTTATCATGTCCTTCCCATCCCTTATATCTATCCCAATTCTCCTCTTTTTCAGTCTATGTTAACTTGGCCAAATCACTCGGCCATTTTGGCTTTCAAATTCTTCATCTGTAAAAAGGGGGTAAGAATGTCTGTCTTCCCTATTTCTTAGGAGTTTTTGAGGGTTAAATGAGCTAATGTTTAATATGTATTATTAAGCCCCTACAATAGGCACTGTGTATAAGACACAGTCCTTAACATTAAACAGTTTATAGTATGCTAGGAGATACAAGAAATGTACACAGATAAGTATAATACAATGCAGAATTTGCTAAGTGCCTCATCAATGATCCCTGAGCTTCAGGTGTTTGTGGGGAGGGAGGAATATATGGATAATAAGAAAGATGGTAAATTAGTTGTTTTCTCCAAAACTCAAATTTTCAACACCAAAAGAAAGTAATTATGTGCCAAACATAGAGTAATTTCTGCTAAATGCACAGGGAAAGAAAGTAGAACATGGTGTGCAAAGTAAAAATCTGATGAATGAACATTGGAGAATATTAATACTTAGAATGCTCAAGCCCTTAAGTATGAAAAGGCAAACTCCTAGGCTTGTGCCCATATGGGGGAATGCTCTAGTAAAGAGCTCCACTATTCCCTGCAGGGGTTCTACCCAAACTACCTCATGCCAGGCAGACAGTGGTAGGAAGTGATTCTGCTTAGCGACGTGAAAGAAAGGAAGACAGCAGAAGAGGAAGTATGAGGGCTAAAAAGATGACCTTGTGAATGGGGACCCATCCTTAGGACAGGGTCCACTGAGGATGCAATGGTTGGGGCCAAGCCTCAAGATTTTTCACAGCAGGGACCTCCTGAAGCTTCAGTGACTTTGTTCAAACACCTTTCCTCTCTTTATTCCCCACCTCCCACATGAGAAGTGATATATGCTAATTGTACCCAGTCATATGAAGGAAAAGAAGAACAGAGAGGAATTCAGCAAGCTAAAATTTGCCCCTTTTTACCAGGGGACCAGGGCAAGGTCAGGGAATCCCAGTGTTTCAGTGACTGCCTGAACAACCACCACCACCGCTGCCAAATTCCACAAGAAGCAGGAGACAATCCCATGAACAAAAGAAATTGGGGGCTAAAAAATGTGGCAATGCCAGAACCTGCACTGAGCCTTGGGGGAAAAGGACTAGAATTCCAGCTTGGACCAGATCTGTCTTTTCAGAGGTTACTTGGGTCAGCAACTCAGCTCAGTGAAAGCATAATGACTCCTGTGGTCTCTCAGAAGGCATGGGAGCTAAGGGAGAATGAGAGAGGTCAAGGTGGGGAGGACCTGGGAAGGAGGACTGGAAGAGGGGGCATTTTACCCTAGGTGGAGAGAGTATCCAGTTTGAAAATCATTCCTTTTTGGAAGAAGGTATATATCTACAGTTGGCAGCTGGGATTTCATATTGGGTTGAGTTCAAAGTGAGTTTGCACATCCTGAATATACCTTCTCTGAGAGAGTGTTGTACCTCCATGGGCAACAGTCTACCACAGGAGAAGGGATGTATGAGTTCCTAGGAGCATCTGGCACCCCAAATAATGATAGGGACATAGAGGTGAAATTAGGATGAAATAACTTTTGGAAAAGAAACTGATCATGGTGAAGGCTGGTGTAGGGCCACACAATTTAGGATAAGAGGTAACACCTACCATGCAGTCTTGCTTTTCTCTAACATTGCTTCTTTCAAAAAATTATATTTCTAATAATGAGACAGCATAAAAAAGAGGACAAGATCTACAAAGGTAATAGTATAGACCAGTGGTGTCAAAAATAGGGCCTGCTATGGCCCCCAAAACTTCTGTGTGTAGTGAAATGGGATTAAAATGTAACTCAGAAATGGTTAACAAAATAAACAAAAATACAATAAAATATAGAATAATGTTTATTTTTGGTTTTCTAAGTCAATTGTGACCAGCACTGCTCTTTTTCTGTTTGACTTGGATACTACCGGCATAGAGGTCAGATGGAAGATGGGGCTCATACCTTCTACTTCAGAATCTTTAGTGCCATGACAGACTATGAAAGTAAAAGAAGAAGCAAATAAAGTATGGCCAATGGATCAGAAAAATATTAAGAATAGAGCAGAAAGGAAGCAAAATATGAGGGTAAATCAATGAAAAAAATCATTGAGATAAGGATAAAATAAATGCTTTACAAAGCTTAAAGAGCCATGTAACTGCTAGTTATTATTATTTTTATTATCACCATTATCATTATTAAATAGGAAGAAAACCAGGAAAGTGCAGTGTCATGAAATAGATCGAGGAAAGAGTTTCAAGAAGGAAGGGGAAGTCAAATATCAAATGCTGCAAAAATATCATGGATGTGCCCCCCTGAAAACAAGTTATTAACTGCAGTGATTAGGGGATCAATTATGAAAATTTTTTTAAAAAAGGGAAGTTTTAGAAGCACGGGAAAAACAAAACAAAACAAAAGTTAGATTACGTAAAGTAAGAAAGGCAGTAAATGCCGCTGAAATGAAGTCAATGGAGACAGAAAACCTTTTCCAGAAGTCTGGTAGGAGAATGAAGGAAATAACCAGGGACAGAAAAAAGGCCCAGCAGATGCCTGGAAATAAATGTCAATGACAGTAAAGGAACCAATGGAGAGTGAAAGACTGAAGGGAGCCCTGATGTTCAAGGCCACGATAAGAGTAAGGAGGAAGAAGATCGAGGTCTTGGGTTTAGCTTTAGAGAGGAAGAAGGACATGAAGAAGAGGCAAAAATAGGTGAAGAGAATCAGAGAATCATACATGGAAAGGACCTTAGAGGTCATTGAGTCTAATACCTTCATTTTATATTTAAGGAAAATAAGACCCAGAGAGATTAGTTACTCTCCAGTCATATATGATAAGTATCTATCTTGTCGTGAATTTGATTCAAGGTGTCCCTGATGTGAAATACAGAACTCTAGATACAATATCAGTGATTCTCAAAGTGATGGCTGGGAACTCTCTTAGGATTCCAAACACTCTTTTAAGGGATCCATTGGGTCAAAACCATTTTCATAACAATACAATGATCTTTTAATTTCTAATATATAAGTATTGATAGACATAATTTTCAAAAGTGAAAAAGTATTCTAAGATCAAAATGCTTGAGAATTTCTGAACTCTCCATGCTACCTCTCAAGGCACAGAGAGTGGGCTGTGGGAAGTAGGGAATGTGAGGGAGTTCATGTAGGCTGATCCAGATCTGAAGAGAGTTGGGAAGGTTGTCCTTTGAGAGAAAAAGATTGAGGTGTGGCTTGAGGAGAGTAAAAGAAGGTTAGAACAGTTGGTTTTGAAGGAAAATGGAAAGGTTTGGTACAGTTGCTTGGAGAAAAGTGATAGAAGAATGAGAGAGGAATGATAGGGAGATGAGTGAAAGGGTTGGTAAATTTGACGAAAATTGCTAGGAAAACTGAAAAGCATTTTGGCACAAACTGGGCATAGAACAACATCTTACACTGTATACCAAGATAAAGTCAAATGCATATACAATTTAGACACGAATGGTAATATGTAATATTACCCTTTAAATTAAATTAAAACTCTAATAATATATAATATGTAATAAGTAAACTAGGGTAGCATAGGAAAATTTAGTTCTTGGATCTATGAATAAGGGAAGAGTTTATGACCAAGCAAGAGATAGAATCATAGAAAGTAAAGTGGATAATTCTGAGCTAATGAAATTTAAATTTTTTCATAAAGAGAACCATTAGAAGGAAAGCCAGGGGGAGACTGAGGTGGGGGAGGGGGCCTCTTGCAGCAAGTTCCTCTAATAAAGGCCTCATTTCTCAAATATATAGGGAACTGAGCCAAATTTTTTTTAAAGTAAGAGCCATTCTCCAACTGATAAATGATCAAAGGTTGAAAAAGTAATTTTCAGAAGAAATCAAAGCTTTCAATAGTCACACACAAAAAAGTTCTAAATCACTATTGATTAGAAAAATGCAAATTAAAACAATTCTGAGTACCACAACAAAGTATCAGGTTGACTAACATGACTGAAAAGGAAAAGGACAAATGCTGGAAGGATGTGAAAAAATAGGGACAGTAATGTACTGTTGGTAAAGTTGTGAACTGATCCAGCCATTGTGGAGAACAATTTGGAACTATGCCCAAAAGTCTACATAACTATGCTTACATTTCCTTTGACTCTACAATATCACTGCTAGGTCTGTATACCAAAGAGAACAAGAAAATGGAAAAGGACCTATTTGTACACAAATATTTAAAGCAGCTCATTTTCAGCCCCCTGAATTTCAGAGAATACAAACAGAAGTTATCAGCAGACAAAAATACAGACAGAGAAAACAATGTAATTCAGTGGCAAAGATAATTCAATATTATCTTTGTAGTGGCAAAGATTTGCAAATTGAGGGGATGCTCATCATTTGGGGAATGACTGAACAAGTTGTGGTGTATGATTGTGATGGAATACTATTGTGCTATAGGAAAGGATGAGCAGGATACATTTAGAAAAACCTAGGAAGACTTATATGAACTCACATTAAATGAAGTGAGCAGGACCAGGAGAACATTGTACATTGCAACAGTAATACAGTAATGATGACCAACTGTGAAAAGACTTAGCTACGCTAATCAATATAATGATCCAAGGCAATTCCAAAGGACCTGGGATGAAAATGCATCCACCTCCAGAGAAAGAGAACTGATGAACCCTGAATGCTGACTGAAACATACTTTTTTCACTTTCTTTGTTTTGTGCTTTTTATTATTTTTCTTTTTGCAAGATGGATAGTATGGAAATATGCTTTGCAAGACTTCACATGGAAAACTGATATTATATTACTTGCTTTCTCACTGGGTGAGGTAGGGGAAAGAGGAAGGGAGATAATTTGGGCTCAAAACTTTAAAAAAAGAATGTTAAAAATAAACAAATATAATTTTTTGAAAAAGGGTGGGTGAGCACTGGTACAAAGGGCCCAACTGAACATAAATTTCTTGTGGTTTTTGTCATCATCTTTTTAAAGGTGCATTTATTGTATGCTCTAGCATCTTATGGTATGCCACAGGTTTGCTGCTACCTGCAAGCCCCTACAGGACTGTGGAAAGAAACCATAATAGAAAAGGTAAAGGGGTTAGGGCAAGATTCCTTGTTTACCAAAATTCTGATGACACCCAGGACAGAAAGGGGTGGAGGGGCAAGCTGCCATCCACAATATCAGTAGAACACATGTGCCCATTACTTATGGATTCCTGTCCCTTCAAGTGCTAGATCTATGATGTTATGTCTGTCAAGTCCTTGAAACAGTCTTCTTTCCTCATCAGTCTATTGGAACTGTTGTCTCTAAGTCATCAAAAGTCTTT
Organism: Pseudochirops corinnae; assembly: GCA_028646515.1. NCBI lineage: Eukaryota > Metazoa > Chordata > Mammalia > Diprotodontia > Pseudocheiridae > Pseudochirops > Pseudochirops corinnae. The sequence goes on along the minus strand of CM053588.1, from coordinate 118,672,300 downwards.
TAATTGCCAAATCCAAAAGCCTTCCCTTAGCCAGTTTCTTTGTCCTGTCGGCAGCATTTGGCACCATTGGCTATTATATATATTCTACTCCTATGACTTCAATGACACTTACATTCTCCTACTTCTTCTCCTACCTCTCTAATAGCTCCACCTCTGTCTCTTATTGAATTGTTGTCTTTCTTTCTTCGCCTGCTTCCTTAATATGGATGTTCCCCAAAGGTCCTTTCCCCAGCCCTCTTCTTTCTCTGCACTCATCTGAATTTGAATTTGTGGTGAGAGTGAAGCCTGAAGAAACAGAATCATAGTTGCAAGTTCTTCTTGTAATTTTCAATTATATTCATTTGGTTGCAAACCTCTTCTCTTAGACCTAGCCTAATTGCATTCAAGCCCTGGACTGAGCCTCAAGTGTTGCTAATGTTTAGTAAATTGTTATTGAGGGTAAACAAAAAAGGAAGCAAAAATGGAAAGGACATTGAGCTTGGATTCAGAAGTACTTATTTGCCGTGTGTCCATGGGAAAGTCATTTAATTTCTTCAGTGTTAGCTTCCTCTAGGGAAAAGTGGGGATGATAATGCCTATAGTGCCTACTTTTTGAGATTATTTCAAGACTCATAGAAATGCTACTTAAATGTCAGCTATTGTTATTATTATCATTAAATTTGCCATTGCTGTGAAAAGCATGACTTAACATTTTATTTTATTGGTTTTATGTAATGGTAAGGGCATTTGAAGATCTTCCCTGCCCCTTAATAGGCCTATGCCCCTTAATGAATCTCACCTGGAGCCCAACAAGAGAAACTTGCTTAGGGGAGGCTTGTTTTTCAAGGTCTTTTGTTACTTTGTAATTAGGCAGTGGGTCTTGAAGGCTGTGATGTTCTCTGACCCTGGAGAAGGCTATATATACTGCCTGAGGTGAGGTTTTGCTCCGGGGCTCACTTTGAGAAGAGTTGTGTGTTTTGGCCAGATGAGACTCTAGGCAGCCTTTGAGTCCTGGCTTTGAAAACCCAGATGTTGGTGCTTCTCTCTCTGGTGGCTAACTGTATGTGTGTGATGGTCAGACAGCTGGAAGCCCTGTCTATTGGTCTGCTGAATTACATTGTTTTATATTTTTGTCTGCTGATAACTTCTGTTTGTATTCTCTGAAATTCAGGGGGCTGACTTTTTTCCCTGAACTAGGTAAATGATTTATGTTTGATTAAAGTAAGACTGTTAACTCTTTTTGAGCTGCTTTCCTTTAGAAAAGCAAATCAAAGAACCTGTGCTAGCAGCCATCCTGGGTATGCAAGGGTGCTCGTTGCTACATCTTTCTATCAAAAGACAGGACATTTAATATTTGTGGCTAAGCCAGGTGTAAAGAGGATAAAGTTTATTAAGTTATTAAAGCTTAAAACTGCATTAAGATTCTTGAGATACTGTATATATGCATATGTTTGTATACTTATATATGAGGTATATGCTCATAAGTAATATATTATATACATACATGTACATGTGTTACATGCACGAAATTCATATAGGTTTGCCATACTGTATGTGTATGTGTGGTACATATATACATGTGTGTGTGTGTGTGTGTATATTTTGTCTGAACTTGTGATTTCATTGTTTTAGGGAATTTCTGGGCTGGAAGCTTCCTTTACTGATGCAGATCAGCATCAGATCTAATTGTCATTTAGAGAATTATCTGGGGTGGGAGAGATTAAGTGCCTTTTGAGTACTACGTAAAATAGCTAGCATGTGTCTGAGGCAGGATTATTCATCCATTTGAGTCCCCTGACTCCATGACTGACCCTTTGTCCGCTATACTAGACTGTCTTCTTACTACAAAAGTATCCAAAATCACCTTCACTTTGCATTACATTCACAGTCATTCATTAGAAAACTTAGTGGCCCAATGGAGCGGACAGGGTTTGGAGTTAAGTGGACCTGGTTTTATATCCTACCTTTGCCCCTTACTACCCATGTGGACTTGGACAAGTTGCCTCAGTTCTCTGGGTCTGTTCTATTTCCAAAATAAGGAAGAAGAATTATTCTAGGTCTAGAGCTGACCATGACACTGGAAGCCATCTTGTCAGACCTCTTCATTTTCCAGATGAGTCCCAGCTCTCTAGGAACTCTGAGGAAGACAGTAGGCTCACAACTAGGTACAAGCAAGACCTAGACAAGGCAAATTGGGGCTAATATCAGAGGGAAGGCACCAAGAATAAGGGGAACTGGGAAAGGATTCCTGCAGAAGATTGGATTTTAGCTGAGACTTGAAGGAAGCCAGGGAAGCCAGAAGATGGATATAAGGAGGGAGAAAGTTTCAGGCATGGGGGACATCCAGGGAAAATGCCCAGAGTCAGGAGATGGAGTGTTGCATGCAAGGAACAACAAAGAAGCCAGTGTCATTTGATTGCAAGGTAGATTGGAGGGACTAAGATATAAGAAGACAAGAAAGGCAAGAGAGGATCAAGTTAGGGAGAGCTTTTCTATTTGACCCTGTAGGCAATAGGGGACAACTGGAATAGATTAAATATAGGATGAGATGATCAGACACCTGTCCCAGTTCATACAGAGCTAAGTGAGAGGATGGAATGGAGGGGGAAGAGACTTGAAGCAAGGCTATTGCAACTAACCTTTTCAGGTTTTCACTTTGAGCGAGGTAATGGCCATTTAGTGAATTGGCCTCTTGAAGAAGTGAGTCCAAGAATGGCCCCTTTAATGAAAAAAAAATATCAACCTGGGAGGGGAAGACCCTCAGGGTTGCTGGTCAAAAGGGAAACATTTATTATTGACATTGACTCTGGCCCAAAATATAGCCGTTAAGAGTTGCTTGGGCAAGGATCTATCATGGGCTAATCTTTGTGCTCCAGAGTGAAATGGGTTTCAAGTTGGTGAGAGGGAGAGAGGGAGAGAGGGAGAGAGGGAGAGATAATCTTGGGCACCACTTAATAGCTTTTGAGCTCTCCTGGCTCAGAGGCAATGTCAATAGTAACAATTTCTCTTTTGACCAGCAACCCTGAGGGTCTTCCCCTCCCAGTTTGATTTTTTTTTTTTAATTAAAAGGACCATTCCTTGGCTCACTTTTTTTAAGAGGCCTATTTACTGAATGGGTGTTAACTCACTCAAAGTGAGAACCTGAAAAGGCTTTAGCGTATAAGGGCCAGAGTCTTCCATTGCATTCTGGGCCATGTCCAGTCATCCTGATGAATATCTGGTCACAGGACTCAGATGACTCTGGAGGAGAAAGTGAGGCTGGTGACCTTGCACAGCCCTCCCTCACTCAACCCAAAGTCAACTGCAAGTCATGTCATCATTTCCCCGATGCCATGGTCCTCTTTGAAAATGAAGGACAAACAGAACAATAATTACAATCAGCAGTCTACTGCAAGCGTCCAAGCACGAGGTGATGCAGTTTTGGATATATTGAGTTTAAGATTCCTAGGAGACATTCAGTTCAACTTTCTGGGAAATGTTGACCAGAGATGTTCTCTCAGCCCTGAACTTTATGGGAAATAAATCCTAGGCACTTTATGCTTACTGCATCATTATGGTTTTTGTTAGAAGTCAGAAACTATAATAGTGACTACATAGTACCACAACATGTGGAAGAAAAGCAAAACAATCTACTTCATCAATTCATTCACTCATTCAGAATTTATTTACTGTTTTTGTTCAGTGATTTTCAGTTGTGTTTGTCTTTTTGTAACACCATCTGTGGTTTTCTTGGCAAAGATACTAGAATGGTTCGCCATTTCCTTCTCCAGTTTATTTTTACAGAGGAGGAAACTGAGGCAAGCAGTGTTAAGTGACTTGCCCAGGATCACACAGCTAATAAGTGTCTAAGGTCAGATTTGAACTCAAGTCTTCCTGATTCTAGGCCTGACACTCTATGCACTGTACCATCTATTGAACATCTACTATATTCTCAGTCCTCGGTTAATCACCTGCAAGTTTGAAATATCATAAATGACATGTTTTTTTTAGTTTTCATCCAGATGTTTAGGGATCATGTAGTCACTGAATTTATATAATTCTAAATTCTGGGATTAAATCCCCTTTTCTCCATTCACATGGAGGGCTGTCTCTTGTTTTTATAAAATGAAAAAGGTCTCTGTTTGACCTTTAAAGCCTTTCCCAATATGATTCTAATCTGTATGTCTAAAATGACTTCACAGCACTGCAGATCATGCACACTACAATCCAGTCAAACTGCCCTCCTTGCAGCTCCCCACACGTGACATTCCTTCTCCTACTTCTGGGTCATAAGCAGACTCTTCCCCCTCCTTGAACTGGGCTCCCTCCTCATCTCTACTCCTGGGATTCCCTAATTCCTTTCAAGAATCACCTCAAGTATCATCTCCTATATAAATCCTTTCCTGAAATCACTAGTGTTGGTCTGGATTCTAGTATGACTTCTGATACATACTGATTTCAGGCTAGATTTTTTTTAAGGACTATGCCTTAAAAACCCAAATCACCCTGGCTCTCCTTGATTGGCTCAAACTTCATTTGGTCATTGCTTAGGCTCTGATGGCTCAGAGTGAGTGTAAATAGCAATTGTTTCTGTTTTGACTGGAACCCCTGAGGGTCTTTCCCTCCCAGATTGATTTTTTGTTGACTAGGTAAAAGAAGCCATTCTTTGACTCATTTCTTACCTAGCCTTGTAGAGGACAATTCGAAAAAAGCACCTTTGTCCCATGGAAAATCAGGGATTGCCTCAGGACCTCTTGGTTTTGGGGTCTCCCTCTGCCTGTAAGAGATAAGGAAGTGCTGAGGATCACAGCCCAGTTGCCCTCTCACAAGGATGTCTCCTATAAGGCCGCTAGCTTGATAAGCAGCAACTGACAGGACTGGTTTGGCCCCCCTCCATTGGTCCACATCCCCTATGCATGAAGAGATCAGGCTTGAATCATGTTGCCTTTAGGCTATATAAGGAGCACCAGGAAGAAATAAACTACAGCTGCTGCAAGCTTCTCTTGCCTCTGGTCTCTTCGGTCCCTCTGAGAATACAGCAGTAAGGCTGGCCCTTAGGCTACTGAACTGAGTGGCCATCGCATAGCCTTAATCTTAAAGAATGGGCATTGCCTCAGTCAAACTGAGACCTGGGAAAAACTTTACCTTAAAAAGGCCAAGGTCTCCCACTACATCCAGAATCATCTCCAGTTGTCCTGATCTATATCTTGCTGCTGGACCAAGACGGCTCTGGAGGAGAGAGTGAGGCTGATGACTTTGCACAGCCCTGCCTCACTTAAATCCAATTCACTTGTAAGTCATGACATCACCTTCCTGATGTCATGGTCTCTTTGAGAATGAAGGACAAACAATGTAACAGAATGTAGTATTCTTCTCATTCCCAAATACTTTGCGTTTACTTTGTGTATGTGTTGTCTTTAATATGAGTCCATGTTGTTCCCTCTGCCCCTAACCCTCTTTAGACCTCTTGGAGGTCAGGGACAATTTACTTTTGTCCTTTTATCCCCACCCTGTTATAATGGCTGGCATATAGCAGTCGCACCCTCCCTGCCATCCTCACCCCCCCAATTCTTGATGAACGAATATTGAATGAATGTCTTTGAAATGAATTGATTAAATTGGTAATCAAAGTCCAGCCAGGTGCAAATTGGGACAAGGGGCTGATACTGAAGCAGCTGAAGGAAGGATACGTATGAACTGGGACAGGTAGTTATATCAGGAGTAGCCAAAGTCAAGATAGCCAGGTACAAGCTTGGGCAAAGAGATATTGACTGTGTCAGAAGTCACTGGAGGCAAGGGCATAGTGGAAAGGTAGATAATAGATTGTATAAGGATTCAGGAAAACCTGTACCTAGATCTTACTGCTCTGACTATACTAGCTGTGTTAATTAATCTCACAAAACCTATTTGCCTTATCTGTAAAATGGGTATAATAACTATAGTAGCTCCCTCACAGGTTGGTTATAAAACTCAAATGAAGTAATATATGTGAAGTGCTTTGGAAGCATTGAAACATAAACATTCCTCCTATTATTGTGGTTTCCTCTATTTGTTCTGAAATCAGATTGAAGGCTTTTAGCTTCAGTCATTTTTGTTGTTGTTACTGCAGCTAGGTGGCAGAGTGGATGGAATCCCAGGCCTGGAGTTAGGAAAACTCATCTTCCTGGGTTAAACTCTGGCTTCAGATATATACTAGCTATTATACTCTATTGGTCTTAGTTTCCTCATCTGTAAAATGAGTTGGAGAAGGAAATGGCAAACCATTCTGGTATCTCTGTCAAGAAAACTCTAAGTGGGGTCATGAAGAGTTGCACACAACTAAATAACAGCAGATAGAATTTTGACCGATGAAGAGAATTCATACATTAATGTTAAGCCGACTTCCAATGGGACTGTAAAGTCATCTCCATCAATGTCCTCCCTCTCTCATTCCACATTCACACCTCCCTAGGATCCTGGTGAGGGTCCTGCTTTCTAAACTACACAGGGGCTCTATGCCCCCAGGGGTTCTGGAGTGGGGAGGCAGCAGTGGTAGGGGAGGGGAAGCTTACTATTTTTCTCTATCAGAAAGTTTAGAAAGGTTCAAAAACACGTCTCCCTCAACTTCATATCCTCACTCCAGTTAGATGCCAAATTCTGTCCTTTCATACTCTACAACAATGATCACATGGGTACCCTTCTCTTCATTCATACCACCACCTCTCTAATTCAGACTCTCCCCAGCCCCTCTTACCTGGAAAATTTCAATGACTTCTTAATTGGATTTCTTGCCTCAAGTCCAATCCATCTTTACAGCTGCCAAAATGATTTTCCTCAAGCACAATTATGACCATTTTATTCCTACTCAATAAACCCCAATGGCCTTTTACCCCTAGGATTAGATATAAATTTCTGTATTTGGGATTTAAAGCTCTTCACAACCTGGCCACATTCCTCCCTGCCATATTCTTTTCTTACTGTTCCTTATCCCCAAAATTTTCTCTTTTATCTCCATGCCTTCGTTCCAGCTGTTCCCCTCCTGCCCCTCAGTCCTTACTTTCAATCTTGGAATCCCTGATTTCCTTTAAGACCAGTTCAAGTCTTTTTTGTTTTTTTGAGGGGGGAAGGCAAGGCAAATGGGGTTAATTGACTTGCCCAAGGTCACACAGCTAGTAAGTGTTGAGTGTCTAGGATCAAATTTGAACTCAGATCCTCCTGACTCCAGAGTCAGTACTCTCTTCACTCCACCTAGCTACCCCTCAAGTCTTCTGATCATGATTGCACAAGGACTTTGCTGGTCCCCTCAGCTACTAGTGCCTTCTGGGAGGCAGCTAGATAACACAGAAGACGTGAATTCAAAACCTGTCTCAGATACTTGCTAGCTGTGTGACCTTGGGAAAATAATCTAACATCTCATAATATCAATTTCCCTATCTGTAAAAAAGGTATAATAATTGTGTCAATCTCACAAGGGTGTTTTGAAGATCAAATGAGATTGCATGTGCAAAGCTTTTTGCAAACCTTAAACAGAAATAATTACCAGCTTTTATTCCCCTCTACTTCCCAAGGTTATGTTATAATTGTTTTTTTTTTATATGCCTATGTAGGCATTAGAGTTTCTCAAAAAAAGGTTTTGGACAGTAAAGAGGGCAGAGCTGCCTGTGGGCAGGCAAGCCCTTGTGCTTTCTAACTTCAGAAGAGTTTCAGACTACTTGAGAGCCAACTACCTGAAGAGTTTTTGTTAAAGCCTGATCTAGAAAGAACTTGAAAATAAAGAGAAAGGGAGGGGGGGAGGAGGGAAAGGCAAACATGTGAGAAAGGAGAATTAAGGACAGACAAAAGAAATATGTGACCTAAGAGATAGATATATGAAGAATGTCAGAAGTTTGACTTGGCACATCACTGCTGCTTCCCTCCACGATTAAGTTGAGGGACATCAGGCATCTTTGTTCCTTAATGACAGAATTCCAGGACCAAGTAACTACCATCCAAGATACAAAAATGAGGGCTGTGGTTAAGGCAGCCTTGCATGGACTTTCTCCTGTTTTTCCTGAGGCAGAGACCTCCTCACCTGCTAGCTGGCCTGGTTATTTCCTTGCTTGCCACATTCTTTCATGGAGCACAGGATGAAAAGAAAATCTGCTACATGGCTCTTCATCCCTCCCCACCACCTACTTACGAAGAAAACCATTTGAAAATTGCCATTTCTGTGAACCCTATGATTTAAAATATTTTCTCAATAGGTGTATCTTTTATTAAAACATAAATGGCCATTTGAATCTATGCCAGTTCTTCATATTTGAATGCCAGCAGTGAGACTGGGAAATGAGGGAGGGCAAAACCCAGGAGGGAAGGAGATTTTAAAAATTGGGTCTCTCCCTATACAATCCAGGTTAAGTGGGATGGAAACCCCTTGTTTGGATCTTCAAGGAGCCAAGAATTAAGAGAGATGATAGTTTATCTTGGATGGAAAGGGAAAAATCCCTGTGACATGATACCCCTGGCACACTGAACATGATAACAATGGAGGGTCACAGGGGTGGTGGTAAATAAGTCTGGAGGTGACTATTATATCTTCTTTTTTGCTTTGAAAGCCTTTTCTGGGTTCAAAAAAAAGTCTGAAGGAACCCTCTTATTCCTTAGTTGAACAACATGCTCAATCCGTTCTGGCTCATTGAAGAGCTGAAAGTCAACTGAGCTGGCTAAATCTGCCTAGTGGTTACATTTACATGCTGCTTGTCTTCCACATCAGAATTAAGCTTCTTGAGGACAAGGACTGTTTTGTTTTGTGTGCCCAGCGCTTAATAAAGTGCTTGCCACATAAAAGCATTGGATGATTGTTGATTGCTTCTTAGGACTCAGGTCTTTCAGGCTAGGCCAGTAATCTAGCCCAGGGCTTGGCTCTGAAAACAAGCCTAGGTTGCATAGAAATTGCTGTCTATTAAATGTTTTGGGGCTATGATAAGGCTCATTCCAACCAATTTGGGAGTATATTTTTCAATATAATTTCAATTAAATAATTCAATTAGAAAATATTGAAAATGTCTTTTTGGACATAGGTTTTTGGGGGGGTGTGTGTGGTAAATTCAGCTAGGTATTGTATGTGTAGACAGAACCCCAATCATCTCCCTGAAGGCTGAGGGGAAAGCCAGTGGCAGAATCTAGGTGCTCCAACATGATGCTTTTTTGCTCTCTTCACCATTTTGGTAGCTTAGGTTCTAAACTCTCTTTGATTAGAAGTCAGGATGATTGCAATTAGAAGCCTCACCTGAGGGGTTGCTTCTCTCCTATTCCCCAAAGTCTAGGAGTCAAGGGAGAGTCCTAATAATGGATCCTAACTGGATCTTAGTGCTTGGCTCCATTTGGTGAACCAAATAACTGGGAAACTGCTGAATCTTGTCTAATCCTCCCTTTACCAGTCATCTTTTTGCCCTTGAGGAATGATTAATTGCACAGGGGAGAACCAACATGTATTCCTCGCCATAGCTCTGCTTCCCTCCATCCCTCAAGTCCATAGATGACAGTATTTCAGCCTTAACTTTGGAGTCTACCTGGACTTGACTGGCATCCTCTGCAGCCCACAAGGCTTGTGTGTCTTGAATATGAATGGAATCATCTTGCCTCAAGGACCCTGGAGGAAAGGTTTGGGGTGAGGGTGGGGTGAAGAAGCTCTTTTCTTTCCAAGGGAAAAAGCAGAGTCCATGTAGTATATGGAGGAAGAGGAGGATAGGAATATTAACTTTTCAACTTTGTTTTGACTTTTAAGCATTGTACAAATGATTTTTGGAATACTTTGGCAGCCGCTAGACTTTGGATTCAGCAAGCAATGAATTATATCCTCACGTTGCAAGTAAAATTACAAATATCTTCAAGATGTTCAGACCTTTAAGGAAGGGCAGCCAAGTACTTCTACCTCAATTTGACTGCCTCCTACCCAGTGTGGTTCATGGTGCAGACCTTTTCTTAAAGGAGAGCAGAAAACCCAAATAGAAGACCAAGAGCCACAAAGGACAGGGATGGGACAGGGAGGAGCCCGCCAAAAGGATAGCTCTTAGTCCAAAGTAAGGAGAGAAGGAAAGGGGAAGATAAGTCGGGTCTCATTTTCAGTTCTGAGATGGAACACTTTGATTCACATCTATTTATCCTCTAAGTGGTACCAAATAGTTTTTCTGACTTATGTTTTATAATACAGTTAAAATCTGGCAATGCTTTATTCATACTTTCATGCTTTTTTCCTTTGACATTTTGAGTCAAAAATAGGTATGATATGAGTCACTACCAAGATCCATGCTACAGAGTCATAGAATCTCAGAGCTGGACTTCAGGAGCCATCTGGTCTACTTTCTCATAAGTGATAGCCCCATTTATAACATATGTGACAATCAGTAAATGTGTACAAGTGTCTATTGTATGAATGCTGCTGGTAGAATACAGATTTAGGAAGGAGATTATAAACTAGAAGGAGAAGATAACACAGACAAACATATACAAAAGAAGAGGTTGGCAGACGAAATCATGAATATACATTTGGATGGCATTTCCCGTGTAGGAGGAGCTCAATAAATATTTTGTCTATTGGATACAGGTAATGGCATACACATGTAAATACTGGAGAAATGTACTATATTTATACTATGTTAAATGTATATTCTGTCCTGGACATATGGTTACCTGATAATAAAACTTGAATTTCAATAATACTTCATAGAGATTTTTAGAACCACTATGGAACTAGAAGGGACTTTATAGCTCACCCAGTCCTTCCCTTCTCATTTTACAGGTGGTTGGTAACTAAGACTTAGGTAATTTGCCCACAATCAGCCAGTCAACAAACATTATTAAGCTCTTGTGATTTGTTGGATACTGTGCTAAGTGATGGGGAGACACAAAAAGGCAGAAACACTTCCTGCCTTCCATGAGATCACATGCTAATGGGGCTGGGGTGGGGGGAAACATAGAAATAACTAGATCCCTAAAAGATGTCAGCAGAGTGGCCAAGTAGTAAGTGTCAAGGCAGGAATTTGTATCCAGGTCTTCTGACTCCTACTCCTGAGCTTTTTCCATTATGCCACACTATATTATAAAGAAAGAGCTTTTTAAACTTTGAGTTCTATATAAATTTGAGCTAGAGAGAATAGATTGTAGGATGTAATTGAAAGTATGGTGGGCTCAGAATACCTAAGTGTCAGAGTTGAGACCTGAACTTTAGACCGAGGTGTTTAAAATCCCAATCCAACGTCTGCCTCACTTCTAGCTCATGGTTTGTTTGTTTGTTTTTAATTATTGGTACTTTTTGTTTTTCATTACTTTCATTTCTGTATATATCCCTTTTTACTGTATATACCCCTTTTTACTGATTGACTGAACCATCTTTTATACTAAAGATTTTAGAAGAAAAAAAGGCAGTTAAAAAAAAAACAGCCAAAAATACCCCAACTGTCTGACATCACGTTGGATATTCCATTCTCATCATTACTCACCTTTGCAAAGGAGAGAGAAAGGTATATATTTTTTTCAATTCTTCTCTCTGTCCCACCTTGATCATCATAATTATACAGGATTTAGTTTGTTTGATTTATGCTGTTCTATATTTGAAGTGTTGTAGTTATTTAAGTTGTGTTCTTGATTCACATATTTCATTCTGCATTGGTCTTCTCATGTTTCTTATTCTTTTTATTTTTATTTATTTTTTGGCTTTTTGGAGGGGGGAAGGTAGGGCAACTGGGGCTAAGTGACTTGCCCACGGTCACATGGCTAGTTTTGTGTTAGGTGTTGGAGGCCAGATTTGAACTTTGGTCCTCTCGACTCCACAGTCCAGCCTCTATTCACTGTGCCACCTAACCACTCCCTTCCCATGTTTCTTTAAAATTATTTTATTTTTTTCTCATTTTTTGTGTGACAAAATAAAATTATTGTATTAATATCCCACAATTTATTTAGCCATTCTCCAATTGTTTTCAGTTATTTGCTTCCAGAGAAAGTACTACTGTAAATATTTTGACATATGTGGGGTCTTTCTGTCCTTGGGCTATAAGGCGGCAAGTCATACTGAGAGATAGATGTGAGGTGTTATGTGTCTGCTATGTCAAACACTGCTAACACCATAACTCCCACCTACGTTAATTGAGGTAGCCTGAACCAAAGAGCTTTGAGAATAGTGGTTCCTACTAGGCCATTGACCTTGTTTCTAGCCTGTTCCCTGCAGCTATTCTGAGAGGCAAAGTCATTGTGGAGAAGAATCCAACCTCTTTCACTGCCACAAACTGCCCCACAGAGGCAGGTGAACCCTAGTCCTAGTAGTGGCAGCAACCTTCTGACCTCTGGTTCTATGTCCAGCTCAGCCCCTGAAGTTATCATCCTAGGAAGACACTTCTCATCTGCCTCTGAAAATATTGCAGCCATAGCCACTGGAAATTCAGAAAAGAAAGTTTTTGCCATCAAAGTCACTGGCATTATCAAATAGTTCTTCATCAAGAACTGATATGATTTTTATCAATGGAAATAACATTTAAAAATTATACTATGTTATGGAAATACTTGTTTTATTCCATAAATTAAAAATCAATAATAAAAAGATGCACTGACTTAATTTGTCACTGTAACCTAAGGACCATGAGACGTTCCCATCTGACTTGCAGCTGAAAGTTTCAATATGTTATCTCCCATATAAGAATGTAAGCATCTTGAGGGTAGAGACTATGTTGCTTTTCTATTTGTATCTCTAGGACACAGCACAATGCTTTATATATAGTTAACTCTTAACATATGCTTTTTCATTATTTCATTCACTCATTCATTCATTTGTTTGTTCATTTATTCATATATGCTTAGCAGTGGGATCTCTAGGTCAAAGGTTATGGACATTTTAGTTATTTTCATAGAATAATTCCAAATTGCTTTTTAGAATAGTTGGAGCAGTTCACAAGGAGGGAGCCAGCCTAAGTAAACATGCCCCTGACAGTCACCACTGCCAACATTCATCCTCTCCTGAAGGAGAGGACAGAATTTGTTAATGTTACTAAAAAAGTTAATAATAAAAATCCCAACTATCATCATCCTCTTGGGACCTCAGAATGGTACTTTAGACATTGTGTAATATAGTGTGAAAGGCCATGTTCGAAGCAGGAGGCCTTGGTTCTGCTCCTGACTCTGCCCTTTACTGGCCATCCAACCCAGAGTAAATTGTTTAAGTTCCCTGTGCCTCAGTTTCTTTATTTGCCAAATGGAGATAATAATACCTTTCCTGCCTATTTTACAGAGTTTCAAGAATAAATTCACCTCTTTTGAGGGAGCAGGGATTCGTTATCTTCTGGTAATTGATTCATTAGGCAGTGCTTCTGGACGTCCATTACACATAGGACTTTGATTCTGCCTTTAAAACAGATGCCCGTTACGTACTATGTTAAGACCAGGGTTCAACAGAGAAAAAAAACAACTATCAACTCCTCAGCTTCGTATTGTGAATTACTTCCAAGTAGCTCAATGGTCCTTCAAGATTCCTGGCTTGTTTATACTTGGCATTCCAGCTGGTAGGAAGACAAGCAAACTAGGTTGAATTAACCTAAAGGACATTTGGACATTGGCCTTCCACCATAGGAATTTGCCCTGTCTGAAGGGCAGAGAGAATCTAACTCTAAGGATGGAGCAGAAATTTCAACATCTCATTATAGAGAAGAAGAAAATATTCTCCATAGGGACAGAATTCACCTAATACAGAGTAGAGGCCATGGTTGAGACTAGAAAAGCAACATACACACAGAACTGTTCCTGGGCCAGAGGTTCGGAGCACTTGCCCTCTCTCTCTGAATAAGGGGTGCCTCTCAGCTCCAGCCTATGTGCAGACATAGATTTCTGTCCTGCTGCCCTAGGGGGAATAATCCTTACAGCCTTTGCATTTGATTTTATGCAGGGGGTGAGATATGAATTTTAGGATGTTTAGATTTAGATATGTTTTAGGAAGATCAATCTGGTGATCAATCCTCCAGATTACTTGAAGTATTTAAGTAATCTGGTAGTGGCACCCAAGACTGATTGGAGGGGAGAGACAGAGAAAGACCAGGTTATTGCTATAGGTAAAATGATGAAGAATATAATCTTGGTGGTCACAGTTGAAATTGAAAGGCAGAGATTAAAAGAGACATCATAAAGAAGGGTTGACATATTTAGTGACTTACTAATATATCTTGGGGAATAATTTGTATGGAAGAGACTGTTTCCTTAAGAAGCAGGGCCTGAGAGAGGCTGAGAACTATAGGGAGTGGATCCAGGAGCAGACTGAGAATCAAGGCACCCAGGTTCAAATCTCAGCTCTGCCGTTTGCTATTCCTGGGAATAATAGTACCTGCTCTACCTCCCTCACGGAATTTTTGTGAATGTCCAATGAGTTAAAGTGAATTGTAAACCTTAGAACATGATATGAATGTAAGCCTTAATTAATGTCCTAGCCTCTAGGGTCTAGAATGGAGGTAATGGAACAAAGGAGAGAAGCCACTCATTCATTAAGCTGAGCAAAACTGGGCTCTGTCACTTAGCCATAAACTGGTAATTTGTCTGCCTCCATGGAGATTGTACCCTGAGATTCCTTACCCTGCCATGAAATAAATTTTTGTATTTTGCACAACTGGCCCAGAGTGTTTGATGAATCAGATGATTTACTATGGAGTCTCTTTATACTGAGAACAAAGGGAGAATAGTTTAAAGAGAACTTCCTTCATGCCCCAGGGTTGTAATGTTAGGATTCTCAGGCCTCTTCTTTGGGGCTGCCCCAAGCATTTTTGCCTTAAGATGTTCTTAGAATTAAGCATAGTTGACCTGCCGGAGATATGTCTAGGTGTTAGCATGTAGCCGCGTGGAATATGGACTTCTCTTCATCTCTCCACACACCATCAAAACAAACTCATAGGGCCCAGAACACATTAGAAACCAGCTTTAGGTGATATTCCTGTGGGTTACTATTCTTCACTATTTTTTTACACTCTCATCCCTTCAACTGGCCTGGCCAATCCTTTCTCTTAGCTGTGTTTTTCCGAGAAATGAATGCTAGGGGTCTATCACTAGGAGTGATCCAAGACCCAGGTTAGGTAATTTTATTCATGCAGATTTCCATCAGGATCCATTATTTTGTCTATGCTGCACTCAATGAATCTTCAGTTTGGTCAGTTTAAGGAAACTACCCAGTGAATTCAATGAAAACATCAATCAAGTAAGATGGTCCTTAAACTAAATGGAGAAAAAGGGAAAAGAACCTTTTTGTACAAAATTATTTATAGTAACTCTTTTTGTAGTGGCTAAGATTTGGAAATTGAAGGGATGCCCATCAATTGGGGAATGGCTAAACATGCTGTGGTATATGATTATAATGGAATATTATTATGATATTAAAAATGACAAGCAGGATGATTTCAGAAAAACCTAGAAAGGCTTACATGAATTGCTGCATAGTTAAATGAAGAGAACTAGGAGAATGCTGTATACAGTAATAGCAATAGTATTCAATGAAGAACTATGAATGACTTAATTATTCTCAGCAATACAATGATCCAAGATAATCCCAAAGGACTAATGGTGAAGCATACTATCCACCTCTGGAGAAAGAACTGATACTGTTTGAATACAAACGGAAGCATGCTATTTTTCACTATTTTCTTTCATTTGAGTCTGCTAATACAAAACTACTAATATGGAAATGCTTTACATGGTTGCACACGTATAAATTATATCTGATTGATTATCATCTTTGGGAGGGGATAGAGAGGGAGGAATTGCATTTGGAACTCAAAACTTTAAATAAAAATATTTAAAAAAAAACACAAGTAAATAGAAGTGGTGAAGATGATGCAGGAATCCTACACAGAATCTATGAATCATAGAGGCAGAAATCATGGGAAAGTAACTTAGTCCCAACCCCAGTGCAGGAATCCAGCCTCTAATTCCCCAACTTCTAATTGAATATTTCTATTGATGTGGAGTTCATGACTTCATGAGGTAGGGCATTACATTATTAAATAGCACTAATTGTTAGAAGTGATAAAGACTATACCTACCTCTGCTTGCATTGGTATAGGAAACTCTCAAGGATATTCCCTCTACCAATGCAGGTTAGTCTCTTCTCTATAGCTTATGGTCTTAAAAAGAGTTGGCTAGAGCATCGAGAGGTTAAGTAAATTGACCAGGGTCACCCAGTCAGTATGTTTCAGAAGCAAATCTTGAACCCAAATCTTCTTGACTTGGAGCTCAGCTCTTGGTCCATTATGTCATAGTCTTTGGATTGTTCAAAAAGTATTTCCAAATATTGAGTCAAAATCTTCCTCCCTATAACTAGGATTGATTGGGTTCCTGTAGCAAAGTCCAAACCATACTTGACCTTATCAGAACTTCAGTTATAGTTCAGGCCATGGAAGGGAAAAAAAAAGCCATAAAGAAGAACCCAAAGATGTTTACTACCTTGGGCAAGTTGCCTGGATTCCATTTACTGACTCTTCCAGGACCCAATTTTCACCTTGACTGAATCACTTAACTTCCCTGTGGATTAGTTTCCTCATCATAAGATGAGGGGGTTAGATTAAATGGTCTTGGATATCTTTTCTCATCCTTGTCCTACGATTCAATGACCCCAATGAGTCTGACCCCAACTAAGCTCAACAAACACTTGAGTCTCACAAGGGAGATAAAATACTGAATCATCAAAGGACTAAGCACTACCCACTGATTCAATATGGGGTCCTGGGTGTTGTGGGTGGGATGACTTGGTAGGTAAGGTTCTTGTTCTCAAACCGTTTGAAGTGAATTCTACCACAGGGGTAAGGACTGGCCAGTTATACCTGGGCTGTTTCTAATTAAAAGGGGCTAATTTGCCTCACCCTCCTTATTTGTGTAGCATTTGGCAAGGTTCTTCCTTCGTCTTTGCCAGGCATCTTATACCCTCAATTTGCTTCAGACCAAGCACCTGCTCTGTATCCTGAGTCTGCCCCATCCACCCAGGTTCCTGGAGGACTGATTTCTGATCTGCCATCTCATTCATGAAACTTACCCAGATCTATTATGTCCATATCCTGAACCCTGATAATAACTGTGACCTGGACCATTCTCTAGCCCACTTCTAACTGTCTTTGTGTGGCCAATTCTAACCCTGGTCTGAATCTTGCATACTCTTCTCCTTCCCCTTCTTGCCAATGCCTGGAACAATGAAGAATAATCCACTCCATCTTCTAATGCTTCAATATGAAGAAAATTGCCATACTTCTGCCCCAATTAACCTTTTTTTCAGGGTAAATATCCTTACCTCTTTTTGCCATTCTTCAAATTTATGGTTCTCAGACCCCTCAGCAATCTAGTCCCCCTCCTATAGATGCACTCCAATCTGTTAATAGATTCATAGGAATCTAGGTAGCACAGTAGACAAAGTACCAGAGTCAAGAAGACCTGAGTTCAAATCCAGCTTCAGACCTTCCTAGCAGTGTGATCCTGGGCAAGTCACCTAAACTGTCTGCTTCAGTTTCCTCATTTGTTAAATAGGATAATAATAGGGCCTTCTTCTCAGGGTTGTCATAAGGATAAAATGAAATAATATTTGTAAAGTGCTTTGCAAAACTTTAAAGGGCTAAATAAATGCTAGTTATTATTATTATTTATTATTACTATTATTCAGAGATAACTAGACTTACAAAAGACCACAGTGATCATGGAGTCTAAATTTTTTTTAATTTTTTTTTTTTTGCAGATGAAGAATCTGAGTCAGACAAGTTAACTGGCATGTCCAGGGTTACCCAACTGTTTTCTGGCCGATCTAAGATTTGGACTCTGGGCCTCCTGCTCCTAGCCCAGTGTTTTTTCCATCATGCCAAACTTGTCAATCCTCTTAAAGCAAGATACTTACAATACAACTAGACACCAATTCTAGACACGGCCGAACTGGCACAAAGTGTGATGATCACCTCCCTCAATCTGGGCGCTATATTTCTATTAATTCAACTTAGTTTTGTTGTTACCATTATTATTGTTTAGCTGGCCGTGCCAAGTATGTTGGCTCATATTAAACTTATAATGGCCCAGGGTCTCCAGGGTTTTTTATTTCTATGTGAACTGCTCCCAAAAGTTTTATTTCATCTTGTACTTGTGCAATCTTTTTGTTTTTATACTTCATTTATTTTCCCTTAACTGTCCCGCCATTAAATCCCTTCTTGTAATTACAACATTTAAGCAAAGCCAACTAACAGAACAGTTTTATCAGCAACATTCTCTATCATTTCCACCTCTCAACTGAGAAGATGAAGGCGTGTTTCTTTATCATTGTTTGGAACTGAGATTGTTCTAATTCATAATCATTTCTTACCTCTGGTATCAGAGAAGAGAGTTATGCTGTGGAGAGGAGCAGATCCCAGAAACCCAGCATGAAGACTGAATAGGATTTCCAGGCCCTGCAGCCCAAGGAACTTACTTGCCTTTGCTACACATGTATCTTACGTGTGTGTTTCACTCTCGTTGTGTGCTAACTTTTTAGCTCTTTCTTCTGATGAATTCTATATGTATTTGTGAGAGTGTGTTCCCCAGTTTTTTTTATATATATAATTGCTATTCCTTGCTATGACATTTGAGTAAATCACTTTGGCAAGACCTATTTGAGTATACTGCTTGACTATTAATGGGAAATACACCGGTGTGGGTTTATAGCCTCAGGATTACTTCTTGAACCTAAGATAGAAACTAACCTCTGAAGATGCAGTCCCTCAGTGTGAGGTAGGTTGGGTGATTGTTGGGGTTTTTTTGGGTGGGGAATGGGTGGTGCACTCTCATAATTCCAAATTGATTACAGAATTGTACCAATTCTCAACTCCAACAACAGTGTATTAATGTGTCTACCTTCTTGCCGCCTTTTGGATATTGACTATTTCTATTAAAGATAGGACTTTATATTCATTCCTGTTCAATTACTTCTTCTTGGTTCTAGTCATCATTCCAGCTTAGGGAAATCCTTTTGAATATTAATTTGCCATCCGTCGTATTAGTCTCTTGTTCCCAGCTTTGTGTCATGGGCCATTTGATAAGCTGGCTTAGGCTTTCATCCAAGTCATTGATACAAGCCAGTCAGGCCTAAGTAAGTGAGAAAATCAGCCAGAGAAAGGCACAGAGTGGAATAAAAGAGCCAGGAGAAATATCCCTGGGGAAGACCCAAATACAGCCTCCAGTTGATGTGGTGACTGGGAAAGTGAACACAGGCAGAAGGCAGGCAGTAAGAGCTGGATGTGCTTAAGGAAAAATAAGCAAACCCAGCAGGTAATATAATCCTACTGAATGAGCTGAGATTTGTGGTAAGCCAGAGACCCAGAGCAACAAAGATCTACAAAAATTGGAAGAAAGCATCCAGGGGGAAAAATAATCCCCAAATTAGGATAGGGAACATTTCCCTCTCTCTGCCACTCTCCCTCCTCATCAGCCCCCACCACTCTAAAAGGAAAGATTCTAGAGCCTTGCCTCATATCACTTCCCCCTCCCATCCCCTTTATTTCTATTGACTTTCATGTCTGGGGACAAGAGGGACCTTTTTCTTGCCGTGACCTTAACTGTGCATCCAAGATGTGATATGACACCAAAGTGCTACTGTCAGCATGGGATTCTGTTGTTTGTTCACTGAGGATCAATGACATCACGAAAAGAGCATGGACTTGGGATCCAAGGGCCCTTGTTCAAATCTTAGCTCTTAGAGTTACTGGCTATGTCTTGTTGGGTAGGCTGTTTTATGAGCCTCAGTTTCCTCATCTGTAAAATGGAGATGATAATACTGACAACACTTTCCCCCTAGAGTTGTTTTGTCAGTCATATAAGGTAAACTATGAAAAGGGCTGCACAAACATAAATGGCAGGGCACAGTGGCAAAGTTGAAATACCTCTGGACTTGGAATGAGAGGAGCTGGATTAAAATCCTGGCTCTGTCAATGTCACTTAACCCTCTCTTGAGGTGCCATCCAGCTCACTCGTAGATTGCCCCCTCCAGCCCCATCCCCAGACAAGGTACCTTAGGTCCAGGTTACTTAGTTGGTCTACATTGGCTCAAAACCACAGCTCACATACCACCACCACCCCCAACCCCACCACTAAACGTGTTTTCCTTTTACTAGTCATCCAGGGGATACAATTAATTCAAATTAAAGGCATTTAAATATAGTTTTAAAAAATAGAGTAAGGTCTTGATTAGTGTAAATAGTGAAATCTGTGAAGTAATACCACATTACTGAAATTCCCACTGTTCAAAGTTATAAATTATATGTGAGAAATACAGTAATGAGTTCTGACTCAATGGAAATATGATATTAAAAATTTAAAAATAAGTTTTGTTCCTGTTTATTAATGTAATATAACAGCAAAGGATAAAAAAGGTATTTCTGATCCATGTTTATTACAAAGTAATAGTTATAGAAAGCAAAACTTTAAAAATTTAAAAATTACTGAATAGCATACCTAAAGATAAACCTACATTGATGATATAATAAAACTGCTATGGTCATTTAAAACATTTTAGCAGTCTACATTGAACTGTGCTTTTTTTTTCTTTCAATCTTCATATATATATGAAGGTAGATGCAGAGAGCTTTATCAGCAGCTCCAATAATCTGCATGCTCACAGAGTGGATCAAGCATACTTGGATGCCCTGGGGCATTATCTGAAATCAGTAATGCTTTAAATTTGATGTTGTTATCCTTAAAATATTTTTTCAACAAACTTATGAGCTAAAAGAGCTTGAAAATCAATCCTCAAAACACCTTTAGACCCCCCTATTATGTTGCCACCAAAGACCAGGAAGTGACTAATGTCTGTAGTTTCTGAGAAAGCGAGGATTTTGAGACTGATAAACAAGCATTAGTTTTAATTTATGGTCTGCTTCTGCATTATCTCCTAATAAAAGTATTAGGCAATCCTTAGATACTTAAAATCCAGGTTGAGGTTTTTCTTTCTTCGCAGTGTAAATTCCAGAAGGCATCCTTTTCCACAATGTCTTTTTCATCCATATTAAATATTTTTTGATCGTCACATCCACCTTCTTCAATTATTTTCTTCAAAATATCAGGACATTTTGCTGATGCATCCTCATTTGTGCTGGATGCTTCCCTGGTAATTTTAACATTAGGCCACTGAGGTAACACAGTGGATGGAGTACCAGGCCTGGAATCAGGAAGACTCACCTTCTTGAGTTCAGATCTGGCCTTAGACACTTGTGAACTGTGGGGCCCTGGGCAAGCCACTTAACCCTGTTTGCCTCAGTTTCCTCATCTGTAAAATGAGTGGGAGAAGGAAATAGCAAACCACTCCAATATTTTTGCCAAGAAAATCTCCAATGGGACCTCAAAGAGCTGTACATATCTGAAAAATGAATGAACAATCACAACTGCATTCAATTTTTAAAGCAATCGAACCAATGAACAATTGCGATAAAAGTTTCTTCACAATATACTTCTTTTAGATTTTCTTTTACGGCCTTAAATAAACTGGAAGTTTTATGTAATGTCTGCCCTGCTGAGAGGAATGCAATCTTTAATCCATGCAGCTTAAAGAGGCTCCGTTTCTTGCACTGTGACACATCTATCATTTGTAGATGCTTGCAAACGATGGGAAGCTTTGCCTTTTATTTCACCTTCATGTTTTATAATATTCCATACAACAAATTGAGTCATTTCAACACCTCATTCTATTATAGCATGACTGTGACCACAATCATGCTATTTAATTACATCTGATTTTTGTTCTAATGTAATAACGAGCCTCTTCTTTTTTTGCATTGGCAGTGTCTCCATCTGAAGTATTCTTTCTTTTTTCATTTTATTAAAGTATTAAAAAAAAATAGTACAACTGTTGGTAATATGAGAAACAGCAACATAACAAATCTACATATGGTGATGAGGAAATACAGACAAATTGATCTAGCGGTGTGTTAAAAACCTTCAGTCGGCTCTCAGGAATCTCGAGGGAATTTTGGCTAACATTCAGTGCTACCTGGTATCATCTTATAATTAGCACTAAAGTGAATTTTACATTATTTGAATTTGAGTTAACTGCAAACTAGATGTAGCAAAAGACCATTTTTCTTCATAAACCTGGAATCTCTATCTCCCATAAGTACATAAATCACCAATAGGAATAATGGATACATACAGGGAACATACACAAAGAGTGAAACATGTAGGGAATAGTTGTGATTAAGATACACAAGGGGGAGGTGGGGGG
>CM053588.1:118616832-118642091 GCA_028646515.1 Pseudochirops corinnae | reverse complement strand
TTTACTGCTGAATCAATAGAGAGTTCACTATTCTATGTAATCAGAACCTTGAAGTTGTTTACAGCAGCAGTCCTCTGGAGAGCTGCTCGTGCTTGGCTTTACAGCATGGTAATGATAATACCTACAAAATCTCTCCCCACCCCCAACCCAATCCTGGCGTTAACTCTCTCTCATAGATACATACAACATTCATGGGAAGAATTTTCAGAAACTTAGGATATACCAAGTAGGCACACACATATAGTAAACAAATGGCTAAGACAATAAATTCCTCTATTACTGCTGGCTGCTGATGTCTTTTTTATTCTTTTGGAGTCCTATTGCTCCCCTCTGAGGATTGCATCTTTTTGATGGGAAGGGGTCACTCAGGTGGGGTCCCTGTTTTGGCTTTTGGTTTTATTTTACCACATCGTGTATGTGCCCTTATTGATGAAAATTATAGCTTTTTCTTTAGTAGTGTTCTCCAAACTCTTTAAAAAAATTGTATATTCCTACATACATGTAGGAATTTTTTTGGGGGGAGTGAAGAATTTTGGATTGTACCTAGCTGATGTAATCACAGAAGGTAAGGTATCAGATTATAGATGCATTAATATGCTAATGAAATGCAAAGATGCGTCTGTCCTTTTTTTAAAAATGTGAAGAAATTCTCCTATTTAAGTGGTAGAGTAGCTAGCCATTGGTTGTGTGGTGACTGATTGCTCTCAAGCCTGCCATCAAAAAGAACCAATTTGAGAAAGTTCAAGGAACAATTCAGATGCATTTATAAAGAAGAAAAGATATATTTGAGTGAGATCTCAGGTAGCAGAAAAGGAACTATGTATTAAAAGGAGGATTAGCCCTGGAAGTCAAATCAAGTCATGGAAGGAGCCAAATCAGGGACCCCACCTGAGTGACCCCTTCCTATCAAAAAGATGCAATTTCTTTTTTAGAGGGGGAAGTTCAATTTCTTTTTTTGGGGGGAGGGCAAAGTAATTCGGGGTAAGTGACTTGCCCAAGGTCACACAGCTAGTAAGTGTGTCAAGTGTCTGAGGACATATTTGAACTCAGGTACTCCTGACTCCAGGGCTGGTGCTTTATTTACTGTGCTGCTTAGAAGCCTCGCCCCTTTTTATTTTTTAATCTGTTAGAGTTATTACATTTACATTATGTTACATTTTACATTACATATTATATTATATTACATTACATTTGTTTTTACATCAGCTTTCATTTCTGAATGAAGTTCTCCCTACTGAGTGAACTTTCTTTTAACAAAGAACAAAAAAGAAAGAGGGAAAATATAGGGCAGAGGCACCCAACACACCAACTGTTTCTGACAATGTATGCCATATTTCATAAGCTTAGTCTTCAGTGGATGTTCAGTGACAATAAACATTCTTAAGTATCTATTGTATGCCAGGTGCTGGGTGAGATAAAAGTGTAAATGATAAATCACATTTATGTGGTGCTTTGTAATTTGTGAAGCATTATACAAATCATTCCATTTTTCCCCCCTTACCAACTTTCTGAAGTAAATTGTACAAATATTATTCCTGTTTTTCAGATTAGTAAACTGAGTCTCAGAGAGGTTAAGTGATTTGCTCTTGTGGAGTTTGCAGTCTACTAAAGTGGTATGGCATTCACAAATCACTAAAATACAAAATAACACATGATAAGAGAAATAGTTGTGGAATTGTAAGTAGAAAGCCAGCCTTGGAGTCAGGAAGTTACTGGATTCCAGTCTTGCCTCTGCCACATACTAGCTATCAGACCTTGGGCACCTTTCAGTGCCCCAGGTAACTCTCTAAGACATAAGTTATAGAGAAGATGCCCATCTGCATTGGGAAAAGAAGATCTTCACTAGTAAGCATCCCTACTATGTGCACATTTACTTATTCACAAATGATGATACATGTCATACCACTAATTATATAAATGTGTGTGTATGTGTGTGTGTGTGTGTGTGTGTGTGTGTGTGTAGGAAGCTAGGTAGTACAGTGGATGGAGAACTGGAACTGAAATGAGAAAGACCTAAGTTCAAATCCCACCTTGACCACTTCCTAATTGCATGACCCTGGGCAAGTCACTTAATCTCTGCCTCAGTTTCTTCATATGTAAAATGGGAATCATAACACTAACCTCCCTCAGTGATTGTTAAGAGAAAATAAGATATTCATAAAGTATTTTGCAAACTTTAAAGCTACATGTAAATGCTAACTATTGTTATTATGTTACAAAACATATGACTGGGGAGGAGAAATTTTGGATCTAACCTGTTGCAATCACAGAAAGCAAGGGGACAGAAAACAGAAGCATTTATATATTTACATACCAATAATGAAATCACAGGTCCAGTTAAAAAAAAAAAGGTTAACTGTATAGGAGAGGTATAAACATAGTTGTAGGTTAGGTGGGGGATAGAGAAAGGGAGCACGAAATTTCACCCTCAGGGAATAGCATAAGCAAAAGGATGGAGGAAAGTCTACAAGGCGTGGTAATGAGTCTAGTTTGGCTGGATCATAGAATAATATGTGTGGGGGCGTGGGGAGGAGGAATAATATGAAATAAATCTCATGGAGGAGAAGCTTTCAAACTTCAAGGAGTCTGGGGGATTTGGGACTTCCCATTTCCTCTTTGGGTTCTTCACCCTCCACATCCCGTTGGCCTCAGGGTATACATTGGGAGCCATGGACAGACTGGGTATAGATTCACCCAACATGCTTCAGGGGGAATTTCAGCAGAACACAGATGAGAGAAAAGGACTTCAGTGGATGTTCAGTGACAATAAACATTCTTAAGTATCTATTGTATGCCAGGTGCTGGGTGAGATAAAAGTGTAAATGATAAATCACATAATCACATGATAAATCTCCCCATGGAGAGCTGTGAATTAGCCCTCTGGTACATATGCTCTCTAACTCCAAGTCCACCCTCTGTTGCACTCTGTATATACCTGTGGGAGAGTACTTGTAGACCTTTGGGGGGATGTTTTATACTAACTTTTACTGTTGTTTTTTCACCCTTCATTTTCTTTTTTTTTTTTTTGGAGGGGGAAGGCAAGGCAATTGGGGTTAAGTGACTTGCCCAAGGTCACACAGCTAGTAAGTGTCAAGTGTCTGAGGCCGAATTTGAACTCAGGCCCTCCTGAGTC
This sequence comes from Pseudochirops corinnae, assembly GCA_028646515.1. Classification (NCBI taxonomy): domain Eukaryota; kingdom Metazoa; phylum Chordata; class Mammalia; order Diprotodontia; family Pseudocheiridae; genus Pseudochirops; species Pseudochirops corinnae. Next base: position 118,638,958 of record CM053588.1, on the reverse strand, counting down.
TAGGGCGGGTGTTCTATTCACTGAGCCACCTAGCCACCCTTTACCCTTCATTTTCAAAGAGGATCAATGACATCTTGGGATAAAGTTTTGCCTTGCTCAGGAATTGGATTTAGGTGAGAAAGAGTTATATAATACCATCAACTTCACTCTCTCTTCCAAAGTCATTGAAGTCCAGTGGCAAGACAAAAGTCAGGACAACTGGTGATGGCCCAGGATGCAGTAGATGACCTTGGCATCTTTGATGTCTTATCAAGCTCTAAATGTTCCACAGCATCTGCTTCGGCTGCTTTCATGGCCTTTGGAACAAATTGTTCTCATCCACCAGTTCCACTGAAGAAAGTTTTCATATACTTGGGGAAGACATCCCCCTAACTTGTCAATGGGTTTGAGGCCTGTCGGTTTCCCTCAAACTGGTTTAGCCATTTGCCAAGATCAGGTTGTGGCTTTTGTACATGCTAGAGCTTCTTGGAGCCACAGGTGAAAGTTGGGTGAAAGGTGGACACCAAAGGTGGATGAACAGCCCCAAAGGGCCTGGCAAGCCCTCACACCAGAAGTGGTAGTCCTCCCTGAACACCCCATGCACCATCGTAATAAAAGTCCCTTTAATAAAGCTAAGTTGACTAAAAGGTTAAAAGCTAAATTGACTAAACTAGTTATTAGCTGATAATCTTGGTGGAGGGTGAAGTATAATGATGGGATCTCAAATCAATGGCATTAGAAAATCACTCCTGATTCATCAGTGGTACCCTTCAAAGTCTGAGGATTTTAAGGAGGTATAGCCTCACTCTCAAACCTGAAACTCACCAGTGAGAGTGAGAGATAAAGAGATTTAGAACTTATGTGGGCTACATCAATAAATAATTCAATGTTTATTAGGATACAAAAAGAGATTAAAAAAAACAATTTCTACCCTCAAGGAGCTTACAATCTAATGTACAGAAATTTAAAAATTAATTACATAAATAAATGCTTGCTGAATTGAATTTCTATCATGCCATGCTGACTCTACATAGGTTGCTACTAACATGGCACAAGCTCCTTCTGGATAAATTTCTAATTATGCTTCCCTAGCCTTAAGTTATTGAATAGGGGAAAATATTTCCCTCTCCCCTGCACAACTCTGGGGACATTATCCTCTTAAGAAGAAACCACAAAGATTTCAAAGTTGATCCCCCAAGGAGAAGGTTTAGGATTTGTTCTGTGAAATTTGGATTCAGGCAAAGGGTCACACTTGGGGACTTAGAGGGCCACATGTAGTCTGGACGTTTCTCATCCCTGGCTTAGAGTTACAAACTAGAGGAGGATGGAGTCAGACTGTAGTACTTGCCCCCAAGCCAGAAATGTTGGTTGATTCAAACAACAGTAAGAAATTCTCTTCAGGAAGGACAGGATTCTCTCCTGTGCTCCCAGTTCCTGGGGCATGTGGGCAAATCTCCAGCTTTCTAGTCTCTTAATTTGGATGAGATCCTACAAAGTGGAATGTGGGAAGGCCTCCCACATATACCAAGCAGGAGGACAGCTTGCATGTGATCAACTGACCCATATGAATGAAAAAGAGCTAGATAATCCATGTCTTGTGAAAAATTTCTATACCAGCAACCCAGCATGGTGTGGTATGGTGTGGTGTGGTGTGGTGTGGTGTCTGTGTGTGTGTGTGTGTGTGTGTGTGTGTGTGTATGCGCATGGATGCTCACAGAGGGGCCAGTGGTCTTTAATCATATTTGACATCCAGATATTAATCTCTAAGCCATTTTTATACACAACTCACATAAGCAGAGAGTTTGTTTATAACAGTAAATAATTAAAAGCTTATGAGAGTGAATTTATCTCCAAGATGATTACTTAGCTAATCTATGCAAAAAGCCAGAACCAAAACACTCGAATGCCAGCCCGTTTCTGACTAGCAAAATTTATGAGTCAAGATTAAATAGTTTTGTTTGAAGGTGCCTTAATTTTCTCCATCTCATCAACAGTGTGGGTGATGTGGCTTAAGGTAACATGTTCCGAGAAAACCATGTTCTCCTGGCTTAAGGTTCCCTTGGTTCATTTGGTTTGAAAGGTCAACACTGCAATAAAGCTGCTTTTCCATCCCAATTACCCCAAATCACAAGATCATAGATTTAGGGCTGGAAGGAACTTCTGAGTCTGTTGAGTACAACCTCCCCACCTACTTCCAACCCATTTTACAGATGAGGAAACTGAGACACAAAGAGGTTAAATCAATGAAGAAGCTCATACTTGAACATAAATAGCAACTGCTAGTATGTTAGTATTTCACTAAAGAGAAGCAGTCCAAAGGTATAAAATACAAAATAGAACCTCTGTTTTCTCATCTTAAATTTAGACTAGAATCCTATTTTAATACGGCTCATTATCAAAGGAATTCAAAGAGATCACGAGTTAAAGAATCTTCCCAGACATTTAACCATTCAGAACAAAACTAACCATATCCAATAAGAGGGACATGATGCAACATGTTTAATAAGCATTTATTAAGTGCCACTATGTGCCCAACACTGGGCTAGGTACTAAAGATATATATACAAAGAATCAAACAGTCAGTTAGTAAATATTTATTAAGAGCCAGCCACTGTGCTAAGTAAATGCTAGGGATACAAAAGACAGCTCCTGTTCTCAAGGAGCTTACATTCTAATAGGGGAGAAAAGAAGTAAACAAATTGTACAAACGAGCTATATACAGGCTAAATAGGAAATAATTAAAATAAATAAAATAAATGAAAATAATTAAATAAAATAATTAAAAGAGGAAAAGTTATTAGAATTAAAAGCAACTTGGAAAAGCTTCCTCTAGAAGAAGTTCCTTCTCTAGAAGAAACAGCCACAGAAAATCCCCAGGATCAAGAGATTAGGGTGTCTTGCTCATGGAACAGCCAGGAGGTCTCTGTTACTAGTACAAAGAATATGTGGAGGAGGGATAAGGCATAAGAAGACTGGAAAGGTAGGAAGGGTCTAGGTTATGAAGGGCTTTGAAAGCCAAACACAGGATTTTGCATTTGATCCTGAAGGCAATAGGGAGTCATTGGAGTTTATTGGGAAGGGGTTGATGAGGTAATGGAAACATAAAATGTTGAGGTTTAGGATGTAGGGGTGCTCGAGACCTCAAAATATCAACACACCAGGTCCTGCCAAATGAATTAGACTCAAGTCTTCTCTCAGATGAAGAAAAGCAAAGTTTATTAAAGATTCTCCATATTGGGTAGACTCTTAAGAAGCCTCAGTATTTGTGACGCTTGCATGCTGGCCAGAATCATCTGACAAAGTGAGTCTGCGCTAGATAATTCTCCCACCTTCTCTTGGGGGCAAGATGGGTCCAATATACAGAAAGGTTGTGGGAGGAATCTAGAGGTGGTCTAGAGGAGGAGTTTGGGGAGGGTCTTCAGGGATCAAGATGGGGTTAGACTCCAGTAATGAGTGATTAAGGGTGGGAAGTTGCTGGAGACTACCTGGACAGACAATGGTGGGCTAGGCCAGTTCTAGGGTGTAACAGATTTGAGTACAGATATTTTGGGTGAATCAAGGGTGGGAAGTTGCTGGACAAAGGAGGGCTAAGCTAGTAGCAAAGGTTTGGGTAGAGCCACAATGAAAGGCTTATGGCCTCAGGCAAATGCCTCAAGTTGGGGAGATTCAAGGAGAGCTCAAAGGGGTTCCCAGAGCCTATACCCCATCAGGGTGACCCAACTTGCACTTTAGGAAAATAATTTTAGTGGTTGAATGGAGAATGAATTGGTATGGGGAGAGACTTGAGGTATGCAGACCAATCAGCAGGCTATTTCAGTGAGTCAGGCATAAGGTGAGGAGGGCCTGCACCGGTAATGGCAGCATAAGAAGAGAGAAGGGAGTGTATTGAAGAGATGTTGCAAAGGCAAAATTGAAAGGCTTTGACAATAAATTGAATATGGGGTAGGGAAGGTTGAGATATTATGAAGAGTTGAGAATGACACCCAGGTTGAGTGCTTGGGGACTGGCAGGATGGTATTGCCCATTATAGGAATAAGGAAGGTAGAAGCAGGAGGTGGGGGAGAAGTATTTAGAGGAAAAAATAATAAATTTGGTTTTAGACATGTTGAGGAGTCCCTATTTGCAACAAGAAATAAGTACACATAAAAAGATACTCAGTATAAATATAATTTTAATAAATACCAATATGTACAAAATAGTTAAATTTAAGCTAGTTTGGGAGGGAGGGCACTTCATACTGGAGATCATGCTTGAACTGCATCTTAAAGGAAGATAGGGACTCTCTGGGGCAGAGGATGCTTTATATAAGGAGCCATTGAAGAAACTGTGGATGCTCTGAAGGAGAAGAGTAAGGAGGAATATAATTGCCATCTTCAAGCATTTGAAGGGCTATCACTATGAGGAAGCGTGTTGCTCCAGAATTAGAATTAAATGTAAGACATAGAAAGGCATATCTTATTGTAATACGAGAGAAATTTGTCTGACAGGTTGTCAAAAATGTCATGGATTGCCTTGTGACCTTCCTATTGAAATGTTTGAATAGATACTATATGCAGAACCTTAACAAGGATTTTTTTTTTTTGTAATTGGAGCAAAAATAGTTGAACAGGACCTGGGATGTCAGAGATTCTTATGTTAGGAGAGTAGTTGGTATAAAATGACCCTTCAAACTCTGAGATTCTATTACTCTATGAAAAATCTACCATGACACATATTAGAAACTGGATTGTTGGAAATGTAAGCAAATCAATCCCTTTTTTTTTGGACTTCTTCTTTATCTATTCAACTATGATATTGAATCAGAAAAAGAGGTAATAATCTTGGACAAATCATGTGATCTCCTTTCTTGTTCTTAGTTTCCTCATTTGTAAAATGTTGGGGTTGGGCTAGAAAGTCCTTCCAGGTCTAAATTTATTTTTAGATTCCTTGGAATGACATGGGCTTCCAAGCCATGGGGATGATTCCTTCTTGGGAGTGGGTCTTATTTTTTCTGAAAAGGATCTTTGGGAAAGATAACTGTGAAATAGAAGCCTAACTTTATGGAGGGCACATGAAACCAAGCCCTAGGTCATTGAGACTAGGCATCATTTAAGGCTAGTCTGGCTCTCCCCAAGACTACTGTTGATGGAAGAGTCTCCTGAGATCATTCCCCTGTCATCCCAACCCCCAAACTGCTAAGGGACAGGTTGCAATAATAATAGTTGACATTTATATATCACTTTAAGGTTTTCAAAGCATTTTACATATATTACAACAACCCTGTTAAGTAGTGCTATTATTTTCTTCATACATATTTATAAGAGCTCTTTTCATAGTGGAAAAAAAAATGAAACTAAGGGAAGTGTTCACCTATTGGGGAATGCCTAAAAAAATTCCTGCCAGAGGTGATGAACTTAAAAAGCAGACTGAGACATACATTTTTAGACATGACCAATGTAGGAATTCGTTTTGCTGAACTATGCATATTTGTGAGGAGGATTTAAAAAATTTTTTTATTCTTCATTTATAGGGGGAAGCAGAAAGAAGGAAGAAAAGATAGAAGGTTATGAAAATACTTTAAAATTTTAAATTAAAAAGTAAAGACAGGACTCTTTTACTTCCACTAAAAAAAAGTCAAAGTACATTTTTACTTCATTGGGGATCATTTCAGTCAGTGCCCTAACATACTCGTGATGTTGTTACCCATAAAACGTAGAGGGTTAGGGTTAGAATTGCTCTGCAGACCCCAAAATACCAATACACCAGATCCTGCCGCATGAATTCAACTCAAGTCGACTCAGCCAAAGAAAAGTTTATTAAAAGTTCGCCATATTGTGTAAACTCTTAAGGAGCCTAGGTATCTGGGATGCTTACATTGGACGAGCAGGCCAGAGTGGACAAGCAGGCCAGAGCAAGTCTGTGCTAGGTCATCTATGGCTCTCTCACACACATGTGGGCAAAAAGGGATCTTATAAACAGGAAGGTTGCAGGAAGAATCTAGGGGTGGTCTAGAGGAGGAGTCTGGGGAAGGTCTTAAGAAGGAGTTAATGAAGTCAATGAGAGACTAAGGGTGGGAAGTTGTTGGACTGCTACCTGGAGCCAACAGACAATGGTGGGCTAGGCCAGTTCAAGGGTGGACTGATATTTTGACAGGCTCAAGGGAGGGAAGTAGATGGACAATGGAAGGCTAGGCTAGTAACAGAGGTCTGGGCAGAACCACAATGAGAAGCTTATGGCCTCTGCAAATGCCTCATCAAGTGGGAAGATTCAGTCAGAGCTCAAGGGGGTTCCCAGAGCCTGCACATCTTCACATGTTGTATATCCTTTGTTTTGAAGAAGACCAATGACATCATGGGTTGAATTCTTGACTTGTGAGTGAATTGGATTTAAGTGAGGCACAGTTGCACAAAGTCATCAGTCTCATTCTCCTAGAGTTATTTAAGTCCAGTGACAAGACAGAAGTCTGGCAATGGCCTGGGATATAGTGGATGTTCTTGGCATTTCTGATGACTTACCAAGGTCCACAGTACATGCTTTAGCCATCTTCATGGCCATTGGAACAAATTGTATTCATCTGACCCTTCCACTGGGAGAAATTTTCACATGCTTGGGAGTAGACATCTTCCTAATGATGAAGTGTAGGCTCTGGGACCCCCCTTGAGTTCTCCTTGAATCTTTGAGGTACAGGCTCTGGGAAACCCCTTGAAGTCTGATTGAATCTTCCCACTTGAGGAGGCTTTTGCAGAGGCCATAAGTATTTCATTATGGCTGGGTCCAAACCTCTGTTATTAGCCTGGTCCTCCATTGTCTATCTGCTTCCCACCCTTGAGCCTATCAAAATATGAATCCACTCTTGTATTGACCTCATTAACCCCTCCTGAAGACCCTCCCCAAAATCCTCCTCTAGACCACCTCTAGATTCCTCTGGATATAAGAATCCCATCTCCCTTCCATATGGTGTGAGAGCGCTATAGAATGGCTTAGCACAGACTTGCTCTGTGAAAGTGGCACAGAATGACCTAGCTCAGACTTATTCTGTGACAGACTTACTCTGCTTGCCCAATGCAAGCTTCACAGATACCTAGGCTCCTTAAGAGTCTACCCAATATGGCGAACTATTAATAAACTTTACTTTTCTTTGGCTGAGAAGACTTGAGTCAAATTCTTTCAGCAGGACCCGGTATGTTGGTATTTTGGGGTCTCAGGCAACCCTAACACTCTTTATGGGTAACCTCTTCACTAACTTATCAATGGATTTGAGGCCTGTCAGTTACCTTCAACCTGGTTTACCTCAGTCTGCCAAGATTTACTGGGCTATGGCCACTGGGCATTCTACAGTTTCTTGGAGCCACAGGTGAGAGTTGGGTGGACACTAAAGGTAGATAAGCAGTCCTACAAAGGGCTCAGCAAGCCCTCACACTAGAGGTGCTAGTCCTCCCTAAATACCCTAAACACCTCACCATACTTAGGACCCAAGGAAAAATTTTATTTCTGTTCCCTGCTTACATTTGGATTTGTTCTTTGGCTCATTCCATGAAGCACACAATTCTAATTCACACAGAGGGTTCACTGCCTGCCATATTCCTTTCTAATGGAAACATTTGTACTTTGTTTTAAGGAACATGGCCTCAACTATCTAAGAGTAGAGAAATATGCCCTCGAGTTCTGATGCTGCCAACCAAATAGGACTTTAGAGAATATCAAGTTTACCTTGCATATTTGACAGATGAGAAACTAAAAGCAAGGGAGGTTTATGTGATTTGACTAGACACATGTGTGGGTATTGAACTCCATTCCTCTGATTCTGACTCCAGGTCAGCCTCAAAATGTGTCAACTTGTCCAATCCCACCAAGAATAGATCACAAGTTCTGACCATATTTTTTTTTCCAGAAAAATACAAAGTTTACCTCAGTCCTCACAGTGGCCCAAAGACAATGTATTAGGACATTGATGGTTGACATCCCAGAGCAGGAGTCATTGTCCTGCAGGATTATCTATAAAGATCCACAGTGAATATGTCCCCGAGCTTCGGTTTATATCGACTTCATTCTATACCTCAACAACCTGTGATTTCATCAGAGTAGTCACTTCACTGACAGATTATAATCCTTTCCTGCTTTAGTAGACAGTCTTCATGAATTGTTGTGGCCCCCCTGAATATCACCTCCTGGAAATCAGTTACACGTAATGAATGAGCATCATTGTTTTTAGCTAGGTTGGTCCTCCGATGACATACAACTCTGCTAGGTTCTTACTCAAAACCTTTCCAGCTTAGTAGAGCTTACAGGAGCTTGCATTCAGTGGGCGCAGTCTTTGAGTAAGTACTCAGGGTCATTTCTATGCCAGAACAAAGAACTCAAGTAGTCCCTCAGTGGAAGTATTCATGTAGAATTAAAAAATTCTCCCCTCTATTACTGGTTGGCTAGAGCACTCTCATGTGAGTTTCTATGCACCATACTATCATTAGGACTTAGAAAGGATTTATTTTGTTGTTCAGTTGTTTCAGTTGTGTCTTTATCTTCATGGCCCCATTTGGATTTGTTTGTTTTTGTTGTTGTTGTTGCTTTTGGCAAAGATACTAGAGTGTTTTGCCATTTCCTTCTCTAGCTCATTTTATAGATGAGAAAACTGAGGAAAACAGGGCTAAGTGACTTGCCCAGGATCACCCAGCTAGCAAGGGTTTGAGGACAAATCTGAATTCAAGTCTTTCTGACCCCAGTCCTAGCACTCTATCCACTGTACCACCTAGCTGTGCCAAAGGATTTATTACTCTTAGCCATAGCATCAACACAACTTGTAGAGAAAATTTTCATCTTAAAGTGGAGTCAAAGGACCTGGGTTTGAATTCCACTATTTGCTTAACCTTCTCAGGCCTCAATTTCTCCATGTGTGAAAAAAGAGAATTGAACTAAATGACCCCTGAGGTCACTTTTTCCTCTAGTTCTGTGATCCTACCTGGCTACCTTCCTATTTTCCAGACTAAATAAGCACTAACAGATTGACACATTGCAGAAGTTTTATTTTCTAGTCTTCTAAACATCTCTGGATCTCCACTTAGTTCTCTCTTTTCCCTCTAAATTGAGGGGACATGACCTAAATGAGCTAGTCCACTAAGTTCCCAACCCGTGCCAAGGATAACCACATTAGCTCATGGCAAATGGTCCTAATTTTTTAATCTAGTTTCATTTGTACACTCCTGGGCCATGCTTGTTTTGTTCACAGTCCTCCTGTACTGGAGCCTCATGGTAAGCCTGGGCTTGGCCAGGACACCATGATCCTTTGTGGCTCTCTTTTTCAGAGCCCCTCATTCCCTGCCTGGCATTTACTTTGTCTACCCTTCCTGCTCTGTTCTGTTTGCTTCTCAGTCCTTCTCTGCTTTGCATTCTTTGTTCAATCCTCACTGATTTCCTTTTGCATCCTTCTCATACTCATTTACAAGTCTTTCCCCTCACTTCTGCCCATTTCCTGATTCACGGTACCTCATGCCCTCCTCTTCTCTATGCCTTTGTGTGGTGATTCTCAGAAGTCAACAGAGCTCATTCTTCAGAAGAGAGAAGATATTTTGTTATGCGATCTTTTGAACAATCATGTTCATCTAGACCTAAAGAGTACATTGCAGTAATGGTGTTTTTCATTTGTTTGTTTGTCTTTTTGGAGGGGGGGAAGACAGGGCAGTTGGGGTTAAGTGACTTGTCCAAGGTCACCCAGTTAATGTGTTAAGTGTCTGAGATCAGATTTGAACTCAGGTCCTCCTGAGTCCAGGGCTGGTGCTCTATTTACTGCACCACCTAGCTGCCCCTGTAATGGTATATTTTAAGGTACTGGGTTCTAATCCAGCCTTCAACAACTAATAGCGGTATGATCCCTGGACTAGTTCTTAGAACTCCAAATCTTAGATCCTATGATCTTATGATTTCTCTAGCAGTTTCATTTTGGACACAGAGCTTGAAGAGACCTTAGAGATCACCCTCCAATTTCTTCATTTTATAGATGAAGAAACAGGGTATCAGAGATGTTAAAAACCTCAAACTGTATTCAAAACCACAGCTAAGCTGAGAGCACTGGACTGAGATTCAGAAAGACAAGTTCAAATGCTGCTTCAGATGCTAACTAGCAATTCACTTTCCCTCAGTTTTCTCATCTCTAAAATAGGTTTAGTAATAGTAAGCTACTACCTCACAGGGTTGTTGTGAGGATCATACATACATACATTCACACACACATGCACATATATATATATATATATATATACACATATATTTGTGTGTATATCTCACTGCAGACTTTAAAGCATCATATAAATATTAATATTATCATTATTTCCATTAACACCATACTTGCCTTCAACAAAGTGTCATGATAAATGTTTGCCTCAAATTCTTCCTATCACATTCTGACTTCTGTGTAAAATAGGTATAAAAATAATGATGATATGTCTATAGTTCTTGACAGTTTACAAAGAATTTTTACCTCAATTGACCCTCACAACAAATTTGTTAAGTAGATGGTATAGACATAGAGATGAAATCAGAGTTAGATTTTAAAAAGTAGTCATTATTACCTTAATATACAGACAAGGAAACTGAAGGTCAAAGAGAACAAGGAATTCACCCAGGGTCATTCAGGTAAGTAAGTAGCAAGGAGCAGAACTGGTATTTAAACCCAGGTTTTCTGACACTCCACCCATCCCTCCCAACCCCACCCTGGTCCCCCGGGTCACTCTATTCTCTTGGAAGAGGGGCTTGTGTAGCTCAACGAATTATGCCATGATTTAAATACTAATTCTAAATTTTGTGTTCAATCATTTTTCAGTTATGTCCAACTCTTTGTGACCCTATTTGGAGTTTTTCTGGCAAAGATACTTGAGTGGTTTGCCACTTCCTTCTCCAGCTCATCTTACAGATGAGGAAACTGGGGTAAGTGACTTACCCAGGGTCCCCCAAGTGTCTGAGGCTAGATTTGAACTTAGGAAGATGTCTTCCTGACTCCAGGCCTGGTACTTTATGCACTGAGCCACATAGTTGGCCCAAATTCTAACCTACTGTAATCTAAGATCAATTCTCAATTGAGACAATAAGTATTTAAGTCATAATAAATGTCTTCAAAACCTAATTTGCTGTGACGTGGATTCTTTAACTCCTTTAAACATCTTAACTAGGTGTCAACAAATTAAATAGCTTATAAAAGTGGATTTGAGACTTCTGAAAGTTCATGTCTCCTCCGCATCAGAGTAGCACAGGCACCTATTGGCTGTCCCATCTGGGCCCTGTGGACAGCCAATGCCAGTTTATCTTTGTCTACAGAGTGTCCCTAAAATCTGGACACATAGGAAATCTCATTAACTTTACAAATTTTCAAGAGATGAAATGAATGAAATTTTCAACATTTTATTTCATTTGCATATATGAGATTTCATAGGAAAACATAGGAAATCTCATTAATTAATTAAATTAATCTCATTAATATGGTAAATAGTCCCTAATAGCTAATGAAAGCTTTTATTCCATATGAAATTGTCAAGGCTAAAATGAATGCTAATTAAAAAAATGTTGTTGAAAATTTCATTTCTTGAAAATATGCATAGTTAATAAGATTTCGTAGGTGTCCAGACTTTAGGGATACCCCGTATTTCTCTTTTGAACTTCAAAATGTTGCCCTTTCAGATTATAGCTCCGAGTCTCCTGTGAGTTTCACTGCACATTTGAAGCTATGCCACATTGAGACTCAATGTGCCCACTGTATTTGTAAGAACTGAAAGTAATACATGAGGGTTTATACTGTTAGATACATCAGCCAGGGCAGGAATCACACTCTTTGTCCAGGGAGCACAGTACTCCAAGTACTTTCTCTTTGAGTGAGACACTAAGATTGCTATTATTCTCAGAGATACTGTATTTAAAAGGAGACAGTGTGACAAACGCCTATCTCCAGAGCAGTGAAACAGTATTCACTGGGTTTATCTGTCCTAAGTTTTGTGAAGGGATTTATACTGAACTGTTTGCAAAGACTTCCCCCTCTAATTCATTAAGAAATGGCAGATTTAAGAAAAGATGGGTTATCATCCTGTAAAAAACAAAAACAAAGAACAAACCCAACATATATATATACAAATATACCAAGAAGGTAGCTTCTTTGAGAAAGACAAAATGTATCACTATACATTATACACACTCAATGCCTTTCAATTCAATCTGTCACAAGATCAAAAAGAAGAAACCATAACTTCTATAAACTAGAATCATTTCATAAATTTATAATAAATATGCAATAAAGTACCTTTTCCCCCTTCAAAGCAAAATGCCACATTGGCAAACCTACTACAGCTAAAGGAGGCAACTTATGTTGGAAGGGAAAGGAAGGGAAAAAGCATTTATATATCACTACGTACTTTACAAATACTATTTCATTTGAGCCTCACAACAATCTGGTGATAGTTGAGGAAACCAAGGCAAGCAGAGATTATGTGATTTGCCCAATCTACACAGAGAGCAAGTGTCTGAGACCAGATTTGAACTTTAAGACCCAAGATTGTATTCACCCTTCCACTTAGCTGCCTTGTGACACTGGCTATATAGGGCAGTGATGTGTCACCGTAAAGAAAACCCTGGCTAGGAACGCAAGACTCAGATCAATTTAGGGCTTTGGCATTAGATGTTCAACAATGACGAGGCCACTCTCTGAATCTATTTACTTTCTTGGAAAATGGAGATATTTATACTACCTAACTTCAGGCCTGTTTGTGAGATTCAGCTGGGACAGAATTATGTAAAATGCTACATGTCAACCATGGGTATGGGTTGGAATATAAAATATGGCTTATTTGTGATATATTCCATTGGTAGTTATACATTAACTGCCCCCAAAGAGAAATAATTCACCTTAGATTTGGGCATTTGGGATGTCTTCAAGGTGATTTTTTGTCCTCCCATTTTATTTTGTTGTTCAGAGGGAGCTAGGTGGGACAGAGCAACTGATCCTGGAATCAGAAAGGTCTAAGCTTAAATCCTACTTTGGAAGTCACTTCACCTGTTTGCCTCAACTCCCTCAACTGTAAAATGGAGGTAACAATAGTATCCAATTGCCAGGATTGTTGTGAGGATCAAATGAGACAATACTTTGAGAAGTGCTTAGCACAGTGCCTGGTACCTGGTAGGCATTATAAATGCCCATTCCCTTCACTTTCCCCTTGAATGCCTCTGTGGCAGATGGGCTAAGCCCACCAAGCCAGTGCTTACTTTGTGCTCCTAAAACAGGCAAAAAGAGGACAACTGTTAGAAAAGGGGAGCTAACACAGATGGAAAGACAGCCTCTGGTGAGAAGGCTGGGTTCAAGTCCCACCTCCAACATAGGAATGGTATGACTTTGGGCAAGTCACTCAACCTCTTGGTGCCCAAAGTAACTTTGTAAGACCATACATGGCAGAGTATTTGCATTAGTCAACATATCACCATTCTATTCTCTCCTCCCCTCAAGAAAGGAAAGGACTATTTTGGAAGATAGTTGGCTATCAATGGAGGTATCTAAGCAGATGCTGGAAAAGCCCTTGTTGGGAATGCTATCAAGCAGGTGTTCTTATCCTGGGATCCACACACTTCCTAGATTTCACAACTTGGGTGAGAAAAAAATGCTGTCTTTCTTTTCCCTTAACCTCTAAAGTGAAAGCATTTTCTTCACTTATGAACATTGGCAACAAATCACAGTAATGTTAGCAGTCTCTATGACTTTGTCAGCAATAAAATCAGATATTTTCTTATTACATTGCAGTTACTACAGATATCTGGAAACATCTTTAACCCTTGTCACTGCTTGGAAGATATTGTAGTCATTAGACCTACCACTAGATATATGAGTATATTGCAAATGTTTTAAAATATTTTGGTAACTGTATTTTAATATAATTCAAATATGAAACATATTTAATGCATTTAAACACATTGTATTCTGAGAAGGGTCCATAGGCTTCCATAAGACCATCCAAAGTTTGTCACACACAACACACCCCACAAGGTTAAAAACCCCTGGTGCAGGGAAATTTATGTTTTTGTTAAAGGTTTGAACTTGGTGAACTCCAAGGTCCATCTCTGGCTTGCGATTCCAGGGCAATCAGGTGACACAATGGAGGCTTGGAGTCAGGGAGAACAAAGTTCAAATTCTACTTCAGACAATAGCTGTGTGGCTTTGGACAAGTTACTGGAACTGTCTGCCTGTTCCCTCATTTGTAAAAATGGAGATAAGAATGGTACCTACCACACAGGGTTGTTAGGAGGAGCAAAGGAGTAAACATATGTTAAGATACTTTGCAAACCTTAAAGTTCTATATTAATGCTAGTATTTATTGTTCTGTGACTATTACACAAATGGACATATACTAAATGACAAATAGTGACGTCTCTGGTACGTTACTGGGGAAATTGTTGTACTTTGAGTCAGACTGGCTTAGATTTACACAAGCAATTTTCACGCTCACAAAAACTGGGCGGTTTCCTTTACTGATAGGGGTGAGCTCAGAATGTATCAGATTTAAGGAATGCAATGAAAATGCTATGCCAGCAAAAAAGATTTTTTGTCTTTAAAACATAACTTGTTTGTTACAAATTGAAAATATTTTTTTCTAGATTTACAAAGTACTTTATTAAAAAAAAAAAACAACTCCCACTAGAAGACTGCTTTGTAGACATATTTCAGATTATGACCCAAATCCTTGGAATTTTACAAGTAGAAGGACTTTGGAAATTCTGGGACATGGCTCCATGCCTTCCTCATGTTCTCCAAATTTCCACAAATAGTAAACAGAAAATTGAGCTGAATCTCTATAAAACAAACTACAAAAAGCAGAGTTATTTCCCAGGGGCTGTTGCCAAGTCCTATTGAATTTGCCTTCAAAATATTTCTCTATGACCTCTTCTCCCCTCCAACTGCTACCATTTTGGTGCAGGTCCTCACCACTGCACTCCTGGGCTAGTGCAAAAGCCTTCAGTTTGGTCTCTCCACCGCAAGCCTCTCCCTTCTAGCTAACAAAGCTATCTTCCAGAAGTGCTGTTCTGAGTCTGTCAATCCCTCCTCTCCCATCTGGTAAACTCCAGTGGCTACCTGTGACTTCCAGGATCAAATATAAAATCGTTTGTTTGACTTTTAAGGCCCTTCATAACTTAGCTGGTTCCTACCTTTCTGTCTTACACTTTACTCCCCTCTATGCACATCACAATGTAGTGGCATTGCCTCCTTTGCCATTCCTTGACCACCATCCAATTCCCCACTGCATTTTCACTGGCTATTCTCCACGTCTGGAATGCTTTCCCTCCTCATCTCCACCTCCTGGCTTCTCTGAAGTCTCAGCTAAAATCTTACCTCCTCCAAGCTTTTCCCAATGCCTCCTTATGCTAATGCCTTCCTTCTGAGATTACTGCCAATTTACTCTGCAAATCTCTTATTTATAAACCTATTTACTTTTGCCATGTTGTCTCTCCCCCTCTCCCCCATTTGGATGTGAGCTCCTGGGAGGATGGTTTTTGCCTTTCTTTGTATTCCCAGTGCTTAGCATAGTGCCTTGTGCTTTCTTTATGAATATGTTGAATTTATTTAAGTAAGCACTTAATAAATGCTTGTTAACTGATTGACTGGCTGTCTTTGACTTTGCAGAATGTTGTTTTTATTTTATTACACAGCATGGATTTCATACATATCTATCATCAGTGCCTTTACAACCAGACAACTTCAAAAGTTAGCAGAGTTTCTGCAAGTACAAAAATACACATTTATTCCATAACATATGGTAGTAAAATTTATCAAGATATATTATACAAACTCAAAGCATCTTAGATAAAGCATCAGTTTAATATATAAGATGAAGTATAATAAAATGACGTGTGTTCTGCCTGCGAATCATACAATAGGACACTTTACAGCCATATTAACAAACTATTCACATTTAAACATCAAGAGAACAGCTAAGGAAATACAACAGATAATTTATACCCAGTAGGAATGGTTACTGAAGAGACTTGGCATCTAGCTAACAGTATTTCCTTCTATACTTTAAATAAGGTTGTTGGATTATTTTATGTTATGAAATAAAGGGAAAAGATTGGAACTGTGGAAACAAAATTTTCATAAGGAGAGAGCAATTTCTTTCCAAGAGGATATTACAAGCCACAATCACCACATTCCCATCCATGGTTTTGACAGCATTTCCTTATGGCAATGGAAGCCTCTGGTAATTTCACATACATTATAAAACTATAGCACAAGAGACATACACAGACACTTATGAAGCTTAATGTAAGTGGTCCTAGGACAAAATTGGCATCCAATCTTTGATTGAAATGGCCATTGTTTATAGAATGGGGATCATTCCAAACTTGACCAGGTCAATTTGGGAGATTATGCTTATCGAGGTGCAGGGGATCATGGTCTCGTGGGCAGGGACAGGGTCACATGATTTAAGTAGGAAGGCAGTTCTGATGGAAGGGGTGTTACTTTCTGTTTTGTATCCCCAGTCTTGGCATACAGTAAGTGCTTAGCAAATGTTTGCTGAGTTGAACTGAAATGAACAGAAGGAAGTAGCACTTAGTTAATTGTAAAGGATTTTTGTTGCCTTGGAGAAAACTGTGTTCTGCCATTGAAAACTGCAGTCTGGGTTAAGAGAATATGTCTGATAGTAAATAGTAGAAGAGGTGCTTGCCTTGAGAGTTTCCCCTTAACTGAATGGAGAAAAGCTCATGGGAAATGGCTAGTTCCTGGACAAACCTCATCTGGTGTGAGAACAAAGTGACAAAATGAGTTCAGTGCAATTTTCCATGGGTAGGTATTGAGATGTGCCTAACCAGAGAGCCTGTCAATGGGAAGGGCACTTCATAAGGCTGAAAGGTTGAGCCCTGTGGAAAACTATGGAGGCAGTTCCATTTTAGAGTCTGTGAGTTTCACCGGCAGGGGGGTGAGGATGGGGTTGGATGGCAAAACTAGGGAATGGGGCTGCCAGCAGAGGAGAATCACAAGTGCCTATTCTAGGGAAAGCCAAGTGCCCAAAGTTGTATTGGTGAACCAGGTTTAAAATAATGAAGACCAAAACTTTCCTCTTCCATAATTATGAGGATGCAGAAAATTCATGGGACTCAGAAAGGCAGAGGCGGGAAGAATGTCTGAAAAGCACCACCCATTGTAGGTGTTTATTCTATTCCCTCCAACCTTGTCGTCTTTGCTTTCAGAGTTCCCACACACCCCTAGAGGCAGTAACTGGGATAGGATGGCTCTTTTTTTTTGGGCAAAGATTTTGGACAGCCTGGGAAGAGATAAGCTAGAGTCACAAGGAACACCATCTTCAGCACTCTGAACAAATGATTAAGACCATGTGTGCAAGGTGAGCAGACCGCATCCATACATCAGCTTCAGGTACCAGTTCAGCCAGAGGCAATGAGTGGTATCACTTTTGAATTATAAGGGACAAGATATCCATTTGATGAAACAAATGTTGATCAGGCACCCACTCTGTGCAAGGCACTAACCTTGCTAGTAGTTCTGGGGGGCTACAGTGAACACCCCACTCCTGTTCTTGAGGAACTGACAGTTCAGGCACAGGGAGAAGACAAGTACATAAGGAACCACCAGTACTAAGTGGGATTGGATTAATGCCTCCAGAGATTTAAACAAAGTGCTCTGCTGGGGAGGAGGTCTTGATAACCTAACTTATGAGGAACCTATGGGAATCACTGGTCTGTACCAGCCTTTTTTCTCACAGCTCTGGCTTTTGGGGTCTTTGTGAATTATCAAGATACTCTCTTTTTTCTAATCTAACTTGCACAAAACCTGAGTGCAGTCTGGGATCATGCTTTCCATAAGAGAACAGTGAAAGTGACCAAGAGGATGAGAGCAGCAAAGTAAAAATAAGGAAAACATCTTATTTGAATGGAAAGTGTTATTTAAAAAAACCTTTCACAGTAAATATCTTTACACTGCACTTTTGTGTATGGGGGTGGGGTGGGATGGGGTGTCATTTATATACATATATGTTTTTCCCTTTCAAAGAGAGAGTGTGGGTTCAAAACCTGGCTCTGCCATTTATTATCTGTGGGACATGGGTAAGTCTCACTTACCTCTCCGGCTCTCTGAGTTATCTATAAAAAGAAGTGATCGGATTAGTTACAGAGTCCCTTCCAGCAAGAGACACTGGGAACTCATAGTCAAAGACAGTGACCAGAGACCTTAGCTATTACTGTCCTCAGAGTGTCTGGATGGCCATTGCTGCCCTGGATCTTCTTTAATTCAATTCCAACTGATCCTGCCCCCTCAATCCAAACACCTCATGGAATAGAGATGATTTCTGGCTCCTGATTCCCACCTAGCTTAATTTGCTGCTCCCTGACCTTAGCCTTGGCCTACTGGTCACAAGATGTTGACATAAGACCTCTGTCAGCAGAGTCTGTCTCATTCTTCAGGATGACATGAACATCTCAGAATGTATATAAATAAGGACTCATTTCACTACAGATTATAAAAGGGACAAGCTACCCAAACACACCAGTGACCCAATTTTAGAATACAGAGGAAAAAACATTCCCTCTCCCTCCCCCACAAAGGACTTTAATGCCTCTCAAAAAAAACTTTTATTATGCTAAAAGTAAACTGTGGTTGTCCTTAGGCAACCTACACCATGCATCTGATTAGGGAATCTGAACCAGCCATTCCAGTGAGTGTCACAGTCTGCTTTGGTTAAATGTCTTTGGTTGTATGTTCCAGCCCATCACTACAAGCTACTGCAGTCTCCGGACACCCAGCATTGGGGGCTGGGCTCAGTATGCTTCCTAGTGTCAAAGAGCAGCTGAGTGAAGGATTTTCTAGGGATTGAGCACCAGGAGAACACTGGCTGTCATCCTCCACTTCCTTGCTTGGCTTCATATGGAGTTTAAGTCTGACTTCCACTGAACTGATTAGTGAGCTACCGTGGTCCTCAGAATCCTGGCAGACATAGGGATTACATAGGTTGTCTGTTTCTGCAGCACTGACTAGGCTGGTGGTTCTCAGGGATGCATCCACTTCTGTCTCTTGGAGCAGGCTCATTTCTGAGACTTCAGAAGAACATGTTGGCTGTTCCAAGACTCCTTTTATGGAATTTGCTTTCTTTTTCTCATGTCTAGAGCCCTTTGTCTTCTTTTTGAAGGACCAGTTTTTCAATGTGGCCACTCCATTCCTTAACCATGTACTAGGTTGAAGAGTTAAGGGCTGCATTTGAGAAGACCACTCTACACTGTCTTTTTTAATACAAAGTGGGTGGTTGCTGGCCAATCCTGGGGAAGGGTTGAAAATTCCAGAAAAAGGGCTGCCGAAGTCAGGAGAGAGTTCCTCCTGTTTCCTTAGGGTTGAAAAAGTGCAATCAATTGGTGAAGAGGCTTCTGTGGGAATAAAGACTGAGTGTTCAGAAATCTGGGAAAAAGCACTATCTTGAGAGCTCACCGAAGAACCCGATGGTGACGTTCCTGGTGATGACAAACTGGAAGAGCTAGTTCTTGAGCAAACGTTTAACTGTGGTGGAGTACCAGACAACATCTTTTCTACATTTTGGTTTGAGGCATTACTCTTGCCCACCTCAATCCCCATAATCAAACTCTGACTAATCAGTTTTTGACCTTCTACTTGCAAAGATTGGTGGCGCTTGAGATAATCCTCATCTCCAAGAGAGAGGCCAACATCACAACTTGTCTTGTGGGTGTTTTCTGGACAAGCTTCCCTGGGATAGGTGAGCTTGCAGTCTAGATAGTCTACGTTTGGCTCTGAGCAGCGCCTGTGCCTTTGCAAACATCTGAGTTCAAGTATTGTGTTTGGTGGGGAGTATCCAGAGTGATCAGGGCCAAGGGTTTGGCTTTTAAAGTGACCTTGCAATGAAATATTACTATAGGATGACACAGAAATGGTCACAGGTTTGGATTTGAAGGGAAGTCTCACTGGAGTACCTTCATGACTAAAAAAGGCTTTTTTCTTCACATTTTGGTTTGTGGTATTTTTCTTAAGCCCTTCTTGTGAAGGCTGGGGTCGTTTGTGACTGTCTTCCTCACGGTGGGAGAGAACAGCATCACAGCTGGACTTGCGGAGCTTCTTCTGATAGAACTCACTGAGATAGGTAAGCTTGGAATCTCGGTAGTCTATGCTGGGCTCAGAACAGCGCCTGTGTCTCCTCGAGTTTTTCAGAGAATCTACTGCAGCTGTGGACAAGTAACCAAGTGTGTTTGTGCCAACTGGCATGTTCTTGGAGCAGTCTTGTGCTGAAACCTTACTGCAGGATGCCACTGGAATGCTCAACGGCTTGGATTTAGAACGGTGCTTCAGCAGAATTTCTTCATTTCTAGGCTGGTCCAGGTCAAAATCACTCAGAGTTAGAATACCTTCTGATTCAGGTTGGTCCAAATCGCAGTCACTCAGTGTTAAGACAGAGTCCATGCTACGGCTGTCCTGACTCAGCTTCTTTACCACGTCACTGCAGGGAGCATCTACATCATCATTCAGCTCATTTTCTAAGCTGTCATAGGAAGAGTCATTCATTTGGAAGCCAGACATACCTGTCAAGAAATTAAAATTGGGTTAAGTTACAGGTCACGTAGGAAGAGCTTAATAAGTGCCCATCACAAAATCATATCAATGTTGAAAAAAAATAACAAAAAATATATCTTATTTAATTTTTGTTTCCTAAAACACTTTTCAAAATTTTCTCAGAAGAAAAGGAGTAATTTGCAATCTTTCACATTTTAGTTAAAGAACTAGGACATTAGTCATTCTGGAAGACACACTTCTCCTAGTCCCCTGCCTATCCTAGCTCTTGATTAAATGGGTTTCCCTCTAACAAGATTTTCTCAGTGTAATAAAGATGAGTCATAAAACAAAGAAAAAATAAAAAGCAGAAAGCGGCTCATGTCCGAAGTGCCCAGGCACTGCCTATGTTATCCCATAGGAGAGGCTTTTGAAGGAGAGGCTAACAGGTAAGTCTGCCCAGTCAAGCTTTTTATGTAGAGATGGTAACTGGGGAGTGTAGGGAAAACTATCCTATAGTTTTACCTCAAGAAGGAACTTGGAAATAATCTCATTAAGATATTTCATTTTACAGATGAAAATAAGGTGCAGAAAGAATGAATGAATCATTCAAGGTCAAAGAGCAAATGAATGTTACATC
Organism: Pseudochirops corinnae; assembly: GCA_028646515.1. NCBI lineage: Eukaryota > Metazoa > Chordata > Mammalia > Diprotodontia > Pseudocheiridae > Pseudochirops > Pseudochirops corinnae. The sequence continues at coordinate 118,617,845 of CM053588.1, read as the reverse complement.
TAAGAATGATGAGAAGCTAGGTCCATGGACTCAAACTTCAGTGCTTTTCCTGACATGCTGCTTACCTACTTCTCCTCTTCCAAAAGAAAAGATCAACAGCCCCTGTCATTATTAACTCCTCTAGCGAAGCACTATATCTTATACTTTTCTTGTGTACTCCTGAACCTTGCTAGGAACATAGATGGTTCTCATACATAGCTCATGAATGAATTAAGTAAGGGTTTTGTGAAAATGTTGGTAGTCTGGGCTTCCCCTAATCCCATCCTAGTTGCTCCTGTCTTTCAATCTAGTCTTTGGCCCCTTTGAGAGTCTCAGAGCCACTATACTTTCAGCAGCTTGCAATGCCCCATGATGGTAGAGCAGCTGGCAGATATGTAAGGTGTATTTTTAGAGAAAAAAATGATCCAGTGATTCGTGATACCTGGGGCATTGTCTCTGTCACAGCTGATTGAAATATCTCTCAAGAGGGAAGTGATTTCTTCTCCAAATATCCTGCAGGAGTTTTCAATTAGAAATTGTACAAGTAGAGAGACCTATAACAGAAAAAGCAAAAAGGAGATGGCATTTTTCATAGTCTGTGCACCTTGTTTGACATATGCCTTCCCAATATCACAAAAATACAAAAGAGGAGAGAGAAAATTCACAAGTTTCTCAGCTATAGCTTGAGTGTAGAGACAAGAGTATTCAAGACTACTTTTTATTTTTAATCCTTAGACTTAAAACTATGGGATTCGACCTTCCCTAAAATCTTATCTTAATGCCTTAGTAGCTACACCTATAAAACTAAGATGACATTAATATACCTTTAGAAAGATAGGAATGAACTCCTTTTTATTAGTTTGTAAAAGACTGAGGAGATAAAAATATTTTTTAATTCACCTTATTATCAGGAAGAATGGGTTATCACCAGCTTGTGAAGGAATAATATCTATAGTTTTGTTGAAGGGGGTAGAGACAATTGAAGGCAATCTTTCACACTTACCTACCTGGCCATAGCAGAGAGAGAGAGAGAG
>CM053588.1:118562571-118616732 GCA_028646515.1 Pseudochirops corinnae | reverse complement strand
GGCTCCCATTGTGGGCTCTCTGTGTCTCATTGTATGTGTGTGTGTATATAGATACTATCTATGTATCTCGGGCCCCCATCATGAGCTGTATGTACATATGCATGTATGTATGATGCTTCCTTAGTATGCCTTTGGACTATATTTCTCTGCTTACAGAGAGCTAGAATAGCTAGGAGAATGTCTAGAAATGGCAACTGAGTTTGTTAACAACACCCTTTGAAAGATCAGCTCAAGGGCCGCGTCCTGCATGAGGCTGTAATGGTAATGGGAATTTGAATATCTTCCCTGCCCCTTAATAAGCCTAAGTTGAACTTGAGGACCTTTCCTGATCTGAAAATAAACTCTTTCCCCTAATAGGCTGAATGTGGTCACATGGAGTCTGTGGTGGGAAGAGTTTGCTGAAGGGTGGAGCAGAGCCCACAGAAGAAGATGGCTTTGAGGGAGGCTTGTTTTTCAGGAAGGCACTACTTTTGTTACTTTGTAGTCAAGTGGATTGTGAAGGTAGTGTTGTTCTCTGACCCTGGAGAAGGCTATAAATACCTCTGATGTGAGGTTTTGCTTTGGGGCTCACTTTGGAAAGAGTTGTGTGATTTGGCCAGACGAAACTCTAGGCAGCATTGGAGTCCCCCGGCTTTGAAAACCCAGATGCTGGTGCTTCTCTCTCTGGTGACTAACTGTATGTATGTGATGTCAGATGGCTGGAAGCCCCGTCTGTTGGTCTGTTGAATTGTGTTATTTTCTCTGTCTGTATTTTCGTTTGCTTGTAACTTCTGTTTGCATTCTCTGAAGTTCAGGGTGCTGACTTTTCCCCCTGAACTAGGTAAATGATATATGTTTGATTGATTAAAGTAAGATTGTTAACCCTTTTTGAGTTGCTTTCCTTTAGAAAAGCAGATCTGAGAACCTGTGCTAGCAGCCATCCCGGGTATGCTAGGGTACATGCTGCTACAGAGGCCTTTCCTGTTTCCCCAGCTGCTAGTTGCTTTGCCCCTTCCTCCAAATGACGACAATCTGCATTTTGCATACCCTTATTATACATGTCTTTCCTCAAGTTCTCGAAGACAAGAACTGCTTTATTTTTAGCCTGACATCTCCAGCACCAAGTATAGTGATGAATGTTGAAAGGCAACATAGGAGTCTTTTCTCTCCACAGTTCAGGTGCTATTCTACCCCCCTGAATTTGAAAGAGAGAAATGACCCCACTGCTCTTACTATTCAACCTTCTTCACAACCTTCCTGTTGAAGGCTAGAATGAAAAAAACTCCAGATAAAATTCTATCTGGATAAATTACAACTTTTAAGGAACAATACAAATGCATATCCCAAATCTTAAAAAAAAAAAATTGGTGCTCAGATTTAAAACATTGGGAGGATCCTTGGGTGCTCAGTGAAGAATTAAACTCAAGGTACCTTTTTAGCGACTTCACTCTCCAGCTCAGGACTGACAGAAGATGGCGGCCAAATGATGCTGGGAGCAATGCACACTGCCAGATTAAAAGCTGTCATTTGATTTGATTCGGATTGCTGTTCAATGTTGTGCAACACTCCAAACAGATACCGTAGAAGAACAACATTGGCTCTAGGAAGCTGCTCTATTAGACTAAAATTGGAGAAGGAAAAAAGGTGTTCTTAAAGCAAATCATTTGGCTTATGAACTTTTTTTTAAAAGAAGAAAAGAGAACAGTGTATTTTTCATATACTATGTTCACAACCCAATGAAAGTGCAAAGAATGCAGAAATATCAGTATTGTAAAAATACGCTGCCTGGAATATTTTTCTGAAACCATTAAAATATGGTTTAACTTAGGTAAATGTTATTCACAACTGAAGTTTTACATACACGCGTGCGCACGTGCGCACACACACACACACACACACACACACGCACACACACACACACACCCTCAATAATGATAGGCCTGTAACATTCCAGAATATGGTGAGGCAAACAATTTACAAAAGCTTAGTGATGAAATTCAAGAGCAATTAAATTTAATGTGTTACTTCATTTCCAAGGGAGCAACACTGGAATGCTCTCTATGAGTGAGAGCCAACCTTTGCAAGTTATTAGTTCTAGGACCATCCAAAGAATTCATTCTGCAGTTCCTCCAACTCCTACAATCTGTCTGGGCAAAAGTCACTTCCCCTCCTTGCTCCACTTCCCCAGGGGAGTTTGTTCCTCTGCTGTGACCCTGGGCCTTTAATCAAGCCTTCATTTCCCAGGTAGGAAACTGTGATCCCACCTCCTAGGGAGAATTCTAAACCCATATTAACATGTAACTTGTAAATGGGACTAAAGCATGATCAACCTGTTTATTTGGACCAGTTTTCAAAACTGGTAGCCATCATTAGTGTCAAGGGAGGAATTCAAAAGTCCTTGGTGACACTGTCTTCACTACAAAAGGAATGCTGGTGTCTTTGTGACCAAACTTGATCAATGGAGTTAAATACTTTTATATGCCTGGAATGTGGGATGCACTTACTCCCCTGGTGTACTATCTGCTCTGTAGTCTATGCTGGTCTCTGTTTTTAGTCTTCTGACACTTTCTATACCCCTGCCCCTATACCTTAGGATCCAGTGATATTAGCTTCCTTACTGTTTCTCCCATTTACCAGATCCAGGTATTTTCTTTTTTTTTTTTAAATAATATTTTATTTCCCCCCAATTACATGTTAAAATAATTTTAAACCTTTTTTCTTTTTTAAGTTTTAAGTTCCAAATACTATTCCTTCCTCCTTCCCTTCTATCTCCTCTCCCTGAGATGGTAAGCAATCTGATCTAAGCTATACATTTAACTTCAAATGTTTTTATGTGTCAACCCTCTCATTAAATTGTGAGATCCCTGAGAGCCTTCTTTGTATTCTCAGCAATTAGTATAGTGCCTGGCACATTGTTGTGGTTCTCTTGAATATGACTCTTTGTGATCCCATTTGGGGTTTTCTTAGCAAAGAAACTAGAGGACTTTGCCATTTCCTTCTCCAGCTCATTTTACAGATGAGGAACTGAGGTTAACAGGGTTAAGTGACATGCCCAAGGTCACACAGCTAGTAAGTGTCTGAGGACAGATTTGAACTCAGGAAGTTCAGTCTTCTTGACTCCAGACCTGGCACTCCAAACATTGAACATTGACCTGCCCTTTCTGGCACATAGTAGGTGCTTAATAAAAGTTTAGTGACTGATAACAAACCTATGGCTGCTGATCTATAAAGATCTATATGATTCAGGACCAGGCATTTCTGAATAACACCATCCAAACTTCTGTCTCATGGCTGTGGTCTTTGGTGATATTCATCCACACCCCTCCCCTCCCCACCCACACTTTCAGACTCCCCCCCCCCCCCAATTCTATGTCTTTTCCCTTTCCTGACATTGGCCTCAGTTCTAAAGCAGGGAGTTTCTATAAATGACAGTGGGTAGGTGATCAAACACTCAAATTTTGAAAATGCCTCAGAAAAATAATGTACTAAACAGAGGTATCTAAGGAAAACGAATCATAATGCAGGCACACTAGTGATCCTTGTAGATATTTCACACCACTGAAAAGCATTCTTTGGAAAATGTGCCTTCAGGAAGACCACTTCCTGCACACCACCACATTGGTTGACATGAGCAAGCCAGTCTTGCCAGGATTTTGCCCTTGGATGAAGAATTTTTGGTGTTTAATAATCCTAAAATTAACACTTTCCTTATCCCCTGGGGCCAGCAAAGACAAAGCTTGTCAGCTGATGAGGTAAATTCCTGTGATTGTCTAGATGTATGCTTTATTGATATCAGAAAGCCAGTAAGATGGGACTTCTACATTATTGATAGCCTTATGGATTTTAGTCACATATGTTATATGTCTATCGCAAATTCAAACACCCAGAGACTTTGCCATGGTCCTGTATGCTGCTGCATCAACAACAATAACAGTTGCATCTCTCAATCTATTTTTAAATGGCTTCTCAAGAGTTTGAAGAGGTGAAGTCTATTCTCTTTTAGCAGACAAGCCTTTCCCTGCAATCCTTTCCCATTCCCAGAGTCTCCTTTGTCTATGTGCTTCTCTGAGGAGTGACCCAAGTACCTCTGAACTCTGTTTATCTTCTCTTCATCATTTCCTTGATCCATGATGGAGACCCACTCATCAAAGAGATCAGATAAAAAAACACTTCCTGGAATGTTTCGAAGAAAATCCTTTATAAGAGAAAAGGAGAAACCAAAAATATTTTTAGGCATTATGTTTATGACAGAGCATATAAACATAATAAAATTTGTAGAGCAAGTACTTCACAGAGAGCTCAGTGTACAAACTTGTCCTGTTTTCCTCTCTCCCTCAGTCACCTAAACTTAAGTGTTGGCATTTAGATTTTGGGTCTTGGTCATGGACTGATGTGAGCAAATACAGGAGGATGCATTGTTGTTTCGGTTTTTCCCAGATGAAAAATGGGTATAATCAGAACTTGAATTATCATCTGGAGAAGAGGAAGGAATACAGCTTTGCAGGAAATCCTACTAAAAAGCAGCTGATTATATCTTGGCAGACACACCTAACAGGACTGTCTGACTGTAAGCCAACTTATCTAAACTACACCTTATGCCCCTTTTATCCCTCATTCTTTCATTATTAAACATTGGTGATTAAATGACTTCAATTTTTGCTCCCTTTCCAGGATCTGTGAGCACTACAGGACAAAATACTTGGGACAGGTCTTGGAGAGAAAGGTGCTAAATAAAAACATAACATGAAGCCTATTCCAGGGCTTGAATAAGCTCCTCTCTGGAGTGGACGATTTAGAGCAGTGGTTCTCAACCTTCCTGATGCCGCGACCCTTTAATACTTGTATGTGGGCGTTATCTGCATGTGGGTGGACCTGCCTGGAGACAGATAGAGGAGCGGTGTCTCGGTTCCTAAGACCATTGGAAATATGTGCTTTCTGATGGTCTTAGGCGACCCCTGTGAAATGGTCGTTTGACCCCCAAAGGGGTCGCGACCCACAGGTTAAGAACCACTGGCTCAGAGAATGCTCTTTATTCACTTTAAAACAGAAGATTGGCTTGGAAGGGCGAAGTATTAAACAAATACACACACATGTGTACACACACGTGCACACACATACACAAACACCCCCCCCATGTGTTGCCACATTTTTCCTACTATGTGCTCTCTAGATTGCTACAATCTTGTCCCTCACAATTTCTAAAGCCTGAACAGACCCATCTGTCAAAATCAGAGAAAATGGAGGGAATTTTAAATGCTTATAGATAGAGCCATGACTAGAACTAAATGTATTTCAGGACACCTGGGCACAAATGAGGACAGTCTAAGTGTTGGCTTACCAAGGGGTGGCCTGGAAAACTTACAACACTTCATAAAGTAAAGGTGGTGAGGAAAAACACTTACTCAGACCTGTTAATTTATGACACTTAGACTCGCCAGTGCTGGCCTGAGGAGTAGCTATGGCATTGCTTGGTTAGGCTATAAACGAGACTACCACTGTTAAGGGTGTCATAGAATACTGCATACACCCTTCTTTGCTTCCACCCCAGGGTGATTAAGTACCCTGATACTTTTTCCCTAGTAATGATGATCCCAAGAAAAATCCCTGGAGCTTTATGGAATCCACGGCCTAACGGGAAAAATGGATGGTTTACAGAAGTTATATAGAACACACAGCTTGTGAAGCTGCCCACAACACTTCCAAATGTAGCCCAAATCATATTAAAATATAATTGAAAATATTCAACAAAATAAAAATACAATAAAATATAGATAATATGTAGTTTTCTAAAGCAGAATTCAGCCTGCAGGAATCTGTATGTATGGTTTAGTGGCCTTCATTTTAATTTGAGTTTGATACCACTAGTTTATGGTACCCAGGAGGTTGTCTTGGTGTTCCCTCCAATCTCCTTCTGGGCCCCCAGAAACGACTTCCATTCCTGGTTGTCAAGTCAGGGGTATCCAAGTTCCCTGACAACCTAAGGGAGGAGGGAAGCCACAGGGCCTAAGTGTGGAAGTGGCCATCATCTGTCCACAATATCTTTTCTTTTGTAGTGCTTTCTCTCCTTGGTTTTGAAATTACTTCTGTAAATAACAGCCCTTGAATATTTGGATTTTGTCCTGTAGTGAAATCTGACTGAATATAGCAGTGACTCACTCACTCTTTCTGATTAGAATTTGGACCTCTTTTCCCCAGGGTTCTTCTTTCCCTCTGTAGATTGCTCTCAGTGTCCCATATGTGCAACTGGCCTATTCACCATTCATAAAGTTGGCTTGCTGGTTTTCTGGCCTGTATGTCCATATGGGCCTTGAGACATTAGAAGGCTCTTGGGAAATGTGCTGGTGGGCTAGAGCATGAGAGTATAGTACCACCACTCCCAAAGGGGCCTCTCCTTAGGGTCTCTGAGAATGAGCCCATCATTAAACATTCATTTTTAGGCTGCTTTTCCCCGCTCCTTACCAACCTACTGTTTCCTGGGTTGAGGTCAATGAGCTCAGTTGACTAGATCCTGAATCGAAGCAGATATTATAGGTAAAGTGCTTTGTCAAACTTCAAGTACTCTACATGCCAGTTCTTTTTCTTGTATAGTCTTGATGAACCTGGCAGCCTGAGACCTACACAGATCCATACTGTCAACAGGGTATCTGTTTTCTGCCTACCCCTCTGAAGTTACTTTGAATTTATTTTGCACGAAGTTTGTGTGCTCCTGATTATAGGGTGAGGCTAAGGCAAGAAGAATTCCATAATGGAATGGCAACCTGGAGTACACGTCTTACTGTGAATTTCACATGCTCTAGTGGAGGAAGCATGAGACAGTGGAAAGCAGTTGGAGTCTGAGGACCTGAGTTCACATCCTGCCTGTGCTACTTCCTAACTATGACCTTGGGCAAGTCATAATCTCTCTAGGCCTCAGCATCCTCAGCTACAAAATGAGGAGGCCAGACTAGATAACCTCTGAGGTTTCTTCCAGCCCTAAATATATCAGCATTTTATCTTTGTATGCACAGGGAAATCCACTGTTATGTACTGTAGTGACATGGAAAAGCCGGCACTTCTATTAGCTGTATTGCAGTCAGATCTATAGGTAGGAGGAGCTGTAAGCAAATCAGACTGACTGATGGAAGCAGGACATTATAAATTATGACATAAACCTACAACAGTAACTGGTTTGTAGTCTAACAAAGCGATTACTTCTGGAAACAGGGACACAGGAAGGCAATGGTGAACTGAAGCACTTAGACGTACGGGTAAAAAATAAAAACTCCCTACAAAACCTTTCGTTTCACCCCGTGGCCCACCTAACCTTTGATGAGAGCCACTCACCAGCAATACGAAGTTCTCATTTTTCTTGCTCTACTCCACCTTCTGGAAGAACCCAAGATTGGTTCTCTGACTGTAGAAGTGACACCCTTCCTCTGTTAAATCTACCAGATTTCCATCATCACCAATGAGAGTTAGCCACTTTAAAAGTCAGTTTTAAAAAGAGACCAAAAAACCCAAACAGCTTTTATTCTGAAGAAAGGGAATGACTCCCCATTTGAGTTACAGTGGAAAACGTATTATCTGTCTTGAAGAAAAGCACCATTAAACCAAAAACTTAGACTTGAAAGATAATAACTAGTAACATCTCAGTGAACTCTGCCACAGCTGGAATAACAAATTATGAAATTCGACTGCCATCACAGCTGAGCAGAGGACCTGAAATCAAAGCCAGGGTTTCCTAGTGGGCAGGTCCTGAATTATAATCCCTGAGCCACAGGACTCAGCTGAGTGCTTCCTCCTCTCCCAAAGCAAAGCCCGGGTCACCAGCAAAATTTTCAAGTTCACATGAGAGCCCATGGGAGGAGGGAGGAGGTTGGTGGATGTGAACTTTGCTGAAAAGGTTTAGTGAATCAAACAAAGGGGTCTCAGCACTGTTCCAAAAACAGTTTGGTGCCTTAAGCTTCTTTTTAACTAAAGGCCATGCAACTGATATGGGAATACATAAGGACCACTTCAGGATAACTTTTAATTTTTTATTTAAGGGGAGGTGGGTAGGAGAAGAGACAAGCAAATACAGGATGTCTGCTTGTTTTCACAATAGTAGGAGTTTTAAAAATACTAGATCAATAATTTCATTGATGTATAGCGAACTCTCACAATGTATAAACTTCCTCTAATAATAATAATAATAGCACATTAGCTACCATTTCTGCAACTCATCACCCTAGTAAATTGTTTGGGTCATTTTGAGGTTAAGTGACTTTCTCAGGGTCATACAGCCAATATGTTCTAGATGGGAAAAGAACCTAGAGCTTCCTGACTTTGAAGTTGGCTCTATAGTTATTATGTCATGCTGCTCATAATAAAGGTGGTAACAATCACAACAGTAATATGACACAATCCACAAGCATTTATTTAGTGCCTACTGTATGTTGGCATTGTGCTGGCCACTGAGGACTAATATGAAGAGCGTCTACCCTCAAGGAGTTTACATTTTGTCTGTGGATGCCACTTACCTCCATGGTGCATTTTTTATTTAAATGAGTGAACACCAATGAATGGGTAATAATTCTAATGAGTTCAAATGAGGAAAAGAGTTCAAATGTTTACCCACATTTTACAAATGAGGAAACTGAGGCTGATTTTTGTAAAGACAAAGAAGTACAACGTGGCACAACCAAGATTCAAGTGCAGGCATTCTGATTCTAAATGCAACGGTTGTTTTTTCTCTTTTAATAGCCAATGTCCTCATTTCTTAGAAGTGTAGGGTACATTTTGTGATCACTACATGTACTTTTAGAGTGGGAAGGGACCTTACACATGATCTAACCAACCCACCTCATTTTGTGGATGAGAAAACTGAGGCTTAGTGAGGGTTAAGGACCTTGCCCAAGTAGCAAGTAAATGAGTCAGGATTTGAACCCAACTCCAGTCCAAATATTAAAAATTCCCCATCTGCTGGACTGAGTTTTAGGCTAGGTGGTAATAATTATAGGAACAAACTTGGGAGTCAGGACTGGGGTCAGTTAACCCTCTTTGAGCCCCAGTTCCAAATCTGCAAAACGAGGAGAGAACTCGGCAGACCTGGATTTGACTTCTCCATCCAGTGCTTGCTATTTACATCACTCTCTTTATCTGCAGTAGTGGAGAGTTTCCTCACAGTGATGCTCCCAGTACAAACGACATCACAAGCCTGGACCAGATTTTAACTCAATATGCCCAAAACTGAATTCATAGCCCAGTCCCCCAACCTTCCCCTCTTCCTACTTTTCCTTTTACTGTAGAGGACACTATTATATTTCCCAGTCACCTAGGCTTGTAACCCAGGTGTCATCCTTGACTCTTTGCTCTAATCTTTACCATACTACTATCCAGTCTGATGCCTACTCCTGTCATATTCATAACCTCTCTCCTCTATGCCTCTAACACTGCCACCACCCTGGCTCAGGCCCTCATCACCTTCTACCTGGCCTATTAAAATAGCCTTCTAGATCATCTCCCTGATTCAGATGTCTTCCTAGTCCAGTCTACCTTCAAGCTACCACAGGGATTTTCCTAAAGTATGGGTCTGAGTATGTCCCACAGACCCTCTTCTCCTTCACTAAACTTATCTTCCACCCTTCAAATCCCTTCATAACCTGGCTCTTCCTGCTCTTTCATTCTTACATATTACTGTCTTACATGTACTCTGTAATCCAGGGAAACACATTTCCTTGCTGTTCTTTACACAACACACCTCCTATCTCCAAATCTGTGCATTTTCAATAGCCATTCCCCATCCTTGAAAAGCTCTCTCTCCCCTCATCTTTACTTCCTGACTTTCCTGGTTTCTTTCAAATCTCCAAGAAAATCCCACTTTCTGCAAGAAGCCTTTCCCAGTTCCCCTGGGAGCTAGTGCCTTCCCTTTGAGATTTTCTCCAATTTACCCTCTAAATATGTTGTTTATATGTAGTTGTTTGCATGTTGTCTTCTTCATCAAAGTCTTTGAGATTCCAGACTTTTATGTTTTGGCCTTTCTTTCTGTCCCCAGTGCTTAGCACAGTCCTTGCACATAGAGTAAGCACATAATAAATGCATGTTGCCTGACTATTGACTGACCAGACAATTTTCTAATATTATAAATTGCAGAGCATGTACCAATCAGCACTGCTAAAGGGAGTTTCTTTCCCTACCAGGAATTCTTCACAACAGTAAAATCATAGGCCTCCAGATCAACCCACCCCCTAGAGTTCTCCAAACTAAACTAGGATCATTCAGAAGCTTAAGGGAACCTTAGTGTTCAAGAGCCAGCCAAACTGGCCTTTTTATTCCACACTCACTACATTCCATCTCTCATCTCCATGCCTTTGCACTGGTCATTCCCCATGCCTGGAATGCATCCCCTCTTAGCTCTTCCTTTAAAGATACAGCTCAGACACTAATTTTTGCATGAAGTCTTGGCTAATTCCCCATGGCAGCTGCTAGTGCTCGCCATTCCTCATTATCTAGAATTTTGTTCTTATTGTTCAGTCAATTCAGTCTTGTCTGACTCTTTGTGATCCCACTTTGGATTTTCTTGGCAAAGATACTACAGTATCTTTCATTTCCTTCTCTAGTTCATTTTACGGATGAGGAACTGAGGCAAACAGGGTTAAATGACTTACCTAGGGTCATACCACTAGGAAGTAACATTTGAACTCAGGAAGAGGAGTCTTTCTGACTACAGGACAGGGCACTATCCACTGTGCCCCCTATGTTCCCCCCATATGTATATACATATTTGCATCTATTAATTTGAATTTTATGTTGTATCTATTTTTATATGAATTTGCTGTCTCCTCTAATAAAATGTAAGCTTATTTATTCTTTCTACTTACATCCTAAGCACCTAGTATAACTCCAGGACACATAGTAGGTGCTAGGTTGGTTGACTGATCTAGCACAACAAAAGCCACATTTTTGAAACCTAATGAAACATCACTTGATTCATCTATAACTCTGTTTTTCTGCAGTATCTGCTGGCAGTTTAAAGGAATTAGGCCCCACACAGAGTGAGCACAAAATGATTTTTATAAGGTATTACCCCAGGCATTTTAATTAGGCATTTAATTAGTTGACTGGGGGTGGGTAAAAACATGGTCACTTGTCTTTGCTACAACCAGAACAAAAATCCCTTGTGAATCTTCCCCTGATTATTTATTATACTACCACTGATTTCCTATTGTCCAGTCAGTCTGTTCATTTTTTTGTTATGTGAAAAACGGTGGCACTGCACTGAGGAAATGAAGTCAAGTCAATCAATTGACTTCATCTCCATTCCTAGTTTTCCCTAGTGGAACCAACATTCACTGAGTTTGTCAGGTCCTTGCTTTCACTCACTAGGCAGTGCTTGATGTGCTATGAGAATGGTGGGCCAGAAACAATGTACCGCTCCTATCCTACGTCTTATACAGCAAGTGAGAAAATATGATAGGCAGGTTGAGCTTGACAAATCCCATTTTTCCTGCTGTCCCAGTGATGCCTAAGAACAGGCTGCCTCTGATAACCTATGTGAAACCCCCAAATTGGATACTGCTCAGAATCAGAAGGACAGCTTTTGTCTTTTATACAATGTACTGACCCATACACTCCAGGCTCCTTATTTATGTAGCACTTAACTCTGATTTTCCTACAGCATATAAAACCCAAGTCGACATGTTAACAAGTCTCTCTCACTTCAATGGCATGAAGTGTTCCCCTCACTGCTGATATATTAAAGAATATCCCAGGGAGAGAGGCGTGGCGAGGGGCCAACAGAGCCGCATAAACAAATGCTAACGAAACAAGGGGAGAGCTCTGGAGCAACTTGGAACAGGCATTCTTACAGCTCAATTGCTTCCCCAGGGCTGTAACAACCCATAAAGTTAGCCCTCAACAGCCGAAATGCTGTCTAGCCAACACACTCCACAGCCTGAATTGAGACTTATCTGCTTTTGTCCCTGTTTACATGGATAAACTGGATGCTTTGAGAGGTGCCTGAAGTTGTTGAGTTATTTCCATCGTTCTGATTCTCTGACCCCATCTTGGATTTTCTTGGCAAAGACACTGGAGTGGTTTTGCTGTTTCCATCTCCAGCTCATTTTACAGATAAGAAAACTGAGGCAATCAGAGTTAAGTGACTTGTCCGGAGTCACACAGCTAATCAATGTCTGAGGCCAGATTTGAACTCAGGAAGTTCAGTCTTTCTGACTCCAGGCCCAACACTGTACCCATTTTACCCCCTCACTGCCCTGAAGTACTACCCAATATTGACCTGAGAGTCACTGTGCTTTGTAGAAATGTAAGAGCTAATGCTTATATAGCATCTTATGGTTACAAAGAGTCTTCTAGATACATTATCTCGTCAGATCCTCACAACCCTGGGAGGAGGGGCAGTGGAATTGTGCATATTTGTGTGTGTAAGGCTTTATTTTTTTCAATGATCAAAATCTCTCCTTTCTATGAGACCCAAAACTCGTATATATACTTCAACCTTTCTTGACTTTCATCAACTGGATGCAGACTTGCTTTACTAGAAGAATGCAAGGAGCCCCTATATACTCTCTAATGGTTTTTAAAGAGCTATTCATTCCATCAGCTCCTGCAATACTTTGTTTGTTACCATATAAAATCTTATAGGTTGAACTCTCAAACCACACTGGGGAGACAGGAATATCTTACACAAAATTTCAGTGGCCTACATAATTTCACAATATCATCCATTAATAATGTAATATCAATAATTATATTCTATAACATATAATACTAATATAATACATTAATAATATAAATTATTCATTAGTCCTGCCTTGAGGTCAGGGTTTCCTGCTATAGTTATTATTCCCAAAGACCAACCTGGTCCAATGCAGTTCTTGTGTGCCCAACTCTAGTTTGAGTCTTTATTAAACACTTTTTAAAAATACAAATAGTTTACTCATAAGCCCTGTTCTCTGGCCAAGTAGTGGTAGTCTTATTTAGAACCAAGAGGCATCAAATGAATTAATCTATCATGATGGTTCTGGGATGCAAAAAAAGAACAACTAGGGAAAAAGAAAAAAAAAACCTTAAGATCTTTAAAATAAAATCTAGGGGTTTATTGTCTCATTTACTGCCCTTCAGACTCCTGAAGGGGATAATGATTTGCTCTTGAATCCCCAGGCTCCAACTCTATTAAGTTACCCTTAAGTTCAAGTTGTTTGTCCTCTGTGCTCAAGGAGGACCAAAATGCTATCACGAGGTTGAGGTCAATGAACAGTTTTTGTCTGAGCAATTGATCATACCAATACTAAAAATATTATCCTATCAAAATGAGGATAATACTAGCACCTACTTACTTCTCAGGGTTGTTATGAGATTTAAATGAGAGAATATTTGAAATGTATTATGTAAACCTTAAAGAGCTATGGAAATGTTAGTCATCATCATCATCACCATCATCATCATCATCACCATCATCATCACCATCATCACCATCATCACCATCATCATCACCATCATCACCATCATCATCACCATCATCACCATCATCACCATCATCATCACCATCATCACCATCATCACCAACACCACTACCACCATCATATCTCAACACTTTTCCTTGGCTCTTTTCCTCTGGGGAGATTAATCATACCCAACAGTCATAATGTCTAGTTTCACCTCCAAAAAAAGGGAGAGAGGATTCATGGAAAGGAAAGCATCAGACCAGAAAATTGATGAAATGTTGACTTTTTCTCTTCCAAGTCTATATGTCTACTTCATCTTCCTTAGTTGGCTGTCTAGAAGAGTAAACTTCAGGGATCTCTCTGATGCCTCAAGAGCAGCCTGACCCAGACCTATTCTAGTCTCAGTTCTTTATAAAGCCTGATTTTAAGCTCTTTAGTCCAAATTTTGGTTGATCAGGGACTAATCACTCTTTTTCTAATGCTGCTGAAATGATTGTAACTGCCCTCTTGCAACACTACTTCCTCATTTTTGTGAAACTAATGAATGATTTTAGGTGGGATAGGTCTATACAGAACCTTGTAACAAATTAAATACCTCCAAAATACTGACAAAATACCATGAATTGCGCATATGGATATCTTGTAAATTGTACAGAGTACTGGGAAGCTCATATATTGATTACTTGTTAAAGATAAGGAGGAAAAAGCAGATATAGAACAGAACTCACACTGCATTTTTTTTTTAACATTATCCACAATAGTTTCATAGGGAATGGAAAAAACATGTATCTATGTCACAGTGCATTTGTTAAGAAATGATGACTTGCACATAAACTCGCGAGAACTAGTCAGAATTCCCCCCAAACCTTCCATGATCTCCCTTAAATAAATGCCTTCTCCTTTTGTTGATTACCTCGTTATCTTGTATATATCTTGTTTGTGCCAGTTGTTTGCATGTCATCAACCCCCATCAACTGTAAGCTTCTTGAGAACAGGAAATATATTCTACTTTTTAGTAAATTCCCATTACTTAGTATAGTGCTTAGTACAGAGTAGGTACTAATATATGTTTTTTGACTAACTGATTACCTAACTGTATATAATTCCATTCTTTCCTCATTTCTGCTTTTCACTTATATTTCATGGAACAGAAATAACAAGCTGCTGGTATTCCAGGCCTTCTCTAGTTCTGTGAAAAGTAAACCCTTGATTGGTGGTGCAGTGTCTACCTGGGCCTTCTTTCCCTCAAAACCCTATGTAAAGCAGCCATTCCCTCTAGCTGCTGCATTCTAAGATTGTGAAGAATTTCTGAAGGAAGATATTTTAGAAAAATAGAATAATTAATTTTACCACCAATTATTATGTGACCTTGTAGAAGATCTTAGTAAGTGGTATTGGATGAGTGAGAAAGGAAGAGAATCTCAAAGACTGATAACCTTAGGCAAGATGAAGCCTTCTCTGGGTCTTGATTTCTTCATTTCTAAACTGGGAGGGGCTGGACAAGGTCATATTTAAGGTCTCTTCCTGTTCTGTTCTACGGGTCTCTAATTAGGATAGGAAATGGAAGAGGACCTCCTTGTGGCTCAAGTAATTCCCATCTCATCTTTATGGTTTTTTTTTAAATGTGAAGGAAAAAAATGAGAGGAAGAACTATATAAGTAACTATGGTAGCGATAGCAAGCTATCTCTAAGCAGTTTTATTATTTCAGAATTAAAGCTGAAGGTTTTTTTTATTTCAAAGAATGCAAAAAGCTTAGAATTTTATATTTTGCCTTTATTGGGAAGTTGTGAGGCTTTGAATAAGGATAGGTTTATTTTGGTGAACTCATTTTGAATTTGTTTAAAAATTTATTTGAGATGCCTGGGGATGCTGTGGGGATTGGGGAGAGGGGAGGCTGGTGGAAGAGGAGGTGGTGTGGAGGGAGGTGTAAGAATATGTTAGGGATGCTGCCTGCAGCACCTCATGGCATCTTAGGGTGGAGGATTTGAAAGTCTGTGGGTGCCAACTTCAATTACATCTGGGAGAAGCTTTTATTTATTTTCCTAGAGAATATGAATCTAATAAAGTTTCCTGCAAATGGGCCAGAACCTTCAAAATGAAGGAAGCCAGCTACACCATGCCTGTGCCTGCTAGAAATCCCAGAGCAGGATGGAAGCCTTTTCCTACCTTTAAGACGCATGCTGTCACAAAAATGGATTCACCGTCTAAATCCACCTCAGCTCCTGAGTTAAGTTTCTCCTTCAGCTCTCTGCAGGATTTGATATTACCAGATAGCCTGAAAATGCCTTTTGTGACAGGCCCTCTTTGATTTAGAAAGAAAAGCATGTCCTGTTGGGAAGGAAAAAAGAAAACAAGACAGTCTTTCACACACACTGGCAAGT
This sequence comes from Pseudochirops corinnae, assembly GCA_028646515.1. NCBI lineage: Eukaryota > Metazoa > Chordata > Mammalia > Diprotodontia > Pseudocheiridae > Pseudochirops > Pseudochirops corinnae. The sequence goes on along the minus strand of CM053588.1, from coordinate 118,600,950 downwards.
GAGTATGTTTTGCACTTTCTGGCAATTGAAGACTAGACCCTGCCTACTAACAACCCTGGGAAGCCAAGGTTCAAGAAGACATACATGTTAATGTATGAGCTCAATTCTTTGGGATATCCTAAAGTTTTCTCCCCTGCCTCCCTTCCCTGGCTTTCTGTTACACAGTTGTTAGAATAATATGCCATATACACCATCCTTATCATAGCTCTACCCATGAACCTATAGTTCTCTTGGATGCCTCTGATAGCTCATCCATATTTCTCTTTTAACAGGCTTTTAAACACCAAGAGGCAGCAATGATGCAGAGGCAAGAACACAACTTCTAATCAGAAAGCCTTTGATTTGAATATTGCTTCAAATTAGTTACTTGCTCCATGATCCTGGTATTGGAGAAGACTTTTGAGAGTCCCTTGGATGGCAAGAGATCAAATCAGTCAATATTTAAAAGAAATTAATTCAGGTCAAACACTGAAGCTTAAATATGCTGGCCACATAATGAGAAGACAGGAATCATTGGAAAAGACTTTGAGGCTGGGAAAGACTGAAGGCAAAATGAGAAGGGATCAGCGGAGGATGAGATGGATAGATAGTGTCATGGAACTTGGACTAACTTTGAGAGATGGTGGAGGATAGAAGGGCATGCTATAATTCAGTGGGTCATGAAGTCAGACACGACTAAATGACTGAACAACAATAAGTTGTGATTCTGAGCAAGTTACTTCAAACTACCTGTGCCTCAGTTTCTCCGTCATAAAATGAAGCATTTGGATTAGATGACCTCTAAGATCTCTTCCAGCTCTCAATCTACAATCCTGTAGATGATCTATGGTCCTAACTGGCCAACTCCTATCATTCTTCATGACTCTACAACATGGCTCCAGTCTTCACTGAGCAACTTCATACTTCACATAGAGGTTGAAAGAGGTGACCTCATCTCTAATCTGACGGTACTCATTCTAAAAACATGCTTATCTTTCCATCTCCATTTCTCAAATGTTTCATTCTTTCTGTCCTCACTGCCAGAAAGTTCTCCCTGCCCCGAACACACAAGTAGATATGGTCCTGTCCCTCCTGCTTTTCAGCTCCTGTTTTATGTATGGTTTTCTCTCATTAGAATGCAAGCTCCTTGAGGGAAGGGTCTCTCTTTTTCCTTGTACAAGCATATCTAGTGCTCAGCACAGTGCCTGTCATATAGTAAGAACTTAGTAAATGCTTGTCGAGTTGGCTTACCTTGAAAAACAGTTTCAAATCTCCCCCTCCTGCAGGAAACCTGACTTAATTACATTCCATCACAATTTTATATCCCCTCATCACTTATAGATTCAGCATCACCAGTATATTAATTGGCACTAACTGTTATGTACCTTCTCTGCAACTTATAGTCTTTTTTAAAAATAACATTTTATTTTCTCCCCATTACATATAAAAACAATTTAACATTTTTTTTTTCTTTTTGGAGGGGGGGGGGGGAGGTAGGACAATTGGCGTTAAGTGACTTGCCCAAAGCCACATGGCTAGTTTTGTGTTAAAGTGTCTGAGGCTGAATTTGAACTCAGGTCCTCCCGACTCCAGGGCCAGGGCTCTATTCATTGCATCACCTAGCCACCCCTTAACATTTAAAAAAAAGTTCTGAGTTCCAAATTCTATCCCTCCCTCCTTCCCCAAGATAGTAGGCATTCTGAAGTAGGTTATACATGAGCAATCATGGAAAAGATTTTCGTAGCAGTCATTTTATGCAAGAAGACAAACAAAAAGAGAGAGGAAGAAAGAAATAAAGAAAGAAGGAAAAGAAGAAAAATTCAACTTATAATTTTAAAAAAGATGCTTAGAATACTGAGAGATTTGGTGCCCTGTTCAGAGACCCCCAGCTAAGTTTGAGCCTGAGATAGGACTTGAAAGTAAGTTTTTTATCTTTCTATCCCTAGGGTTTAGTAATTGAATTTGAAGATCTCTGACTTGTTCTACCTCAAATCCCCTGGGCTTTAAATAGAGGGCATTAGAAGGGTGACAGGCCACTCAGGGCAATGACCAAAGTCACTGGAAAGAATCTGCAAAAGAGAATCGCTTTCAAAGAGCCACTGTGAGCAACAAGAATGACGATGACAACTACTGCCACCAAGACCAACCTCAAAGACTGACCATGCTGATTTGAAGGGCCAGGGCAATGCTGTTTCCCCACCTTTTTCATCACCATAAAAGGTGAGGATCCATGTCTGGAACATGGGTAATGGGAGTACCTAGTGGATATTCTAGTTCAAACAGCTCTGTGGAAAAAGTATTGAACCAGGAAGTTAGCTCCAGGGTAGACAAGCTGATCTGAGAGACATCTCTATAGAAACTCAACACACACACACACACACACACACACACACACACACACACACATTTCCTAAGAGTCATTTAGAAGACAGTTCCAGTCCTCAAAGACCTTTACTATAAAATTCAGTCCCCTTCCATGGCAAGTTCATCTATAAAAATACAAGTTATAGGACAGTAAATGCAGGACAGACCTAGAATGTTCCATGAGACTCTAACCTAGAGAGATAGTTTGGAATCATAGAAGGGTCCTTAAAGGTCATTGAGTCCAACTTGTTGCTCATGGTGGGAATTATAACAGGGAAGCAGGACATAGTCAGGGTGCTGGTATTCAATCAGAAACTTCTGTAGTAAAAGGGGTTATGGCACTTGCATTGCCTTCCTTCTTAAGAAGTGAGGATGGAGCGGTCCATAAAATGTGATCGTGAAAAATCACTTTGGTAGTATTAGGTTTTACCCCACTGCAAAATAATAGTGACTTAAAGCTTACAATTTACTTTACAAATATCTCATCTTGATCTGAACTCAGGTCCAGTGCTCTATCTAATGAGTCACCTAGCTTAAAGATGCTTTGTAATTGCCTCCCAGATACCTAGTTCTCAAGCCACCTCATTCCTTAGAGCCTTAAGATCAGGCTATTTGGCCTGTTCTGTTCAGTGCAATTATAGGATGATAGATTTGGAGCTGGAAGAGACATAAGGTCAAGTCCAGTCTTCTCACTTTACATTTGGGGAAACGGAGGCCCAGAGTGGTGAACTGACTATGTCTGAGTCAAATAGGCAGTGCCTAAGTCCATATTCATGGCACATTTAAAAACTTCAACTTCAAAGCATCTTCCCAGAATCGCTCTGACTCCTTTCTTTGTGGCTACCTCTCTTTAACTGGCCATATAAAAGCCATCCTGGGATCTGGTTCCCTCATTCTCTGCCCACATTCAATCCAAGGGAACTAGATCTGGTGATGGGAAGCATCATTTGCTTTTTCTTCTAGATTTTTTGCCTCTTACTTGCACAGAAGGGAAAAATAAGGTGAGGATGAGAGTTTGGTCATTTCTCTACCTCTGCTTTGGCTCATTTCCTTACTTTCCCTGGCCTGGAATAACCACCCCACTCACCAATGAACATCAATTTCAAAAGCAAATTCCTGGGCTATAATGCTCTTCCTTCTAGAACCTCTTTTGTGGTATGTAGCTGGGCAGAGGGGAGGGAAACTCACCAAAACAGGTTTGGGCAGGTTGTCATTCTCACAGATTTCTGACAACGAAACCCCAAAGAGCTGCAATGGCATCGGGGATGTTGGAGACACTGGCATGTTGTCCAGGTGAGTACTGGAGCCTCGCCAAAAAGCCCAATTTATGATAGATCTTCTTCTTTTGAATGTCTTCTGGCTGGGATCTGAGGAACAATAAGAAACTTAGTAGAATAAATTCATTTCACTTAGACTCTATTGACCTTGTTAGGTTTTGGTCTGGTTGCTATGGCTCAAGCAGAAAAAAACAAACAAACAAAACTCAACATGTTATAATGTGATCAGGTATACTTTGTATATAGTAAGTGAATCTCTAGGACACCCTTGAAACAGAGGTTACAAATTTAGCAAAAGATATAAAATAGGCCATCTTAAAATTTATTCTAACAGAACTTCAGGATTTCTTCACACCAATTTTGGGGACTTTTGTCAGCTGTACTGAGCCAGGAAGGAAATACATATTCTGAGATGAGTCCTGGCATTGGATTTCCAAAGATGGGAGGGAGTAAAGGGGAAGGGAAGAAAACTTATTTGCATGATTGAAATAACTTGTAAAAAAGCTTTCCAGTCCAATGCACATCTGTTTCCTCAAACTACAGATGAAAATGGGCACAGAAAAGAGTAAAAAAGCTTGCCAAGTGATTTATAGGAAAGCAATAGGACAGTGAAGTAACAGGACAAGGGGAAAAGGTTTTAAAATTATTTTTCAATGAAATGTCCACAACAAATCTTCCTTTTTCTCTCCAATCTGCTCCACTAAGGTGATAAACTCAGAATAAGAAAGAGCATCAGTTACAGGGTATGTTAGAAATTTGGTGATTACTTTTTTCCCTACCAAATCTCAATGCAAGACTTGCTTTCTCCTTTAAATAGGAGATTTTAAAAAGCATGTTGCATACTTACCTGTAATTTTATTACAACTTATGGTAAAATAACAAACATTAATAGTTATTTCAGACCAACTTTCAATGAGGCTGATAATCTATAAAGATGAAAGCAGAAGCAAGTATAGCACCATGTAGCTCTTTGCCTTTAGATTTGATCTGCTTAATCATGGAATCACAGATTTAGAGTTGGAAGGGGCCTTCCTTTGAGGTCATGAAGTTCAGTACATATAGGGAAATTGAGAGTTTAAGGGACTTTGCCAGAATCACAAAGCTACTAGGTATCTGAGGCAGTGTTCGAGATCTATTCATTACACCATACTGCTGCCACTGCTGCCATTCACATTGATCTACTTCTTCATGTTTCCAAAGTATTTTCATCACAATCTTGCAAAATAGATAATTTTATTATCACCCCCATTTTACAGATGGAAACTAAGATTCAGTGTTCACTTGATTTGCTGAAGGTTATACAGACTATGAAGAAGGATCAGAATTTTTAACTTAAGACTGCTTAACACAAGTTCAGCTTTCTATTTATGGTTTAGATCAGTGGTCCTCAACCTGTGAGTCATGATCCCTTTGGGGTTGAACAGCCCTTTCACAGGGGTCACAGGGGTTGCCTAAGACCATGGGAAAACACATATTTCCAATGGTCTTAGGAACCTCCTCTGTCTCCAGGTGAGTCCGTCCACATGTAGACACGCCCATATACTACTATTAAAGGGTGGCATTAGGAAGGTTGAGAACCGCTGGTTTAGATGAAAGCATCAGATTTGTAGATACTGTCAGCTGGGAAAGTAAAGCTACTAATGCTCAAAGAAATAATTAGAATCCAGTGAAATCCCAATAGATCGAAAAAATGGGCCAAATCAAAGAAGATAAAATTTAGGTATCATATCCAGTCCTATATCTGTGCTCAAAATAACCAAGTATAAAAGAGCAGAGTGAGCAGAGGGCTAGATAGAGGTCCAGAACCTCCAAGTCTGGAGGTACTAATTTAAAGGCTGGGTGACTATTTACCAAGCATTTTGGGAACAGAATATACTTTGGATGAAATGACCTCAAGGGCCCCTGAGAACCCTAAGTTGTAGAAATTTGCTTCAGGTTCAACCTTTCGAGGGGATGTTAATCCAAATATGAAGGAAGGAACTGTTCTGAGTGTGCTTGTTTCTATTGCACACCAAAACAGAACACACAAATATGCTCCCCCCCCCCCCAAACCCAATGGATAGATGAAATTAAGGGGGGGAGCAGAGTATGGGAATTTGTTAACAATTTTATAAAAAAAACAACCACCCATAAAATAGCTATTCTGCCCTATTCAATAATAGACTTAGTGCATCATCTTTCTATGCACTCAAGTTTTGTTCATACAAAATCTAATCTCAACATGGTGAAGTTCTTTCACTGGGAATGTCCAGTTTGCAAAGCTTAAAGCAGCCTACACAACCCCAGGATGAATTATTCTGAATTCAGTTTAATAGCTTTTGGGAGGTATGTGGTCATGAGGGAAATGCCAAATACTCTGCTTGACTGAAGCTCTTTCTCTCTGGCCCCAAAACTTCATCCCTTCCCCACCCCCCAAAATCCAAAAGGCAGAGAAGGAAACCAAACACATTCTTAAATGCTAGAGGGAATTCTGGCTCATTTCACCCTGCCAATCTGTGCAAATGTTTGTTTAAATACATGTCACACACACACACACACACACACACACACACACACAGAAATATGTTTAAAGAAAATGCTGAGCTACTCAAGACAACCTTCCAAGCTCTACCATTTCTAAAGCAAGCCAGATTTATTCAATTACTTAGCCCCTCCACACCTTGGAGGAGGAATGCCTCATTGATCTGCTCTGAACTTATAAATTCAGCTAGTTTAAGGGTGTAGACAGAGGACAAAGTGGAAATTCTATCCCGTACTTCATCATAAATGCTTTCAGTTTTACTTGTGCCTTTTGTTACATGCTTCATTCAGTTGTGAGTGCTCATGTTCCCTCTGGGATTGGGTGGAAAAAATTTTCATTAAAGTTTACTCTCCTGTAGTGCTTTTAATGCATAACTTGAACTTTCTCAATGTCAAGGGCTTATTGGGGGAAAAATACTACTGCCATTAAGAATATGAGGATGATGTCAACATAAAACACACCAATTTCATGGAATGCAAGCTAGCCTTTCCTACAATGAATCCTGGCAAGACTTCATACTGTGTTTATCTGTACTTAAATCAGGAGAGGGGATATTTAAAAGTACAATTCTGAGATTTGGTAAAAATACAAGAATGAAGAAGAAGAGTCAAGATGAATTAGGTTCTAATCCTGACCACTATTTGCTGGCTAACAACTAAATTACTGTTTCTCTCCAAACCATAGTTTTCTTACCTGAAGACTGGGGGTATTAATAATAGTGCCTTATACACAGTAGGAACTTACTATTTATCTGATTGAATTGAATTGAATAGTACTTCCTAATTGACAGAGTTTTCATGGGCAAAGTGTGAGTACTATGCCCTAGTGAGCAATTATTATGCAGCATATGTTCACTTTATGGGAAGGTTTAAGGATTATGACCTCCTAACCTGCGCTGCAGGCTACAGCTAGATGAATACGTGGTGAAGCCTCTGATACGATGTAAGCTACTTGAGGACAGGGATTATTTTATTTTTATATTTGTATCCCAAGATCTAATGTTATTTCTGATACACAGTAGGCACTTAATAAGTACTTGCTGATTGATTGACTACAAAGAGGGGGAAAGATTAAAATTGTGTCCTGGGCATGGGAGGTTGTGAACCTTCACCGTGATGTTATATTAAATGACTTATCAAAAAGTACCTTTGTGTTATATGAAGAGTGAGATACTTTGTCGTTGTTTTTTGAAATACATGCATGTACACAGAGTGATATTAAAAATAACCAAGAGATAGAGACCATTATGAAATGCAAAATGGATAATTTTTATTAAATTGAAAAGTTTTTGCACAAACAAAGCCAATGCAACCAAGATTAGAAGGGAAGCAGAAAGCTGGGAAACAATATTTACAGCCAGTGTTTCTGATAAAGGCCTCATTTCTAAAATGTATAGAGAACTGAGTCAAATTTATAAGAATACAAATCACTCACCAATTGATAAATGGTCAAAGGATATGAACAGGCAGTTTTCTGATGAAGAAATTGGAGCTATCAATAGGCATATAAAAATGCTCTAAATCACTATTGATTATAGAATTGCAAATCAAAACAACTCTGAGGTACCACATCAAACCTATCAGATTGGGTAACATGACAAAACAGAAAAATAATAAATGTTGGAGAAGATGTGGGAAAACTGAAACACTAATGTATTGTTGGAGTTGTGAACTAATCTAACCATTCTGGAGCACAATTTGGAAATAAGTCCAAAGGTCTATGAAACTCTGCATACCCCTTGACCTGGAAATACCACTTTTAGGTCTGTATTGCAAAGAGATCTCAAAAATTGGGAAAAGGACACATATGTACAAAAATATTTATAGCAGCTCTTTTTGTGGTGGCAAAGCATTGGAAACTGAGGGAATACCCATCAATTGGGGAATGGCTGAACAAGTTGTGGTATATGAATATAACGGAATACTATTGTGTTATAAGAAATGATGAGCAGGCCGAATTCAGAAAAACCTGGAAAGAGTAATGTGAACTGGTGCTGAGTGAAGTGAGCAGAACCAGGAGAACATTGTACAAACTAACAGCCACATTGTGTGATGCCTAACTTTCACAGACTTGGCTCTTCTCAGCAATACAGGGATCTAAGAACAACTCCAAAAGCCTCATGATGGAAAATGCTGTCCACATCCAGAGAGTCTGAATGCAGATGGAAGCATACTATTTGCTCTCCTTTTTCTGTTGTTTTATTTTGTTTCTTCTTTCTCGTGGCTCCTCCCATTGGTTCCAATTCTTCTTTACAATGTGAATAATATGAAAATATGCTTAATATGAATGTATTTGTAGAGTCTATATCAGATTGCATGCCATCTTGGGAAGGCAGGGAGTGTGAGAAAATTTAAAACTCAAAGATCTTATGGAACTGAATGTTGAAAACTAAAAATAAATAATTTTTTTAAAAAAAGTATCTATTGTTGCAACATAGTTATTTTAATTCTAGTGCCTTCCCTCTGTTTATTATTTCTACTTCATCCTGTATAAAGCTTATTCATACAAAATTCTTTGTATGTTGTTTCCCCCATTAGACTGTAAGCTCCTTGAGGGCAGAGATTGCTTTTGCTTCTTTTCCCCAGCACTTAGCACAGTGCTTGGCATATAACGAGCACTAAATAAATGTATACTGAGTGACTGTCTATCTTGCTGACCCCAAATCCTGGCTTTAAATATCTTTTTCTGGACAGAAATGGAAATTCTGAGTTGGATGATCCTCATTTCTAGTGTTTTGTAAGTCTACTCTTATTGTGAAGACAGATACAAATGAAAATGTATATGTGGATCAGAAGAAAGAATTATATATCATGAAGAACTCTTGCATAATTAAAGAAATAAAATAAGTTATATAGTCAGGGGACAATGACACTGAGTTTAGATTTTGTATATCTGGGGTTCAAATTCTGGCCCTGATATATGATGTTATTTCAGTTTTCTAAGCTTTCAGTTTCAACATCTGTAAAAATGGGAACAGTGATACCTCTCAAAAAGTTGGGGAGGAAGGGCTTTGTACACCTTTAAAGTACCATACAAATTGAATTGTTATTACTATTAATCAATGAGTACACATTTATTAAGTGTCTATTAAAGGCTAAGCCCTGAGGATACAGAAAGAGGCAAAAGTGCCTGTCCTCAAGGAGCTTGCAATTCAATCAATGGAGGAGACAACAAGCAAACAAATATATACAAAACAATCTATATACAGGATAAATAGGAAATAATTAGTACATGGAAAGCACTAGAACTAAGAGGAGTTGGGAAAGGTTTCTTGTAAAAGATGAAGTTTCATTATTATATTGTTATATTTGCCTCCTATCTTTCCACCTGCCACAGAAGTTTTATCTTCCTATAAAAGATAGGATATAATTATGAGATTCTGAGGTTTTGTTTTTTTGTCTTTTTGGAGGGGGGAAGGCAGGACTATTGGGGTTAAGTGACTTGCCCAAGGTCATACAACTAGCAAACGTTAAGTGTCTGAGGCCACATTTGAACCCAGGTCCCCCTGACTCCAGGGCTGGTGCTCTATTCACTGTACCACCTAGCTGCCCCAAGATTGTGAGGTTTGCCTCATATCCCACCCTCTACCACAGAAGTTCAGTCAAACTTCAGCTAAGGCCTGAATTAAGTGATGCCTGAAGGACTCAGATGGTTCCAGAGCAGATGTGGTGAATCTCACAGGTTTTAGGACATGCGCTTAGAGATCTGGTTTAGTTTGGGGCCTTTCAGGCCTAGAGAAAAATCTAAAAACCCATTTCAGTGATGAAACTAGCCTTCTGTGCTTAGGAGGTATGATACGGTAGAAAAAACACTGGCCCAGCAGTCAGGAGCCATCAGTGGCAATGCTGGCTCTTCCACCAGTCAGGAGCCATCAGTGGCAATGCTGGCTCTCCCACCAACAGGCTTTGGGATTGATTAGTGAAATCTCTCTCGACCTCAGCTTCCTCCTTTGTAAAATGAGAATGTGCTAGACTAGCTTGCTACTATTCATTTTCGTTCGGACACCTGCAATCTTCTAGAACAGTGGTTCTCAACCTTCCTAATACTGCGACCCTTTAATACAGTTCCTCATGTTGTGGTGACCCCCAACCATAAAATTATTTTCATTGCTACTTTATAACTGTAATTTTGCTGCTGTTATGAATCGTAAAGTAAATATCTGATATGTAGGATGTATTTAAATTGAACAGAACCCACAGGTTGAGAGCTGCTGTTCTAAAAGTTTAGCAATGACCTAATGCCAGACTAGATCCCTGAATATCAGAAAAATGTCCTGCCTCCCTCCACCAAAGCTTCCCTATGCTCAATCAACTTTCTGGGGGCCAACTCTGCATGGTGTCTGAATCTCAGGAGGCAGGCTGGTGGGGATGGGCAGTCTGCCTCTCTGCCTCATTTTCAGTCTAACATGTCTGTATACATGAAGGAGGACTCCCCCATCCTGGGGCAGTAACTTGAGATACAGCTGGTGGCAGGCTTGCTCTGTAAGCCAAACTCAGGAAGCCTGCCTGGGATACTTTTGTTTGGTCTGCTAGTAAGAGTCTGTATTGCTGACCTTGTACCACGTCCATGTCTATTTGATTCAGACGATTTCAATATGCAAAAAATAATTGCAATGTAAAAACACGTTATGTTTAAAGGAGCCCTACATTCAACCCTGTGGTTGCACTTCGATTCATAGTGACTCACTCAGCCTGTTATCTAGAGAGATAAAGAATGGGTATCTACTGCAACAGAGTATTAAAACTGGCACTCCCTTGGGCCAAGCAACACAAGGGTTTCTGGCTTTTGACAATTTAAGAAACAAAGTTTAAATATAAAGAAACCATTCACAGAATATCTTGTATACCAAGGGCATCTTCAAAAGACTACGTTATAATGCTTTTCAACATACGTTGTTGACAAATTACTTACTTCATTCCGATTCCCTGAGGTACATGGGATTTCTGTCACTACAATAATTGTTGCACAAATGTAGGAGGCAGGAGGGAAATCTAGGTGACAGGACAGGTGTGGATTCTAATTGCAGGTGAGTATCTACATTCGATGGGCTCAATGGGGATTGTCCCTCATAGCCATTCTTGGAAGAACCAAGAAATTTGTTGTTGGAATTTTGCTGTTGTTTGGTTGTTTTCGGTCATGCCCAACTTTTTATGACCCCATTTGGGGTTTTCTTGGCAAAGATACTAGAGTGGTTTGCCATTTTCTTCTCAAGTTCATTTTACAGATGAGGAAACTGAGGCAAACAGGGTTAAGAGATTTGCCCAGTACAGCTAGTAAGTATGTGAGGGCAAATTTGAACTCAAGTTTTCCTGACTCCAGGCCTGATGTTCTATCCATTGAGCCACCTAGCTGCCCCATTCTATGACTAGATGAAATGAAAAACTGGTATAAATGATCTTGACTAAAAGTGAATATAAAATTATTAGGCTTCCCCCCTGCCCTAATTATCATAGTAATAAGAAACCTAGCCAACACAGGACACCTAGGATCTCACAAAGAAAGTCACTCCCACTATTCCCCTCATAGAGTTGTTACAAGGAAAGCAGAGAGCCCTACATAAATGTGAATGTGACATCATAAGCAAGTCAGAGAGTCATCTGGTAGATAGAGTGCTGGACCAAGAAGGACTCAGGAAGATCTGAGTTCAAATCCAATCTAAGATACTTACTAGCTATGTAACCTTGAGCAAGTCACTTAACCTCTTCCTGCCTCAATTTCTTCCTTTGTAAAATGAAGAGAATTAATAGTGCCTGCTTCCTCTAGGGTTGTTGTGAGGATCAAATGAGATAATAGCACACTTTAGCTAGGTGGTACAGTGACTAGAGCCCTGGACATGGAGTTAGGACAGACCTAAGTTCAAATCCATCCTTAGACACTTGCTAGCTGTGTGACTTTGCTCAAGTCAGTTAACCTCTGCCTCAGTTTCCTGAACCTGTAAAATATAGAAAATAACAGCACTTAACCTCACTGGGTTACTCTCAACCTGGCACAAAAGTGCTTAATAAATACCTGCTCTCTTCCTGTCTCTTCACCTTTTCTTAACATTTGTGAACCTCAATTCATTCATCTGTAAAATGGATTGTCACAAGGATAGCACTTCATAAGTCTGAAAGTGCTGAATAAATATAAATCTTGACTCTGGTATTAACTGTGTTACCACAGACAAGTCACTTGATCTCTCTGAGTCCCAGCGTCCTGGCAGTGAGGGAAGATTTTACCTCCATCCTGTATGGACCTCACAGGGCTGTTGTGAGGATTTAAAGTATGTTAAAGGAACCTTGGAAACGTGCCAATGAAGTACGTATCAGCTACTGTGACTATTGTTACTACTATTAAAGATTTCTGAGTCTTTGATTGCATGGCAAAATCAATGGAGGAAAATCATACTGGCTTGGTATTGGGGAGCAGTTTCTCTTGTGTCATCCTCTGTCCCAATGATTAAGCATGAATGAAGACTGGGACTGAGCTTCTCCTCGGTTCTCCTGAGTTCTTTAACAGGCATATCAGGAGAGGGGTCAAAGGAACATAGGATTAGAGTAGTACAGACTCAGAGATTATCTTGACCATTATCTTCATTTTTCAGGAGCAAGCTGACCTCTAGGGAAGTTAAAAACATCCAAGGCCACAAAGGTAGGGGGCACAGCCAGGATTCTACCCTGGGTCCTCAGTTTCCAAATATGATGTTCTTCTTAGTATACGACATGACCAGTATACTGTTCTGCTCACATTTATTTTAACTAGTGGTCCTCCAAGAGGCTGAAATGCCAAAGGTATGATTCATTTAGCCAAATGGACAGTTCCAGTATCCACATCCATCCTAAAATTTCCCTAAAGAGGTATATTTCATTGCCCTCCCCTTTCCAATACCCTAACTTAACTAGTGAGGGAAAATACATGTTCTTCTTGTCTTCAATCTTCCCCTTGAATGTCCCCCCCCTTGTCAGGTCTCTATAGTCATTCTCACTCTTCACTTGTGCTCTCTTGATCTTTCTGAGGTAGCTAGGTGGTACAGTGAATAGAGAGCTGGGACTGGAGTCAGGAGGACCATAGTTCAAACCAGGCTTCAGACACTAGCTGTGTGACCCTGGGCAAGTCACTTAACCTCTGTCTGTCTCAGTTTCTTCAACTGGAAAAGAGGAATAATAAGGGTACCTACCTCCCAGGGTTGTTAGGAGGATCAAATGAGAAAATAATTGGAAAGTGCTTAGCATAGAGTAAGTGCTACATAAATGTTAGTTGTTATCATCATCATCATCATCATCAGATGTATTGGAAAGAGGAAAGACTGGAAGCAGAAAGTCCGGTTTAGAAGGTTCTGCAATAATCTGAGTGGGACAACATGACCAATGTGAAAATGTTTTGCACGACTGCATATGTATATCCTGGATCAACCTGCTTGGGGAGGAAGCAGAGAATTTGGAATTCAAAATTTTTTAAAAATGTTAAAAATGTTTTTTTACATGTAATTGAAAAAAAATAAAATGTCATTTCTGAGTGGTAGACAATGCTTCTCACCCTTCAGAGACAAGGGTGTCAACTGGAAGAGGGGTTGCATGTGTGGGAAGAATGGGACCATAGACCTGGCAGCACTTGGCAACTGACTGAATATTCAAGGTGAGGAAGACTAACCACTCTAAGGGACCAACCCTGGAAGGATGAGGGTTCCCTTGGAAACAAAAAGGATGAGGCCACAGTCGGGATTATTCAACCTGGCAGGTTCCCCTGAACTACTCAGATAATAATTCTTAATTCTATAGTTTCCCTGACTAGTGAAATAACCAGACATGGCAGAATTTGTGGTATAGTCAAACCTACACAAATCAGTGAGGACACCCCCACACCCCCACCCTCCCAGGCCAGTTCTCTTCTCCCTCCATCCCCTCCTTCTCTCACCTTCTTTGGGCTCAATAATTAAATCAATGCTCTCATTCCTTCTGGAAAGGGTGTGTCAGGTGTGTCTATTGGCTCTACTCATAACCAATCATAATTTCCAGACCAAAACTTCCTTCTTTACCGCCACTACCATAAAAGGCAATCAGATGGCACAGTAGACAGTCAGTAGAAGTCAGGAAAACCTTACTCAGTTCAAATATGGCCCTAGATGCTTACCAGCTATACGACCCTAGGCAAGTTAATCTCTTTGCCTCAGTTTCCTCATCAGTAAAACAGGGATAATTATAGCACCTGCTTCCCAGAGTTGTCGTGAGGATATTTGCAAAGTCCTATATAAACAGTTCTTTTCCTCTTCTTCATTATTAGATATGTCATTCTATTTGAATTGAGATTCTTGAGGGCAGGGACTGTCTCACTTTTTAATCTGTATCCAGAGGTCCTATTACAGAGACTAGCACACAATCAGCATTTAAGAAATTCCTTTGCACTTACTCAATCAGCTGGGGGGGGGGGGGGGGTTGAAGGCATGCTGGCCTTAGAGTCAAAAAGACCTAAGTTTGAGGTCTGCAATCTTATATAAGTCACTCCCTGCCTGCCACAGCTTCCTTATCAATAAGATGGGGATAACAGCATTTGCCTTACAGGCAAATTATTTGTGAGGCTCATATGAGATACTATCTGTGAAAAGCTCTGGAAATCTTAAAAATACTAAATCTTAAAAAAACTAAATACTAAAGCTCTTGCCAGTGGATGCTCATCCTTTCCCTCTGGCAAGGAAGATTCTCCATTGCCACTTCCCTCTCTCAACTAATTAGAGGTATGTTACTTCAACTTTCCTGTACCTCAGACTCTTCATTAAGGAAATGATGATAATACCAGGCCCATCCTGAAGGCAAGAAAATGTACTATAGTGACCTCTGGAGGTACCTTAGGATCACAGAATCATTCTCTAATTCTACAATACTACCAGCAGAAATCTGAGGCTACCCTTTCCTGACCAATTCCTTTTTTATTACTTGGCTCTCAGTAAAGAACACTGATTAGAAAGTCTATATTCTGTATCTTTAGGTGAGTTGCTCTCTTGATCTCATAAAATGAGGAGATAATGACTAAGGTGGCCTATAACTCAATTCTACGGTCAGTCAGTCAATCAAGAAACATTCACCAACAACTACTATGTCAGGGGCAGCTAAGTGGCATGGTGAATAGAGTGGCCCTGGAGTCGGGAGGACCTGAGTTCAAATCTGATCTCAGATACTTGACACTTACTATCTGTGTGACCTTGGGCAAGTCACTTAATCCCAATTGCCCTGCCTCTCCCCCTCCAAAAAAGATTAAAAAAAAAAAAAGAACTACTGTGTTAGCACTAAGCACTGAGAAGACAAAGAAAGTCCTTGCCTTCAAGGAGCTCACAGTAGAATGGGGGAAGACAACATACAAAAAGGAAGTTGAAAAGGGGAATAGGGAGGGGAAGACAGGAAAGATTTCCCCTTGGAGACCCATGCTTAGCTTCTATTAGGAGACCCCATCCCCCCCCATATCACTCCTACTGTTGACACACCACTAGACTGTCTGTTCACTCCATTCTTTTTTGACTAAGGCTTGTATCTTTTCTCTGAAATATTCTTTTAACTTTGGGCTTCATAATCAGGATCTCATTCTACCATACTCTTTTGGGCATGAGGGGGAGTAGAGGAAGCATGGGAAACATGTCAGAAGACTCACTGGGTCCAGGCCCAAGTGTCTTATTGTTTTAGTTTGTCCTGCATTTTCAAAGAGGACCATGAAACAGGGAAGGCGATGTCATGACTTGCAAGTGAATTAGAATTAAGGGAGGCAGGGCTGCGCAGAGTGACCAGAATCACTTTCTCCTCCACAGCCATTTGGGTCCAGGGGCAAGATATAGATCAGAATGACTAGAGTCGGCCCGGCTGCAGTAAGAGACTTTGGCCTTGTTATGACAACCCAAATGACAAAGAGACTTGGGGCTTATAGATAAAACTACTGAGACTTTAACAAATTATCACCTCTTCACTTATATATCCAACCCTAGATGGTCCAAGCCTGCCTACTTTCAAGTTTCTTCCTAATCTGCTCAGGCTCAGAAATTACCCTCCACAGGTGCAGAATGACTGAAACTAAAAAGCAAGACAGAGGTTTTCTTTAGCCTTTCTCCCAAACTGGCCTTAACCCTGCCCTCCCCTTCTTCTCCCTAACACACTAAGGTTGTAAAAATACTTCTCTTCCCCTGCCCTCACCCCCATGAGGAATTAGTTAGAGGCTTGTATACTGCTGAACCTCAATCCTGCAAATACTGAAGACGTAATGACTCTGAGAAAGAACACTGTTACCAAGAACTGGACTATTTTAGCCAATCTGGTTTCTTCTAAGAAAAGTTAATCACTAAACTAGAAATTGGGTAACATGGGAGAAAAACTGCTATTTTATAAAATCTAAGATGCTCTGAACAGTTTTATTCTCCTCATGTATCAGAAATGCACTTAGATATTTAAGGATTAAATTCAATTATGAATTTATTGAATTCTTGCCACACATTGAGCACTAAAAATATAACCTTAGTTTAGTTGTAGAGGGAAGGTTTAGACATGTGAGAGAGAAAGAAGAGAACCTGTGCTGGTATAGATGAAGGGCCATATTTTATTATCTTTACTTTTCTCCCAATTGTCTCTAACAGCTTATTCTCCTTAACCTTGTCTTTGTCCTCCCAACTTCCCTGCTTCCATAGATGATATATGAGTATTCTCCAGCCACCTACATTCAGCTCCATATCCAAAGTTTTCAAATCCTTTGATTCTGTCTCCTTATCATCTTCCCCCTTTTAGCTTTGCTTAGCACAGTGCAGGGCACATAGTAGATGCCTGAAGCTTAATCTATCCTTCCATTCTTCTTTCCATCCTTTCTTCCTTCCTTCCTTGATTCCTCCCTCCCTCCCTTACTTCCTTTGCCTTTCTTCCCATCTACCTCATTCTCTCTCACTACACAAATCCATACCCTTCATCACCTAACCTCCTGGAATAATAACTTCATGTGATTTTTGTGAGGCTCAAATATGACAGTGTTTACAAAGACTTCTATAAACCTTAAAGTACTATGTAAATCTCAGTAATTTTGTAATTAATAAAGAAAATTGTATATAAACCAGATGAAGTGAAAAGAGGAGCCTAGTGTCAGAAGGTTTCAGTCAAAATCCTGCCTGACACTGCCTGTGACCTCCAGCAAGTGATTTCACCTCTTTGGCCTCAGTTTCCTCAACTATAAAGTGAGGGGGCTGGACTTGCTAGCTTTTAATGTACCTTTCACCTCTGGATTTCTGAGTCTATGATCCGTAGGCTGGTTAGGGTGAGCAGAAGAAGCAAAAGCATGGAGACAGGGAATGAGCATCAAGGAGTGAGTGCAGTAAGAATTCTGTTTGTTTCATAACTAGATTCATGCTATGAAAATGTCAACACTGAGGGGTGGGTGAGGAAGGCACAGTTGTAGCTCACTTAACACACCAGATGTTTCTGGAGTTGTGTACAAATCAATGAAAAATTAAGTCTTTTAAAATGCAACAGGAGGCTTCTATTTCAAGGAACCCTGAGCTGAATTCTAAGTTAGAACAAGAAGAACTTTCATAATATGAATTAATGAACCGTTTCACTTGTCTAGTTTTAATTTTTATTGCTTTTTAGAAGTGGGGAGGCTGGGCAGTTGGGGTCAAGTGACTTGCCCAAGGCCACATGGCTACTAAGTATTAAGTGTCTGGGGCTGTATTTGAACTCAGGTCCTCCTAACTCCAGGGCTGGTACTCTATTCACTGCACCACCTAGTTGCCCTAACTTGTCTAGTCTTTAAACTTAGACTTTTGTAAACTGAATTTTCTTAAGGTAGAGCATACTTGTAATATCACTGCTTTCTCATTAGTGTCTATATAAAACCAGGATGAAGAATATCGACTGGCAGGTGACAGTGCCAACCATTTTGGAGGGTAACTGATGTCTGTTCAAGTTAGAAGGATTCAGAAAATCAGTATGGCAGAGCAGAAAAAATGCCTAGAATTGGAATCTGAGAATCCTGGCTCTGCTACTCCCTACCTGTATGAATGTGAGCATGTAACTGAACTGCTCTGGGTCTCAGTTTCTTCAACTATAAAATGAAGAAGTAGAACCAGATGACCTTGAGAATCCCTTTTAATCTCTCAGTTTATGATCCCATGACAGATGGCATAAAGACAGCCTCATTGATATAAGCCCTTCAAATTTATGAATTTATAATGTCTCTGACCTAAATTGGTCTGAGGTTTTATTAACTATAATCTGTCTCAGTTAACATACTTGTCATGTGAATATATCATTATTTTGAGATAGAGTCCCTAGTTTATCCAAGTAGATAAGTAGAGGCACAGAAATGTGGAGATTGGACTCACAGCTCTCCTTCCACTGAAAACATTGGCGCTCAAACATGAAACCGATCACCTTGGCTTGTAAGGATCATTTTGTCCACTCCTAATCTCAAGCTATAAAGTACTGTATTGCTAGAGAAAGTCCTAGAATTCTGCAGATGGGGCTCATTACATTTCCATTTTTACCTAACTTCTTTGGACCCCTATTGTTGCTGTAATGCCTTCATTCATTCTCATTCAATCCAATCCAACAAACACAAAGTTGAGCAAGCCTTCATGGATAAGAAGACAAAAATAAAAACAGCCTCTTCCCTTAAAGACCTCCTTTTCACCTCAATTAACCTCTCTGTGTTTTTTTTCCTTATCTGTAAAATAGGTATAATATCTGTAAAATAGGTATAATAGCATTTCTATGATGACCTCCTTCAGAAGGGGGTTGTCAAGGTGACATGAGATCATAAATATCAAGTACTTTGTAAATCCTAAAGTGCTACAGGTATTAGCCATTATTAATATGCTTTCCTTGCCTCTTATAGTTAAACATGTCATTTATACTTTCCCAAGTTAATGCCTCCATCTGTGCTTTTACCCTCCCACTTCCTCCAGGGCTTTGCTCCCTCCATCATCCTCTTGCTCATCAATCTGTGCTTCTCCCAAGGCATCTGATGCCTTTGCTTCCAGATAGATACAAGCCTCCACCCCTTAACGTTAGAGCCATCACTCTCTTAATCATTTCCAGTCTACCCTGTGTATAGCTTGTCTGTACATAGTTCTTGGTATACTATCTCCTTCATTAGGTTGTGACCTCCTTGAAAGAAGGGACTATATTTTGCCTTTCTTTATCCCCACCAAATAGCACAGTGCCTTGCACGCAGTATGAGTTTTATAAATGCTCACTGATTGATTGCTGGAGATACAAAGACAGAAAAGAAACAGTCCTTTGGCCTAAAACTTTTATTCCAGTGGTTCTCAACCTTCCTAATGCTGCGACCCTTTAATATTCGTATGTGGGCGTATTTGCATGTGGGGGGACCCGCCTGGAGACGGATAGAGGAGCCATGTCTCTACCATCGGAAATATGTGTTTTCTGATGGTCTTAGGCGACCCCTGTGACCCCTGTGAAAGAGTCATTTGACCCCCAAAGGGGTCATGGCCCACAGGTTGAGAACCGCTGTTTTATCCTATCAGGGTAGATGACATGTATAAGTATAAGTATACACATATGAACTATAAGGTAATTGTATTTTCAGGGAGCAGGTGGGGATAGTGTCAGCAAGAGCTAGCAAGATTATTAAAGGTCTCATGTAGGCAGTAGAAAATAATATGAGCTTCTGAATAGTATGAAAATACCATGGTGAAAAAGTCATTCTTCAAACTTGATGGATGAAAATAATTTTCAATTATGTTTTTTTTAAAAAAATTGTTTATGATGCTCTGGAGTCCATTTTCTCCTGTTTTACATACAACTCAATCTTTGGAATCAGTGCAATACCATTCAACAAGCAGTTCTTGACAACCACATGTATGCATGTACATGTGACATTCATTAGGTGCTGATTCTATACAGAGCCACGGCTTATATGAAGCTCAGCTACTATGTGGGCCACGGCCTCCAGATACTTCAAATACATGAGGAGGGATGTAACAACAACAAAGACAGGTGTACTGTGTAACATTACCTAACTTTCCTAAGTACGTGCTGGGTTCTTTGGGCCAAAAATTGGGATGTAACGTTTTCTTTTTCCAAAGCTCTATTAAAACATACTTACTCATCTTGAAATCAAAAGTGTCGAGATAATTTGATGCTTTAACTTTGTGTCAGATGTTTGTGGTTTGTGTTGGGAAGGGAGAATGAAGAGAAAATGGGAAAAGATTGGGAGACGATTAGGATACAGTCTTCAAGAGGCTTCCTAACTTCCTAAGGCTTTGAACTTGAAGCTCAAATTAGCAGTAAGGTAATTACCAATTTCATGTTGTATTTTTTTTTTTAATCCAGAGTCTAAGGGAGAAAGCAGATTGGGCAGTAGAAGGAGTCCAGGATTTGTTGTTACGACACCTGAGGTTCAAACATTCCAACGCTGCTACCTGCTGGCTGTGTGACCTGGAGCAGGTCACCCTCTGAATCCTCATTTCCTTACTTGTACAACAATGGGGCTAGTTTTGGTGATCTCTAAGGTTCTACCTAGCTCCAATTCCTTTCATACTGTCTTCTGTGATTGGGAGGTAGAAGAAGACTGTCCCGTCTAGAACATGACAACGTGCCATAAGTTTCAGAAATAACTCACATGTTTCAGAAGGCCAGGCAGAGATTTCTCTAGCATCACTAGAATAATCTGCATTCATGTAGCTTTATTTTCTCATACTTTTCATAAATATCAGCCACCAAGCAAGGTACCTTTTAGCCTAGTGACACACACCTTCCTCTAGGCCTGATGACCGTGATTTATTCATGAGGTGACAAAAATAAGACTTAGAAAATGTTTTAAGGTTTACCATGCACTTTACAAATATTATCTCATTTGGTCCTCACAACAAACTTATGAAGTAGGTGTTATTATTATATCAATTTAATAGCTTAGGAAACTGAGACAGAGAAGGTTAAGTGACCTGAACAAAGTCACATAACTAGTGATTATCTGAAGCAGGATTTGAACTCAGGTATCCCTGATTCCACATTCTGTGTTCTTAAACATGGATGTAGTAGTGTGTATGATGACAGGAGAAGAAGGTTTGCAAAGAGAGGGCCTGAGGAAGCATGGATAATGTCACCTGGCTTCAGTCCTTCTAGTGAGCAAAGGCTTAAAATAAAAAGGAAAGGGTAGAAAGGGAATACCAGGAAGTACTCTCCATTGATGCATACTGCTAACTAATACAATCCTTTCCAAAAACTTCACCTTTCTCAGTTAAGTGTAAAGAGTAAGCAATCTGAGAGAAAAAGCTCCTCATCTGGTTAGAATTTGTCCCCCCTCATCCTTTGCCTCAAGTAATTCAGCTTGGTATAACAGCAGCTCTCAGTTTTGCACAGTTGGGGCTGAATGCGGCCCCTGTGAGGGGAAGCCACTCACCAGTCAGTGGCTGGCTCCCGGCCAGGCGGCTGGGCTTCAGGATGAACTGGCACTGCATCTCCCGGGGCAGCTGCTCCATGAGGAAGGACTCCTGGAAGTCCAAAGGGGATGCTGAGTCCTTTGATTCTTGTGTCAGGAATGAAGTGGCTCGAAGGTGGCTCATTTTAATGCCATAAGGATACTCATGACCTAGAAGGGAAAGAGCCAAGTAATGGACTGAATAGCTTGTTCACAAAGTGACACAATATGACCTTTTTGTGAAAAGGTCTGCAACGTACCAGAATGGCTGTCAGTTTGTGTCTGGGTGTTGTTGTTCAGTAATTTCTGACTCTCTGTGACCTCATTGGGGGTCTCTTGGCAAAGATACTTGGAGCGATGTGTCACTTCCTTCTCCAACTCATTTTATAGATGAGGAAACTGAGGCAAACAGGGATAAGTGACTTATGCACAGTCTTACAGCAGTGTCTGAGGTCACATTTGGACTCATGTCTTCCTGGCTCCAGGCCAGGTGCTCTTTCTACTGAGCCTCCAACCTGCCCTTTTGCATCTGGGTACTATGCATTCAAAATGTGTATAAACTTTGTGGGGCAGTAATCATCACGCACAGGTCCAGAGAAATATTCTACAGTACAAATGAGTGCTCTATTCTTAGAGTGGCAAGGAGCACGTTTTTTCTTATTTTGTCTTTCCTTGAGGTAGACACAAAAGAATAAAACTTTAAAATCTTATAAAGCTTAAAAGGCCTGTGCCAACATGAGTGCATGTCTGTAATTCTGTTAATTCCTTACGAACAAGAAAGAACAGAGGAACAGAGAGAGCAATGTTATGGCAAATCAATTCTATTGTTATTACAGTCAGATATTGGTTGCAAGCTCTGCACTCTCCTGATTCAGTGATCCAACCATTCATCCATTCATCTGTCCATAATTTATTAAGTGTCTGCTGGGCGCAAAACCCTCTGCTAGGCACCAAGAAGAGAAGCAATATTTAGAGAAGATCTTATGGAAGCTAAGGCAAAAACTCTAATACAAAATGCTACACAAGCTACACTCAGGATGATGAGTTTTCCTGACTCCATGGCACATTGGATAGAGCGCTGGGTCCGGTGTCAGGAAGACCCATCATCCTGAGTTCAAATCTGGCCTTGAGATACTAGCTGTGTGACCCTGGCATGTCACTTAAGCCTCTTTGTTTCTGTTTCCTCATCTGTAAAATGAGCTGGAGAAGAAAATGACAAACCACTCTAGCATCTATACCAAAAAAACCCCAAATGAGGTCACAAAGAGTTGGATGTGATTGAAAATCAGCGAACAATAAGCAGAGACAATATATACCCATCAACTGGGAAAAGGCTAAACATATTGTGATTTGTGAATGGAAGGGGATAGTACTGTACTGTAAGAGAAATGTGAGTGATTTATTCAGTGCCCTATGGGAAGACTTATTTGAACTGATTCAAAATGAAGTGAACACAACCAGGAAAATAATAGATACAAGGACTACAGCAGCGTAAATGAAGCGCACAACAATATAGCAATCGAAACCAAATGCTATGAATTTAAACGCCTAAGGTTAACCACAAAAAAGAAAAGTGAGAAGGCCTCTCTTCCAATCCTTTGCAGAATGTGTGTGTGTGTGTGTGTGTGTGTGTGTGTGTGTGTATGTGTGTTTAGGGGGGGAGGTGCACTATGGATATAGAACAGTGAATATAATGTCAGACTTTGTTTGGTGTGTGGGTTAGTTGTACTTAACTACTTTCTTTTGCAATGCAGTTGATGTAAAAACAAGGGACATCAAAACAAATTGGAAAAAATAAAGGATGGTTAGCAGGTGGAGAGGAGGAAGAAAGGTGTTTTAGGCATTGTCACAGGAGTAGGAAAGCACAGGGGATTTCTGAAGGATGGAGTAGTTCAGATGGGCTGGAAAATGTCCTCTCTGTCCTGGCAGACAGGCAAAACAGGGATTGATTTGGCCAGATCATTCACATACTGGATATGACCTGGACAGTTAAGAATCAACAACATTTGTTGGGAACAGATCTGTCCATTCTCAGTTTTCTCTTCTGCCACTGTCTCTTTCGGGAGTTGCAATGGACAATGGGAGAACTGTCACAGGGAGGGGACGACAGCAAGGCTATAGGAATCAGTGAGCAGCATAGATCCCTCACAGATTGGATTCAAGGGGTTCAAGAAGGGAGTACATGTTGGTGGGTCATTCCTTCATGGGCTGAGAGTAATAGCTTTTGTCCCATCCTATTTTCAAAGGCTTCTGGGTTTCAAAGTTTGCTGTTACGCAGTTATTTTAAGGGAGCAGCAAGGGTGCCCTTCATCCTACTCCTACTTTGTCTCACTAAACTTAAGCGACCCACGCTGTGCTTTCCATGTTCTGGCAGAGATCCCAACACACTGATGAAACTCCAGCCATAATAAATTACAGCAACTTCCACCTATTCAGCCAAAAACAAAGCAGGGGGGGAGGAAGGGGGGAGGATTCAAATGAAAGAAATGTGCTTGAAGGACTACATAGCTAATCAATACTTCAGCGTCGCAAAGCCCCCGGAACACAGAAAAGGTGGTGTTGCTATGGAGTGACAACCAAATTGTGTACTATTGTCTTTCAAGCACCCATAAAGTCCCTGATCTGGTTAAAGGCCTAAAGGCTGCTGCTACCCATAGAATTTCCCTCAAAGATGCCAAGGGGAACCAACTTGAAGATCCGAGGGTAAATGAGCAAGTGCCCGAAACTCCTCTGAAGTTGGGCATCTTAACTCAAACTCTTGGCCCCATTTAAAAAACAAAACAAAATAAAACAAAAATTTTCAACAGCTGCATGGGGACTAAATTAAATATAACACAGCTAACAATTTATTTTGTCATGGCCCTAGGACACATGGATCAATGTCTTCTGGTCCCACCTTGCCAACAATGCTCTTTTCCCTTGGGTCTCCATTAACAATCTGTTGATTTTCCTCTAATATACTTAACATCAAATGCTGTACACATTATAGATATCTGTGCATCATCATGACTTCATTGGTGTAGGCAACTCCCAGCATGGAAACTACCTGCACTAATGAAGATGGACAACCAATCTGCTAACTATAATCATAGACTTTGAAAGGTGCCTGGGGGAAAGAAGAGGGTAAGACTTGCCTATGGTCACCCAGCTGATATTTCTGGAGGCTAGACTTGAATGGAGATCTTTCTAATTTCCTCTATACCATGTTGCCTACACACACACGGGGTCACACACACACACACACACACACACATATATATGGGGTCTCTCACACACACACACACACACACAATTGCTTACTGAATACTATCACTGAATTTGAGAGTTGGAAAAGACCTCAACAACCACCTAATCCAAGCTATGCACAAAAGAACCCCACAATACAACATAATTGACAAGTGATTATTTGACTGTTGCTAGAAAATCTTTGAGGCTGGGGGTGGGGACCTGCTATCTCTTGAGGCAGCCCATTCTACTGAATTAATTGTAAACTGCATGAAGAAAGGGGATGTATCTTATCTAAGCCATGTATCTTCTCTAATACAATGCTCTCTCTTGCCATTTGCAGTTAATAAACATGGGCTGTTGTCAAATGTCTATAGGATGCCTGACCCCAACTAAAATGACCTAAGAACGTGATCAGAAACTTGAAAACAATCTGCTATTGTGAAACGAATAGGGAGGAACTGAATGGGTCGCCACATTTTTCTCTTTGTGGACACTTTGCTTCTTTTCTTCATTTCTTAAAGCAAGCATTCCAGGAGATGAGCTGAGCATGGAACAAGAGTGAGCAGTGAGAGACAGATCGCCTGAATGCTGAACATTGACCCACTGACAAATGAAAGGATGCAATGACAATTGCTGATACTTATAAAGTTTACAAATATTCTATATGTGTGTGTGTGTGTGTGTATGTGTAGATAGATCAGATAGATAGATAGACAGACAGACAGACAGACAGACAGACGTGCAGCTATGTGGCACAGTAGAAAGAATGAAAGGTGTAGGAACAAGAAACTGACCTTCCTGAGTTCAAATCTGGCCTGAGAGACTTACTATCTGTGTGACCCTGGGCACGTGATTTAACCACATTTGCCTCAGTTTTCTCATAAGTGAAATGAGCTGAAGAAGGAAATGTCAAATTATTCTAGCATCTTTGCCAAGAAAACTCCAAATGGAGTCACAAGGAGCTGGATATGACTGAAATGACTGAACAACAATGCAGCCACAACCACCACCGCCACAGTCACATATGTGTGTGTTATCTCATTTTATTCTCACAAAAAAAATCAGTAAAGGAAGTAGAACTAAAGCATTCTTAATTGGCTTCTTATGGATGAGGAAAATGAATCGGATAAAGGTGAAGTTTATGCTCAAATTCACAGAGTTAGGAAAGGAACTTGTCTGAATCAAAAGCCAATGCTGTCTCTTTCCAGCAGACCACAGATGCCTCTGCAGGGAGAATGCAAGCAATCTTCTCTTTTGGATAAAAGGCATGCACACTTAAACACTTAAATAAATAAAGTGTAAGGAGTGGGCAAGCAGAACAAGATAGGCCCACTCTGTGCCTCAATCTTGCTAATGGCATAAGACAGTATAAGTAATACCATGGCATAGCTGCCTGTAACTGTGAAAGGGAGTTAAAAATCATACTGGATGGAACAATGCATCTGTCAAGAAACTACTGTGAAAATTGTGCTAAATGTACTTCCAAAGACTTCTCTTCTAACTCCCCAGTCCTAAAGGTCTTCAAACATTGCTGACTCCTTAATGCAGCTTTTCAAGAAAGATTTGTCAAGTGACAGAGACATTTATTCTTTTTGACATGACACAGAAATTGCATAATGAAAGTGACTTTTTAAGTCAATGTGAGTATGTGTACATGTGTCTGTCCTGCAGAGAGAGAAGATCCCCTACAGCTGATATGCCTGAAAATAACTTGCTTTGAGATCACTAAGGGAAGAATTGTTGATAGAAGTCTCCAAGGTGCACACAGGGAAATATGGCTGGCTCTGATGCCCTTCTGGAATCTAGCCAGCTTCACGCTGAGTGGCCTGATGGCAACCACCACCTGGGAGATTGTGTAAGAGATCTTGATCTCTTGCCCGGTTCAAGTCTCATGCTTTACCTTTTCCTTCATTAGAAGGAATAGACTTAATGATCTAATGATTTTAGTTATGACATCTGGGGAACCAGTGCTGAGAAGTGCAGGCAAAGACACTGTGGTTTGCAGAGCAGGAGAATACTGTGAAGAGTACAAAGGTAAGATGCTTATTAATTGCTTGCAGATAGACTGCTTGCTATGCCTAGATTGTGAGTTGTTCTTTCAAGGCAGAGTCAGTCTGGTGCCTAGAGGCAAAATTCAAGAATTATGTTTTAAGTAATGAGTGCACAGCAAAAAAGGGAACTATTCTAAAATTGACAGAGATGGGTTCAAAAGAAAAAACAACAACAAAGAATTAGACAGGGTAGATATTGTGAGAGAATCAAAGAGGTCTCTGAAGACATTTCATCCAACTTTTAGGAGTTGTCTAAACTCCATTCAAGGACAGCCAGTGATAATGAAACCATCACCTCTAAAGATATCACATTCCATGCCTGGACACCTCTAATTGCTAAGAAGGTTTTTCTTACACTGAAGCAAAATGTACCTCTCAGCAACTTCTAACTGTCAGGGCTCCTAATTTTTCCCATCTGAGTCTAGGGAAAACAAATCTCATGTGTCTTCCACATGGTAGACTTCATATAATTCAAGACAGCATTCATAGCCAGTGCCACCCCCAGCCCTCCACCTTTTCGAAATATGCCTCCTTCTCACTGATCTGTCGCATATGGCTCATTCTTGAGCCCCTCCCCAGTACCTCCTCATCATGCCTGGTTGCCTTTCTCTGGACCTATCCCATATTATCAAGACACAATATTCTAGATGTGGCCTGACAAACACCAAGTACAAAGGAAATCTAAACATGCAACAACTGAGAAACAAGAAAATGAGTAGGTAGATAAAGGTGTGGCTTTTGGTTCGCTCCGAGCCTTATTTATTTATTTTACATCTTCTCCTGATACTATAGAAATCTTTCTGAAAAGTAAACACTTCATTTAGCTTAGGAAGTACAAGACAAAGGAGAGAAGGCCCAAAGGTAATATGACCAACAGTACTAAATATACCTATATCTGTGGGTTTTCCTTTGCAATAACTTTTTAAAAACTCCTCCCTGCTTAGATTTTCCTAGAAACTCACCAATGAGAGGATACGGAGCTTCTTCTCTCCCAGAATTCACCCAGAGTTGGTAGTCTTTTGCAGAACCCTGTGAATCAAAACACAAAGATGCCCCATCAAGAGTTAAAGCAGTTCTTTTGCTGGGTTTGTGCTAAAGATTTTCCATTTTGTGGTTGTCAAATAGGGACTTTTACTATCTACTTCAGGCTATGGCATGCTATAACTGACAGTAGCCTGAGGTAGTGGGGCTGAGAGTCACCCTAGAGCTTTCAGAGATGGACCAAAGTATCTGGATCTCCTTTCCTTTTCTATGAACAGCCCAGGGAAATATCAAACTCGATAGCCTCTCATACCCTAAGAGAATCAATCCCTCACTTGTAATGCAATCCACAGACCATGACTTCATATCATCTTTACTATTTCTTAAGAGTTCAGAGAACTCTTCCTCATTTCCTTCCCCCCCACCCCTTAAACTTTTATTGTTGCCTGTTTCTTTTATACACAGTTGCTTCCCTTTGCCCCCTTTCTCCTGAACTATTCCTGGTAATGAAGCAATAAAAAAAAGCATTTAAGCAAAGTCAGTGAACCTAATGATTACAATGGATAGTATGTACCATGTTCTTCCCAACTCTCCAAGTAAGTGATGTGTTTCATTGTTTTCAGAACTGAAGATGTCCATTAGAGTTCTTCTGTCTTTTAATATTCTTATAATATTGGGCATATCATAGGGCATAGACGTAGAGCTGGGAGAGACCTTGGAGGCCATCTAGTACAACACTTTCATTTTGTAGATGAAGGAAACTGAGGCCCAGGAAAGTTAAATGACTCGTCCAAGGTCACAAAGGCACTAAACACTAGGGCAGGATTTGAACCCAGGTCTTCTCACTTTGGAGTCAATCTGGTACAGGGTTCTTGCTTTACCTTTACCTCTTTGGATCTCTAGAATCCCTCAAAGTTGGTTCAAATTCTACCTCCTACATGAGCAATGCCAAGCTTTTCTTGATTGGTCACAGATATTTATGTTCCCATATTTTTGTGAATTCCTTAGAGTATAATTTTTTTTTTTTTACCATACTCATACATCATAATTTTTTCAACTTTTCCCCCACTGATGGACATCTCTTGTTTGTGAAATTTTTTTTTGCCACTACACAAAGTGATGCTATATATACATTGTTATGTATGTTGTGTCCCAAAAGCCACAGCATAATTTGAAACTTCTAAGACCTTTGGGACACTTTATATATAATGACTTTCCTTTCTGTCATTGACTCTCTTAGATTCTATGCCCATTAGTGGCACTGCTAAAGCAAAAGGTCTAACTTAATGAGCTTTCCTGCATTATTCCAAATTGTTCTCCAGAATGGATGGAACAAGTTCTAGTACTACCAACAGTGTATTCATGTGCCTGTCTTCCCACAGCCATTTGAATGGGGACTGTTTCCAATTTTTATTATGTTTTTCAATTTATTGGTGTGAGGTAAGGCCTCTGAGTGCTTTTCATTTGTATCTCTTAGATTATTAGTGATTTGGAAGACTTTTCTACATTCCTCCTCATTTCCAAGAGAATGACCTACTCTTTGGGATCTTGGCCTTTGTTGGTTCCTTGGCGTTCTCAGAAAATCTTTGATGTGGGCTCTGTTTGACCCTGCAATAAACATCTATCATACAACTGGGGAAACGACAAGCACCATTTGTTTAGCGGTATGACAGACAGGGATGACAGCTTTATAAAGTGCATTAACCCTGCTGCTAGTAGCAGCTGGGCAACTAGCTTTGAGATGATGGCACAGAAGGGATTTGTTTAGGGTTTCAGCTAAGCGATATCCTGGAGGGAAAAAAAAAACAAACTTCAATCTAGAAGGCAGCAAGTCCAAACAAGGAAAACAAAATCACCATCTTGCACAATCACTCTCATGAAGAGATGCTAGAAGTCCCCTTTTGGGGAGAGATCACCCTCCTTGGCATATCTCTTGTGGCATCATGTTAAAGTATTTTACAGTAGAAAATTGTTTCGGATGGATTAGTCTTTGGCAAGAGGTTTATGTTTGTTCTTGATTTTTTTTAAACTCTTTTTTTGCTCTTCACTTCCCATTCCCACGGCCTTGCTCTTATATATTTCTTCATCATCTACATCTTCATCATCATCACTGACATAATTCATATAGCACTTTGCCGACTTAAAGGTCAGCAAAGCACTTTACATATTTTATCTTGATTCTCACAACTAACTATCCACTAACTAGGTGCCATTATCATCTCCATTTTATAGATAAGGAATCTGAAGCTGAGAAGTGACTTATCTAGGGCCACACAGCCTATTAAGTGCCTGAGATAGGATCTGAACTCAGTACATCCTGAATTCAAGTACAGAACTCTATTCACTTGGAATCCTTCTGTCAGTCATGTAGAATGTCAACTTGTTTTACACGAAAGGACAACTTCCTTATCAAAGGATCAATGATATTCCTTATATATTTCAGTGATAAAACTTCAGTTTTAATTTATTTCAACTAGAAAGTTATGTTCCTAATAAAATCTTGTCATTTTATGTAGTGGCAGAAAAAAACAAAATTGTAATTCTTGGAAACTGTATTTAAGGAAACAGCTTCCATCCTTAATTTAATTAGTTTGAGATTCTTTTCAAGTGAAAAAATTGATCACTTTAGTCAAGGAAAAAGAACAAACAAGGAAAGAAAGTTCATCAGATTGCTGAAGGAGATCATAAAATATCAAATTTTTTTTGCTACAAACAAATCACAGTGGTTTTAGCAAATAAACTCTTCAAAAGATTTAGTTCCTTACACTAGCAATGAGAGATCTTCACATATACAAATAAATGCGTGAGAAAGGGTAAAAGAAACAAAATCAGGAAAGACTTGCTTTATCTAATAAGTTTGTTCTGGAGAATTTCTAGGTAGGTAAAATTTCTGTCCAAGCGATTATACTTTAAATGCATTAGGATGTGACTTACGATGAATTAGCCACTGAATGCAACAGCTAGAAAAGACCCTAAAATATTCTCCCCTCCTCTTCCCTTCTGTTATAGATGAGGAAAAAACCTAGAACCTTCTGATGGACAGTTCCGTGTTCATTTCCCTACAATATGTGGCCTTCTCATTCTATTATTTTCAAAAATCTACTCCAACTTGAGTGAATGAGTCCCAATTCTTCCCCTTGTGCCCCAAGCAAACTGCTTTTTAGACCTAGGCACTGAAGATTAGTTACAACTAAGCCCTCAGTAAAAATGAGTGTGATTACAAGTATGTGGCTTGTATAAAAAAGCAATGCAAAATAAAGGAATGATCATTTGCACCAGGAGTCACAACACCCAGGTTCAAATTCTGGCCCTACTCCTCATTGGCCATGGGATTCTGGGTAAGCTGTCTAGCCTTTCCAAGCCTCCATTTCCTCATCCATAAAGTAAGGATAAAATATCTGCACAATTACCTCACAGGGTGTGATGAGGTTCCAATGGTATAATAAATGGAAAACACTTTCTAAGTGTAAAGCTTTTCAGAAATGCTAGTTATTATTAGAGCCACTTCAATGTCTCAGCAAATAACTCATGATGATGATACTTTTTTCATCTGGTTGAGATGATAAACATCCTACTGAAGGGTTTCCTTAGGTCTTGGTCAATGTATCAGCCATAGGATCACAGATTCAAGGCCAGAAGGAAACCAGACATCATCTAGCAAAACCCCATCTTCTAGACTAGGAAATAATCCCAGAAAGCTGCCTAAGGTAGTATGTGGCAGAGCAGAATTTGAACCTAAGACCCATGACACCAATTTGAGTCTTCTTTCCATTGTACTATGTTGCCCCCTTTCCCCTCACCTGGATTATTGTGATAGCATCTAATTAATCTCTCTTTTTTATTTTCTTTCTTTTCCAAACCATCCTTCTACATAGCCCCTAAATTGATATTCCTAAAGCACAATTGTAAATATACCATCCCCCATTAGGAAATTTTCAACTATTATTTTTTGAGATTATCAGTTTGGCATTTAAAGTTCTTTAAAATCATGCTTCCACTTACTGTTCAGTTATTTTCAACTGTATCCAACCCTTGTGACCTCATTTGAGGTTTTCTTGGCAAAGATACTGGAGTGGTTTGCTATTTCCTTCTTCAGCTCATTTTACAGGTGAAGAAACTGAGGCAAACAGGGTTGAGTGACTTGCCCAAAGTCATACAGACATTAACTGTCAGGCCAGATTTGAACACAGAAAAATGAGTTTTCCTGACTCCAAGTCCAGCACTCTATCAACTGCCACCTACCTGTCACTTATTTTTACAAATGACACTGAGGCCCAAAGAGATTACAGAGCTGGTGAGATCAAGAGGTGAAATCTAAATGCAAGTTCTCTGACCTCAGATTTTACTACACTGTACCTATTTGTTTAAAAAAAAAAAGTCAAGATAACCTTTATATGCTAGCACTCAAGGCCAAAAGGCGAATGACTGAACTTTTACTCGGTGTGCGTGCATTGGCGTTGCTGGGCTCTCACAGCTGATCAGTGCTCAGTGCTGTTCCAGGGAGTGTTCAAAGTTAATTAATATCTCTGGAAAATACAAGGGGACCTATGGTCTAAAATAGAAGGGAACTATCTCCCTACCCCTCTAACATTTCGGTGATCTTGGGTTAATAGAATACAGATCAAACTCCATTCCGCACAGCCCATCGAGGACTACTACTTTTAAATGCCTCCCTACAAGAAGCAGTCTTTTATTATGCTCTGTAATGGCTATGATTGTCTTTAAGCAACGCCTAAGATGTCCAAGATGACTAAGAAGGGATGGTACAAGGAATAACAAGGTACAGAATGTCCCTAAGGGGAAAGGAAGAAGTCTGGTTCCCTTGTAGGTTTTGCAGAAATGCTTCTTAGCATTAAGCCCAAAGCAGCAGTAATCACAGGGTAGTCATCTGGTGTCATCATGTGAACAGTTGGGCTGAAGAGCCATCCCTGAAGGAGCTCCTGCTCCTGAGAACATCCCATTTTTCCTTTGGTTCAAGATCTGTGCCCATTGCTAAAAATCAGTGTGGTCTCTGATCACTTAGTGTTGGTGTCTGGGCTCACAATAACTGCTGTGATCAGAGAGTAGCTGAGCAATGGTGGTTTATGAGGCAGAGCATTAGGACTGTGCTGGCTTTATAAAGAGCTTGAGTCTATCAACCATTGGAATGGCAAACATTTCACAGTATTTCCCAGAGTCCAGGCTGAAGGAAGGATGGCATGGCTGGGCTGTCTGTACATCACTAATTAGCTTGGCTGTGCTCAGTGGTACGTCCAAAGGTCTGTTTTGGAACAGACTGCCTTCTGAGGTAGCAGTCAAATACATAGACTAAAGCTCTTTTTACAGAACTTGCTTATATTTTCTCATGTTTATGCCTTCTTTTTTGCTGGGCCAGTTCATCTAAGTGACAGCTGAGTAGCACACTAGATAGTGTTGGGGCTGGAGTCAGGGGAACTGAGTTCAAATCCAACCTTAGCTACTTACTAGCTGTGTCACCCTGGGCAAGTAACTTAACCTCTGTCTACCTTGGTTTCCCCAATTGTAAAATGTGTATAAAATCTCTGAGGGTTGTTGTAAGGATCAAATAAGATAATACTTGTAAAGCACATTGTCTGATATATAAATGCTTATTCTGTTCCCCTTCCTCACTTTCCAAATGGTCATCCTATTTCTCAACCATATGCTGTTGCGATGCTTTTTTGATACAGTGCTTTCTTGGGTACTGGTCTGCTTAAGTAAAGGACTGAGCATTCCAGAAAAACATCTGGAATTGTGAAAGTCAGGAGAAAGCTCCTCGTTTTCCTGGAGCTGAAAAAAAGCACAATCTCCTAAGGAAGAAATCTCTGTGGGAGGAAACAAACGAAATCTGGAGGGAAGCGCTGACTTGATTGAACTCTCACTGAAGAACCAGATGGCAGCAGGCCAGAGGGAGATGCATGGAGTGGATTGTAAGAGGAAGAATGGCCTGCCCACACTGCCTGAGATGTCACATTTTTCACACTTTCTTGGATACAAAAATCTCAAAACACCTGACCTAACAAACCCAAGGCATACTTTTAAATGTCAGGATGCAAAGACTAATTTATTAGACGTAGGTTGTTCTAACTTGAGGCAAAAAATAAATTCTAATGCTATGAACATATAGACAGTAAAATGTTTACCGGCTAGAGTAAAGGATTCAGAATGCAGAAATCTGAATTCTATTTGAAACTGTCCTCCTCATTTATCATTCCATTTAAATTTCCCAATCTGGAAAATGGGCATGAAATCAAGATTTATGGATCGAAGTATACTAGAACAACATTGAGACTCTCAAATTAGAAGTTAAGTTATAAAATATGAAATATACAGATTAAGGAAGGCATAATTTTATTAGCAAGCCCTACTTTTAATTCAGTCTCATTAGACTACAATTTATATTTAAAGTCTCCAGAATCTCCTATTAGGTCTGTGACTTTGGACAAGTCCTTCAACTGCTTCTTCCCTTCTAAACTGAGGATGGTTGGTGGGTGAGAGGACCTCTGATCTCTGACCTCTGAGGTCTCTAACAACTCTAAATCTACTATCTTTTTGTAACACTGGTATCAGTGACTAAATCAACACTCAAGTTATAGAATAATCTTGATATTTCAGCTCTCATTCTTTTTTAGTTTTCTATTTTAAGGAGCATAATTTGACCTGAATTTACACCAAATAACGAACTGCTTGATAATAAGATTGTACTCTGGGTAGATTTAGAGATCCTATACAGACAGGCATGAAAATGACACTTAACCACAAGAAAGCCTAAGTAACTTACATTTATCCCTAGCATTGGCAGGGCCATGGTGATGACTTTATTCACTGTATCAGAATTCGTGATTGTTATTGTTTTGGACTGCAGAAGAGAAAGAGAAATAACAAAAAAGATCATGAGGATGAAGGACTTTAAAGAAGATAAACCAATTATAGTCAACACTAGATCACCCACAACTTGCTTCTGAAGGCACTGACATCATTATAAACAGAGTATATGACAAAAATTCTTTGACATCATTATTTTTCATCCAGTCTTCCTCCGTTATATGGTGGCCTGTAGCCTAACTGGGAGTAAGGTAGGTAGGGTGGTCATCTAGACCACGAGTGTCAAAAACCACCAAGTAAAGCCCAAATCAAAGATGAAAATGTAATTGGGAAATATTTAGCAAAATAAACAAAACTACAATAGAAAAGTTAGTAAGTAAAGTTAATAAGTAGTTTTCTAAGTTTATATGCAGCCAGCAGGGATGCTTATATAGGGTATAATGGCCCCGATTTCTATTTGAATTTGACACCGCCCACATAGATGAAAACATTTATCTCCCCTAATACAGAGGTGTGAATCACAAACAGAGTGAGAGAGAAATCATGGCTGCATCCTCAAGGCAATCACAGGAACAAGAAACTTAGGCAGCAAGGAAGAGCTCAGGGGGCTGTGATAAGGATGGGAAAAGCTAGACAGCTTTTCATTTCCCTCCAGAGTGAGCTGAGCTTTCATGGCACAGCTATATTGTTTTCTTTCAGGTGGTAAGACTCTCAGGAAGGAACCTAAGCACATTCAAATTTAAGTATGAATGCACACATTTCAAAGCCCAGCACAAATTAAAACAAACAAACAAAAAACCAACCTTACCCTTTCCAATTAATCACATCCCTCACTGGTATGCATAATTAAGAACTGGCTATAAAAGACCTGTTTTGTTTCTGAGCAATACCAAGCTTGTTCACATTCAAAACTATGGGGAGAGGGGAAGAAGGAAAGAAAACCCAGGACTAACAGAGTTGGTCTAGAAATCAGAGGATAGAACATTTGGAAGGAGAAGCTCTACTTCTGGTGCTATAAATAGGCTTAGTATAACTTTGGGAAAGGGAGTTTACTTCTTTACTTCAATTCTGCATAATTCTGTCAAAAATACGAAAAAAAGGATTACAAACCAAAAGAGTTAGGAAAAAAATGTGACATATGGATAGTTCTCTGGATTCCAGAAGACATTATTCAAGTAGAATGGTATTTATGGTGAAAGGTGGCATGACTCAGGATGGAATGCCAGTCTTCAAGGGCGTGAGAGCAGTGTTTAAATCTTACCCTCTGGTGATAGGTATGTGACTCTAGGTATGTAATTTCCGAGTAGCCCAGGCCAGTCATCAATCTGTATCAGTGGAGGAAACTTACTGAGTTGTCTACACTGGTGAAATCACAGGCCTGAGTCCTTCCTTCCCAGAATAAGTACTACTACTGTTGTATAGTTTTAGTCATGTCTGACTCTTTGTGACTCCATCTGAGCTTTTCTTGGGTAAACATATTGGAGTGGTTTGCCATTTCCTTCTCCAACTCATTTTACAGATGAGAAAACTGAGACAAATAGGGTTAAGTGACTTGTCTAGGGTCACACAGCCAGTAAGTGTCTGAGGCCAGATTTGAACTCATTAAGATGAGTCTTCCTAACTCCAGACCTAGCACTTTATCCACTGTATTACCTAACTGCCTTTGATGTTATACCAAGAAAGAAATAGCATTGGTCTTAAAACCAGAAAGATCTGAGTTTAAATCTGGCTACTGGTTGGACAAGTACGTCACTTAATCTCTGGTTGCTTCAGTTATTTCATCTTTCAAATGGAGACAATCAGAGCATTTAATTCCTAAAATTGTTATAAGGATAAAATAATATTTGTTTTGCAAATCTTTAAGTGTTATATAAATATGACTGTTACAAATATCTGTAGGTTTGCTATGATACAGTCTTTGGACCAAATCAGTCATTAGTAAGTACTCTATCTGCAATCCCAAGGACAACAGTTTAAATAACATAAGGTATTTAAATAGGACCATTGAGATTAACTGGAATAGGCTTTAAAGCATAAATAAATTGTGAGGGGGAAAAAGATCAATTGGAAACACACTGGCCTGTAATTCTACAATTTAACCATCTGGCTCCCAGGTATTTAGTGGATAAGGTGCTGAATGAAGAGCTGAATTCAAATCTTGCCTCTGACACTTCAAGCTCTGTGATAATTTACTATCAGACCTTTAAGGTCCCTTTCATAACCTGTGTGGTTTTTTTTTTTAATGCTGCAGGTTTTTGTGTTGTAGGTATCTTATTTGACCAAAATATTTTGTCTTCTGAATAGCTGTAATTTTTTATGAATAAAAGTATTTAAAAAGAACCCTTTTATAACATAATTGTCCTAAGATTAGAACTAGAAAGGACCAATCTTAAAAGATCACCAAGACTTGAACTTTTTAACATCTTCTATGTCATAAACCACTTCTCAGAATAATGTTTTTAAATGCATAAAGTAAAATAATAGGGATTGGAAAGGAAACCACATATACTGAAATGCAATTATTAAAAAATTACTTTCCCAAGATCATTTAAGTATGCACAGAATGAACAATTTGAAAAAGGAAACACCAGTCAGCTAGGTGGAGCAGTGGATAGAGTACTAGCCCTGGAATGAGGAAGACCTGAGCTCAAATCTGGCCTCAGACAACTTATAGCTGTGTGACCCTGGAGAAGTCACCGAAGATATTATTAATTCTGACAATCTTTTAAAATTCTTTTTTTTTTTTTTTTGCTTTTTGGAGGGCAATTGGGGTTAAGTGACTTGCTCAAAGTCACACGGCTAGTAATTGTATCAAGTGTCTGTGACTGGATTTGAACTCGGGTCCTCCTGACTCCAGGGCCGGTGCTCTATTCACTGCACCACCTAGCCGCCCCAAACTTTTAAAATTCTTGATGTGATTTTTTATTTTATCACAACTTCAACTGAATCAGTTACTGGAATGGTTATAATCCAGGGGACCCACAGCAAAGACAGTTAAGACCGAAGGTCTCACCAATGCATTCCTCTTGGTGTCAATTAATACCTATTTCTCACATTCACTCATAGTTCTATTCTGGGGGTGACCATTCTCAGAAACATGCCTTTCAGAAGCTCATGATATAGCCAAAGAGAGTTCATTCTTTTTTTTTAAAACATTTTAATTGAAAGTTTTGAGTTCCAAATTCTATCCTTTTCTCTCTCCCTTCCCTTAGCCCCCCCTGAGAAGGTGTTATGGGAATCTGAAGATCTTCCCTGCCTCTAGGCCCATGGCTTAAGTGGCTTAAGTGGCTCTGAGAACCTTCCCTGATTTGAAAGTATACTCTGCCCCCTAATAGGCTGAATGTGGTCATGTGGAGCCTGTGGTGGGAAGCTTGTTCTTCAAGAATGCTCACACCTTGTTACTTTGTGACTGGGCAGTGGGTCAAGAGGGCTGTGACATTCTCTGATCCAGGAGAAGGTTATATATACCCTGATGTGAGCTTTTGCTTTGGGGCTCACTTTGAGAAGAGTTGTGTGATTTGGCCAGAAGAGACTCTGAGAAGCCGTTGAGCCCCCCGGCTTTGAAAACCCAGATGTTGGTGTTTCCCTCTCTGGTAACTGACTAGGTATGGATGTGATGGTCAGATGGCTGGAAGCCCGTCTGCTGATCTGTTTCTTTGTCTGCTTGTAACTTCTGTTTGCATTCTCTGAAGTTCAGGGTGCTGACTTTTTCCCCTGAACTAGGTAAATGGTATATGTTTGACTGATTAGAGTAAGAATGTTAACCCATTTTGAGTTG
>CM053588.1:118517481-118562471 GCA_028646515.1 Pseudochirops corinnae | reverse complement strand
AAAAAAAAAAGTGAAAAATAGCACGCTTCAGTCTGTATTCAAACAATATTAGTTCTTTTTCTGAAGGTGGAAAATATGCTTCATCATTAGTCCTTCTGGAGTGTCTTAGATCATTGTATTACTGAGAAAAGCCCCGAAGTCATTCAGAGTTTTCATCAAACAATATTGCTGTTTCTGTATACAACGTTCTCCTGGTTCTATTCACTTCACTTTGCAACAGTTCATGTAAGTCTTTCCAAGTTTTTCTGAAATCATCCTGCTTGTAATTTCTTATGGCACAATAATATTTCATCAAAATCATATGTCACAGCTTGTTTAGCCATTCCACAATAGATAAGTATCCCTTTGATTTCCAAATCTGCTACCACAAAAAGAGCTGTTATAAAATTTTTTGTACATTTGGTCCTTTCCCCTTTTTTTGGTATCTCTTTACTATACAAACTTAGGAGTGGTACTATTGGATCACAGGGTATGCACAGTTTTATAGTCCTTTGAGCATAGTTCCAAATTGCTTTCCAGAATGATTGGATCAGTTCACAACTCCACCAATTGTGTATTAGTGTCCTAGTTTTCCCTCATCTCTACCAATATCCATCATTTTCCTTTTTTTGTCATGTTACCCAGTCTGATAGGTATGAAACGGTACAACAGAGTTACTTTAATTTTCATTTCTTTATTCAATAGTGATTTAGAGCATTTTTCATACGACTGTAGCTAGTTTTGCTTTCTTTGTCTGAAAACTGCCTGCTCATATAATCTGACCATTTATCAGTTGAGGGATGATCTGTTATTTTTATAAATTTGACTCAGTTCTCTACATAATTGAGAAATGAGACCTTTATCAGAGATAGTTGTTCCAAATTTTTTCTAGTTTTCTGCTTTCCTTACAATCTTGGTTGCATTGGTTTTAAAATTTTATATTATCAAAATCATTTATTTTACATTTTGTAATGCTCCCTATATTTTCTTTGGTCCTAAATTCTTCCCTTATCCATAAATCTGACAGATAAACTATTCTATGCTTTCTTAATTTGCTTATGGCATCACTATGTGAAAATCATGTAGCATTTTCATCTTATCTTGGTAGACAGTGTGAGATGTAGGTCTATACCTAGCTTCTGCCACACTGGTTATCTTTTTCCCAGCAGTTTTTGTCAAGTAATGAGTTTTTATTCCAAAAGCTTGGATCTTTGGGTTTATCTGTTATAATGTAATGTGTACCTAATCAATTCCACTGATGCAGCACTCTATTTCTTAGCCAGTACCAAACTGTTTTGATAATTACTACATTATAATATAGTTTGAGATCTGGTATTTTTAGACCACCTCCTTTTGCTTGTGTGTAATAAAAGGAATTTGGTAGATCTCCTTCTTTGCTTATTTTTCCAAATATTCTGTATAGCATTGGGATTAATTGTGCTTTAAGTGTTTGGTAGAATTTGGTAGAATCCATCTGGTCCTAGGAATTTTTTCTTAGGAAGTTCATTGATGGCTTGTTCAATTTCTGTTTCTAAGATCAGGTTAAGTATTTTATTTCCTTTTCTGTTAATCTGGACAATTTATATTTTTGTAGATATTCAACCATTTCATTTAGCTTGTCAAATTTATTGGCATATAATTGGGCAAAACGGCTTCTAACAATTGTCTTAATTTCCTCTTCACTGGTAGTGAATTCACCCCTCTCATTTTTGATACCAATAATTTGGTTTCCTTCTTTTCTTTTAAAAATCAAATTGAACAATGGTTTATCTAATTTCATTGTTTCCTCCCCAAAGCCAGCTTTTAGTTTTATTTATTACTTCAATGTTTTTCTTACTTTCAATTTTACTAAGCTCCCCTTTGATTTTCAATTTTGTGTTTAATTGGACATTTTTAATTTGTTCTTTTTCAAGTTTTGTTAGTTGCATGTCCAATTCATCAATCCCTTTTTTCTCTTTTACTGATGTAAGTAATTAGAGATATAAATTTTCTCCTAAGCACTACTTTGGATGCAATGATACAACAGATACAACATACCACCATAAATGCTGGTATGTTGTATCATTGATGTCATTTTCTTTAATGAAATTATAAATTGTTTCTATGATTTGTTCTTTGACCCATTTATTATTTAGGATTAGATTACTTAATTTCCAATAAATTTTTAATCTCTCTTTCCATTGTCCATAATTGAATGTAACTTTTATTGCTTTATGATCTGAAAAGGATGTGTTTACTACTTCTGCTATTCTGCATTTGTTTATGAGGCTTTTATGTCCTAATACATGGTCAGTTTTTGTGTAGATGTCATGTACTGCTGAGAAAAAAAAGGTATATTCCTTTCTATTCCCATTCAATTTTCTCCAGAGATCTACCATATGTGTTTCAGAAGTTTATTCACCTCCTTAACTTCTTTCTTATTCATTTTTTGGCTAGATTTATGTAGTTTTGAGAAGGGAAAAGTCAAGGTCCCCCACTAGTATAGTTTTATTACTTATTTCCTTCTGTAACCTATTCAGCTTCTCTATCAAAAATTTAGATGCTATACCATTTGGTGCACATATGTTTAGTACTGATATGACTTCATTATCTATTGCAACTTTCAGCATAGTTTCCTTCCTTATCTCTTTTAATTAGATCTAATTTTACATTTTTTTTTCCTGAGGTCATGATAGCTACCTCTACTTTCTTTGCTTCAGCTAAAGCATAATAGATTCTACTCTAATCCCTTATCTTTACCCTTTATGTATCTCTGCTTCAAATTTATTTCTGGCAACCATAATATGGCAAGATTCTGGTTTTTAATCTACTCTGCTTCCTATTTTCATTTTATGGGTGACTTCATACCATTAACACTTATAGTTATAACTTAACTGTGCATGTCCTTCCATACTATTTTTACCTTATTTATCCCTGCCTCTCTCTTCCCCCCTGCCCCTTTCCTTGTCACAAATGTTTTACTTCTGATCACCACCTTCCCTAATCTACCATTCCTTTTATCAGTCCCTCCTTCTCCTTCTATTATTTCCATCCCTTTTTATTTACTTATAGATAAGATAGATTTCTGTTTCATAATTTACCCCATTCAGTCTCCCCCATCCTTCTTCCTTCAGTGTAATTTTCATTCTCACCCCTTTATTTTGTTTTTTTTGAGTATCATCCCATTAAAGTCAGTGTATATCCACACCCTCTGTCTACATATGGTCCTTCTAATTGCTCTTGTATTAATAAGGTTTTTAAGAGTTACAAACATTATCTTGCCATATAGAAATATAAGCAGAATATAAGAAGAAATATAATTATAAACATAATTGCTTATGTTTTCCCTTTCTTGGTTTGTTTTTTGTTTTTACCTTTTTATGTTTCCCTTGAAGGGAGGTCCAATTTTTTTTATTTCACTCTGCTCTATTAATTTGAAAAGCTCAAAAGTCTACTACTTCAATAAATATCAATTTTTTTCCTTGAAAGACTATATTCAGTTTTTCTAGGTAGGTGATTCTTGATTGAATTCCTAAGTCCTTTGCCTTCCAGTATATCACATTCCAAACCCTCCCATTCTTTAATGTGGAAGCTGCCAAACCTGTGTAATCCTGACTATAGTTCCATGTTATTTGAATTGTTTCTTTCTGGATCCCTGCCGTACTTTCTCCTTGATCTGTGAGCTTAGGAATTCAGCCATGATTCTTCTGAAAGTTTTCATTTTAGGATCTCTTTAAGGTGTTAATGTGTGGATTCTATCAATTTCTATTTTCCCCTCTAGTTCCAATATATCAGATCAGTTTTCTTTGATAATTTCTTGAAAGATATTGTCCAGACTTTTTTTTTGTGTCATGGCTTTCAGGTAGTTCAATAATTCTTATATTGTCTCTCCTGGATCTATTTTCTAGGCCAATTACTTTTCCAGTGAGAAAGTTCACATTTTCTCCTATTTTTTTTTCACATTTTTGATTTTGTTTTATTGCATCTTGATGTCTTAGAGAGTCATTAGCTTCCACTTGCTCAATTTTAATTTTTAAGGAATTATTTTCTTTAGTGAACTTTTGCACTTCTCCATTTGGCCAATTCTATTTTTTAGGGAGCTATTTTCATCACTAAATTTTTAAATATCTTTTCCTGTGCTCTTGACTCTTTTTTTTCATGATTCTCTTGAATTACTCCCATTTATTTTCTCAGTTATTTCTTTTACTTCTCCAATTAAAAAAGATCCTTTTAAAGCTCTTGCAGGAATTCTTTTTCAGCCTGAGACTAAATTTCATTTTTCTTTGAGGTTTCACATGTAGCCATTTTGACACTATTGTCCTCTTCTAAATTTATGCCTTGATCTTCCCTGTAACCACAGGAGCTTTCTATAGTCAAGTTCTTCTTTTTTGTTGTTGTTTCTTTGTCTTTTTTTTTTTTTTGCTTTTTTTTGGGGGGGAAAGCAGGGCAATTAGGGTTAAGTGACTTGCCCAAGGTCACATGGCTAGTAAGTCTTAATTGTCTGTGGCTGGACTTTTTTTGTTGTTTTTTACTCATTTTTTTCTATGTTTTTGGTGACTTGGTGTTTTCACGTGAGAATTGGGCTTGGGTCCTTGCTGTGCTGCACAGACTGCTTACTTTCCTAGTGGGCTGCTGGTATGCATGAGGGCAGGTCCTTGCTGGTGGATTGCCCCAGGCTTGGAGCTGTAGGCCTCCTGCTATGAGGCTAGCTGCTGCTGCTGCCCTTGGATCTCACTCTTCTCCCATCCCAGAGAGATAGATTTTCCCTGCCTGGCTATAAGTTGCTTTCCTGAGGTGGTTTCCTAATTGTTTGGAGGAGAATTTGGGAGGGTTTCAGCAGGTTCCTTTCTCACTCTACCATTTTGGCATCCGAAATCTGCAGGTCATTCTTGCTTTCACAGGAAAGCAGCCTTGCCTATGTTTCCACTTTCCTCTCCTCTATTTCACATCTTTATTGGCCACCAATTTTTCCTATAGTAAAAAGCTGAAGAAATATGTGTACATATGCGTGTGTGCACACACACATACACACTCATTTTTTTTTTAAAGAAAGAACCAAGTGATATTCCACAAAAACCATTAAAGTAACCAATTTTCACTGCCACTAAAACAAAGGAGGAAGATGAGAGGAATATGCCATAGGGTATCACTGAGTTCTTGTACCATTAAAAAATCAAGCATTTCTTTCAAGCAGTGACATCTGACACTTAGGAATAGGTCAGAACATTTGGCTAGAACATAACTGACTTTCACTACACATCTTTTTTACATAAACATGGCATAGTTCCAGTGATCTAGAGCTGCTGTAGCCTATGAGAGACCACAGTGTCATTTTTAAAAACTCAGAAAATGAAGTTTTTTATCTTTGACAACCAATAACATCTTTGCCAC
This sequence comes from Pseudochirops corinnae, assembly GCA_028646515.1. Taxonomy (NCBI): domain Eukaryota; kingdom Metazoa; phylum Chordata; class Mammalia; order Diprotodontia; family Pseudocheiridae; genus Pseudochirops; species Pseudochirops corinnae. The sequence goes on along the minus strand of CM053588.1, from coordinate 118,557,122 downwards.
TGCACCATGATTCTAGGACACTGAGTTACACTCAGTGATGGACACCTAAAACTCTCCTAGTTTGACCAATATAAGACAAAAGTATCCTTTTGGAGGAAAGGGAAAGGAGGATGGAAATATATTGTTCTCCTATGAAAATTGACTGTCCATTATGTGCCAAAGAGAGGGGTCGGGGGAATGGGGGTTGGGAGTGAGGGAGGCTTGGTAAAGAAGGGAGGAAGAGGTTGCCGTTTTTCAACTCCACAGAATGAAGGCTTATGTTTTGCAAACTGAAGTGTCCCCTATTTAAGAAATGACAATTCAGAAAATGGACACTGTTTATTATTAATAGGAAATCCCTCTTTGGGGAAATGACTTTCTTTAGTCAAGACAGCAGTATGACCCTGCAGCTGCTTCTGAAAGAGGCCAGTGAGGCATTTAGGCCAGAGGGAGGAAGAGAGGAAAGAGACACATGACAAGTATTTCCTTGGATATTCTGAAATATATTCTCCAAAGATGTCAAAGATTGTAATTAACATGGTTTCTCCCTACTCCGCATGCCCCAGAATTTGCATTTTAGATATAGAGAGAGGTTTCTACCCACATCGTAATTTCTGAATGCCTTCTCCCTTCCTCTCCCAACCCTTAGCATTTCTTGATGCTTTCATATCCTATTACTTGGAATTAAATTTGTTGACTTAGAAAAACACTTACATAAGCACAATTCCCAATGTCCTTTGCGAAGATTTTGAGGGGAATGCTCTTTGGATGATCCTTCTCCTTCTCTTCGTCAATATATCTAATCAAATGCAAATACAAATAAACACATCAATGAATCAGATGGATTTGGGTAATGGCATATTTTTAGTGAAACTATCTAATTTTTAACATGTAGAAACACTGACATTATTCAAAAGCCAAATCGATCATAAGGCAAAAGAGTAAATAGGAAATCTTAAGACATAAACGTGGGCCTAGGCATGGTTGTGATCAAGTGAAGCCTATCATCCTGAAGTGCTGATTTATGGTCTGTTTTCCACTCTCCCGGACTTCTGCAATACTCTATATTCCGACTTGGATCTGGCATAATATTGGTAAGTAAGAAGCAATGCCATAATTTACATTTTTGTGTTTTGCAACTTTCTAGCAGATCAGCTTTTAGGAATCCTTTTTTGGAGATAATAGATGGGTCTATGACAAGTATTTTAAAGTAAAGAGAAGAAAAAATTAGACTGTAAGCTCCTTGAGAGTAGGAATAATCTTGACTTAACTTGATTTGGATGAGACAAGTTCAGTGCTGGGTTTTTGTGAGAAATCAATAAAGTTTACCTCAAGATAATAATGATTTGCATTAATGAGAATATGGCAAACATTTAAATTCATTGGTGGGCAACAAGAGATCTAAGTCAATTGTTTCTCTCTAAAAAGTCAACATTCTTCCAAGAAAGCTTATGTATGTGTTTATGTATGTATGCATGTATGTATGTACATAAAATGAGACCATAAACTAACTGTACATTATTATTCCTAGTATAAAATGTAGATAGTAGCTTCCTACAGTCAAGAGTCTTACCATTTCCACTGAAGAAAAAGATACTGACTTAAGGCAATCTTTGGGGGGAACAACTTATTCTATCATTACCAGTTAAGAAAAATGAAGCTTCAGATCCAAATCAAGATATTGTTAAAATACCTCTGGAGAAGAGATAACCACTTTTCCTTTCGTTCTGGAGAACTATAATAAAAGAAAACAGAAACAAAAGTCAAATGAAATCAAATGTTCCTTTTTACATATCTATAATCCCCAATGTACTAGAAAACACCACCAAGTCAGTCAATTCTGACACACAATTCAATATAAATAAGCTAAAATATCTCTGATTTCAGTGTCTGAGAGAGGGATTCCTACTCCCTGACAGGTGAAATTCCCTTATAAAAATCTCATAGACTAGGCCCTGTAAATTTGATCATTTATTTGAATCAAGTCATAATTTTATCACTGATAGTAATAAAGTTCTTTTGGAGATGGTACATGGTTGAGAAATCTTATAACACCAGTTTAGCTAATCAGATATCCCAATGGGCAATGGAAAGATACATGGGGAAAAGTAGGCTACCAACTCATGGATAGGAAGTAGCAAAAAAATCATCAAATATGAAAAATATGACTAGGAAAGGAGGCAGGTCAGTTATGTGGCCAGAGTGAAAATTAACAGATGAAAAGCCTGAGCACTGCACCAATAACCAAGAAATGTTTAGCAACTTATAGGAAGTCTTCATGGGCAAGAGTCCTGTAAAATAAGAAAGTATGGATGGGCAATGATTTGCACTATTAGAATAACCACATCAATAAAATCCCCTCAAGTGGTCAAATATACAGTGATGAACAGTGATCCTGGTGTAAACCTTCTTCAGCTGAGTTCTTGTTCAAGACAGAAGAATTAAAATTTAGTGCCCAAATCTAACATTGTAGCAGCAACCACAATGGCATACCCAGGATGGCTGCTAGCACAGGTTCTTAGATCTGCTTTAGGAGAAAAGAGAGCTGTTTAAGGAGTCAACAGTCTTTTTAATTACATTCCCTAGTTCAGGGGAAAAGTTAGCACCTTGAACTTCAGAGAAAATATAAGCAGAGAAATAAAGATCAACAGACAGGGCTTCTAAATGTCTGAGAAATTAGTACAGATCCAACTATCTGACCAAGGCAATACATATATAGTTACCAGAGAGAGAAGCACTAACATCTGGGTTTTTCAAACCTGGGAGGCTCCTTAATGGCTACCCAGAGTCTCATCTGGCCAAATCACAAGAACACTCTTCCAATGAGTAAGCCCCAAAGCAAAATGCTAACCTCAGAATATATATACCCTTTTTAGAGACAGAGGGCATCACAACCCTCCAGACTTAGTGCCTAATTAAGAAATTAACAAAAGGTGTGAAAGACTTCCTACAAGCAAGCCTCCCCTAAGCAAGCTTCCCTTAACGGGCTCCATGTGAAGCCCATGTGGATCTATTAATGGGTGGGGAAGATCTTATAACCCATTAACATTACAAGCATATTCCATAAGTCTAAGTGCAGGTTTAAATTTTAGGCTTAAAAACGAACCAAGACTTTTAGGGAAACCCTATATAACATGAGATGAAAAAATGCTTTGAAAACCTCTAAAGCCCCATATATATGTAAGGTATGGTCATCATTAATCTAGTATTTTGCCTAATCTAGAGTCACTTATCCAGCATTCAAGACGGACCCATCTTTTACTGTCTTCTGTTCCACAGTGAATGGTATTATGGTGAGATTCTGATATAGTAACAGATTTAAAATCTGAATGAAAATCTTTGCATAGATAACTTAAACAGTAATTGGGGGGAAAAGCCCAGTTTTCTTTTTTGGTTGTTATTGTTGACAACTTCAATTGTACATATTAACCCCCTCCCATTCACTTGTTTCCTAGAATCTTTAAAACTCATGAGTCCTTTTACTCTCACAATCCTCTCATTGTGCACACTTGCAGCTTAATTACTATTGCTTAATAATCTCTATCTTAGGCATCCCTAAGCTGAGGACACAGGTGAAGATGAAAGAATCTGATAAATATTTGGCCTTACAGGGTTATATCACTATTTCATTGGCACTTTCAATCAGTTGTTCGTTTTTTTAAGGAAAAATCAGTTAGAGGAACTGAAAACTCTTCTCATTTTTCATCTTCCAGGAAAAAGCTCTTAGTAAATACGTATAATTTGTTTGTATCAGTGTTGCTTAGCAAGTTTTCTTCTAAATAATTTCCCTACATTGCCTGTCATAAAGCACTCTATCTCTTTTTTACCTTCATAAATATACTTTTCCTCTTTCATAATTCCTTATAGTCTTTTGACACTTTCTTTACTCAACAGAAGATTTACCAGGTTTAAAAGATGGAATGAATGCAGCCTTTAGATCAAGTCTTAGTATTTATTAGGCAAGACCTCAGTCAAAAAACAAGTCAGTTTCACACATTACTTTACTTGAAAAGAAATCTCAACGAGTCTTTTTTCAATTAAAACTGTTCTTTATATAGTTTTAAAAAAATTTCTTATTACTAATTTGTATTTTCTGATACCCATTCAATAAATACTTTGACCTATTGGGTCAAGACCAAAGCCCTGGTGCAACCTCATATTCTTCAAATAGACAAAAGAATTTCCCAGAAGCCCTTGCGGGGAGATCATCCACAGTTTTCCACCATTCATATCAATGTTCCCTGCCCTTCACTGTGAAAGACAATCTAGTTCAGATTTCATTGTCATGCCAGCACTGTATGAAACAATAGGCTTCCTCATCCCCTTTTTCCCTAGTGAAAATAAATAATGGCATGGAATTATTAAAGGCACCATAGATTTATGCAGCTAATTCTCTAAACTTTTTTCCCAATCATTTTCACCTTAAGAGAAATAGTAACATATATATTTTTTCCAAATAAACTTTGAAAAATAGTCAATTTCATTGATTTTAATTAATTTACTGATTTATTAGTTGGAATTTTTGTTAGAAGGGCCTCAGTGGTCAGCAGATCTTACACAGATTGTTTCTGGGAGGGCATACATACTAAGTACTCTTCGGTAGTTTGGTACAGCTTGGGGTAAGCAGGGTCAAAGTGGTAGTTAAAAAGGCAGTAAACATTCAAGGGAAATGCTGTCAGAGAGGGGGTAAGTTAATTAACAGATAAGCCTTTAACAGCTGATCATTTTTTAAGATCTAAATTCTGAAAAAAAAAAGAAAAAATGTCTAAATTCTAAATTGGAAGAGAAAGGGATTTCTGCAACATTAAGTGGGTTAACAAGAAATGGAGGAAATAGACTTCCCATTATGCAAAATGTCATTGTCTAAGTATGATTAGTACCAGAAGAAGCCTCTAAAAATGAATTTACTTACAATGGGGACTGAATATTGGGACAAAAGTTCCACTGGGACGTTATCTTGAAAAATGAAAGCAAAAATTATGAAAATAAGAGGATTTTTAAAAAATAAAATGTGGGTTATAATTGTGCCTTTTCACTAATAATCAGAATGAATCAAATGCTAATTTTTGGGGGGCATGATTTTTCCAAAAAAATTTTAGGATAGCACTATAAAACAATTTTACATTGACTTTTACATTAAAGTCATAAAGAAATTGTTGCAAATATTCCATTTCTTCATCAATTTTCCCCAAGTCTCCCTTAATCGTTTGACATTCAAATCACTCTCTTAAGAACAGCCTGTCACCATCAGTTACTTAACACTGATGGATGAAGAAGAGGATAGAGCTAGTATAAAGGGGGAGAGAAAATTGAGTGGGGACTAATTTTTGCCAGGAGGACACAGATAGCCAAGACCTTTTGTGCTTAATTTGGCCTCAAAGAACTAGGACCAATCATTAGGAGTTAAGAGGGAGGCAGCTTATATTTGAATATATGGAAGAACTTCTTAATAATTAGAACTGTCCAATAATAGAAATGGAGTGCCTTGTGAAATAGTGAGTTCCCCATCAATGAAAGTATTCAAACAGAGGCCAGAAGATCACCTGGTCAGGGATGTTGTTGATGGAATTCCTATCAATTCCCACTGCAACTTAAGACTAAGTCCTGAGGCATAATTCCCAACCTTTCTACACAACAGTCACAAATCTGGATTTCTGTGACATGGGCTGGAGATACCACATCAAACCATCTAACCACCAGGTCTAATCATCTGGTGCCCCACTGCCGTTCTTTGGTATAAGTGAAATGGTAGGATTTTGCAATTTTAACAACATATTTATTGCTTTGAGCAAATTGGGTATGTGTTCTTAGTAACATTTGGGTATTACTTTATAGTAATATTAATCATCTGCTCATTATTGTTGTTCAGCCTTTTCAGTTGTGTCTCTTTGTGACCTTGTTTAGGATTCTTTAGGCAAAGATATTGGAGTGGTTTGTAATTTCCTTCTCCAGCTCATTTTATTTTTGCTTTTTGGAGGGGGGAAGGTAGGGCAATTGGGGTTAAGTAATTTGCCCAAGGTCACAGGGCTAGTTTTTGTGCTAAGCATCTGAGGCCGGATTTGAACTCAGGTCTTCCTGACTCCTGTGCTCCATTCACTGCACCACCTAGCCACCCCTCTAGGTCATTTTACAGATGAACAAGGGTAGCCCAGGGTCACACAGCTAATTTGTCTGAGGCCAGATTTGAACTCACAAAGATGTGTCTTACAGAATCCAGGCCTGGCATTCTATCCACTGTACCACCTACTTGTCCATCTGACCATTACAAATGTTTTAATGATTCTATCACTTCATCAATGAGGGCATTCTATCCACAGGTATGGAGCACACCTCATTGACCTCTCGTCCTGATATACATTCTGTACTGAAGAAGAACCAGATGTGATGTGGGGTCTTCCTCTAGGTATCTCATCATCACATGGGGGTACCAATGCAGAATGTAGACTGCCCATTGGTTAACCTCACTCTCACTTCATGATCAACATCCATCCTCCTTTTTGGGTCACATATCTCTTTTACAATTTTTATGCTTTCCACAATTCCATTGGTAATAAGTTACAACTTACTCATTCCCACCATATACCTCTATATTAAATTGCTCTGTGTGACCCAGTCCCAAAGGACCATTATTCATGACTTCACCAAAGGTAAAAATCTACAGCTGTGGAAACCTATATATAACAAGGTTGACTGAGGAATGCTCTTTTGTCAGTTCTTCAAACACACTAATGAAAAACTCATACAGGAAAATATAAGCCTTTGTTAGTGTTTTTAGAGACCTCAAAGAGTTTAATTAATATGGACTCAGTCTGAAACTATAATCTAATGTTATTTGAGTTTTCCATGGCAGTCAAACTGGACATTATTTGCTTGTTTATATTTTATTCTCTTCTATTAAATGTGAAAGAATTCTGGGCATACAATATTCTACCAAATGCAAGAATCTTTTCTATACATCCCTGACAAGTGATTATTGGACTTCCATTTGTTAATTTCTGATGATGGAACTGTCACTCTCACAAACACTCCATTTTCTCCTTAGATAGATGTTCATCCTTCCCTTCTATTATCCCTTTATCAGAAGATTCTCTTCCCGAAGGTATTCATTTAGGTAACCCACTGGCCAGTGCTTTCTACCTGGAAGCCATACTTTGGGGACAAAAAGGGAAAAACTTCTCTAAATAGTGAAATATTCAAAAAAAGAGATCTTATGGGGAACAGAGTCAAATTCTTTGCCAAGACATAAATCCCACCTAGAAGAGCCCAGATAAGTGGTCATACCTCTAGTTCCTACCATGGGTAAAAGGCACTATTCTTAACAAAGAGGACATAGAGAGTCAGAAGACCTGGTTTCAAATCCTGCTTCTGCTGCCTTGCTGCCTATGTGACCTTGAGCAAGCCACTTCATCTCCATGGATCTCATTTCCTCATCAGTAAAATGAGAAGGTTGGACTAGACAGCCTTGAAGGTACCCTCTAGTTCTCCATCTTTGAGCCTGTAACTGAGTAGGGGTCTCACTATCTCCAATGGCAGCTCATTCACTTTGGACAGTTCTATTTGTTAGGAAATTATTATTTTCTTACATTGTAGCCAAAATTTGCCACCCCACACAATCTACTCTAATTTTGTCTTCTGAAGCCAAACAGAACAAGAATTATTTCTCTGCTCTATGAATCCTTTGTGAATGCTATAGCTGAGCAATGAAGAGTTAGTTCCTAAAGGAAAATGAATAGAAATACCATCATCACGGGTCACATTTTAGTTCCTACCTGAAAGTGGCAACAAAGTTGACAATAGGCCATCCTAAAACAAATGATTTCATGGTATTGGTATTCCCTTCACCCACTTCGTCCACACAGCTTGCTGTCCACATATCACTTAATTTTATTTTATTTTTTATCTTAAGATTGTTGTTATACCTAGAAAGACAAAAACACACACACACAGGTTAAGTGTTTTGTTAAGCCCAGGGAAGGAGTTCAACTAATATATGGCAGATTAGGTAGGTGGGACATTTTCTAGTACAGGTGGGGACTCATAGCCATCGAGGCCTTTGAGACAGTTTAGGACCCTGGTCAGCTTGGGAGGCCAGGTTACTGACTTCAGGCATAGTAAATGGTAACTTAGGCTACATAGTGGGAAATCAGTATAACCCTGCCTGTGGGCCCTGGGAGCAGTGGTTAAAGGCAGCTGGGATCTGTTCCTTACTGTAATTCCCCCTGTGCCTAAGTACTTCAGATTGAGACAATTCTCTTTTCCAGAATCACTGGTTCCAGTCTTCTTTCCAGGGTTTACTTCTTAATTACACCTGTTCATCATATTCTCTACATTTTAGCGAAATATGAAAATGCTCGTTATTGCTCAACCACATCTTATATTCTCCTTCCTCTATGCATTCATGCAAGCTGTCTCCTATGTCTGAAACACATTTCTCCCATCACATTTGACTATTGAAATCCTTCTCTTCCATTATGGGCCAAAATAGGTGCCAAGTCTTTTATAAAATCTCCCTGGATCTCCATACCCCACCCCAAGTTCCTGCTGAAGCAAATGAGGCCTGTCTTGAAGCATTTCTAAAACTGTTGTATCTCTCCATTGACCTTTCACATCCCATCTTGCATTGTTTCTTTATTTGACTGTCTCATGTAAGCACACACCACCCAGTACTACCACCAGTGCCTCCCTCCACCCCAAAGGCTACGAGCTCCCCAAGGCAAAGATGTGCTCTGTCTAATTTTTTTAAACCCTGGTACCCAGTGCAGTGATTTGCATGTTGTGGGCATTTAAAAAATGTTTTGGGGTTTTCTGAGTTGAACTGATTGGCCATGTCTCAGTTTCTCACTTCAGCAATCAGTACTTTATTATTCCCTGTTGGATTCTCAGTGCATTTAGCGGTATATTCAATCACCGGTTGAGTTCAATTACTCATGAAAGACAAACTTAGCATAAATAACACAAATTCAAAGATAACTGGAAAAATTATAATTACAACTGATAGATTTAACCCCTTTTTCCATTCAATCCCTTTACAAGGGTCACCAAAGTATCCACTAGACCCTTGTACCAGGCTGCCATTTTCTTCCCCAGAGGAGCCTGTGGTCAATGTGTTACCGAGCGGGTCAAAAGATAGACAGCTTAAGAGAAGGGCTAGAAAGTAAACCCTTAAATTAAATGTGCAATTAAAGGAGCTGAAGTATATGCAGCAGGAAGGTGTCAGGCATTTTTTCAGGCCAGCCTACCACCACTATTGAATAGAAAGAAAGATTCTAAGAACAAACACTAATATGTTAGACAATGAGCATCATCTGCAAATAAAACATTAATTCATTTTCATAATACAGTAACAATGGTATCTAACATCTGTATGTTGCCTGCTCTGTGCCAAACGCTGCACTAAAGTGTTTTAAAAATATCTTCTCACTTGATCTCGTGAAGCACTACATTCCTGAAGATCTCTGGGTAACAAACACAGCTGAAAAGGCCTTGCCATGTTCAAAAAAAAACCAAACAAAAAAACTTCACTCTTTTTGTTTCCATCTCTGTAGAGACAGACTTAAAAATATAGCCATGCCCTTACTGTACAGCTTTGGAATGTGCCTTCACCCTAAGTAAGTTTTCATCAATGATTAACAGAGTTATCACAAGGTTCCCTCCTGGGACCTATCCAAATCCTTCACCTCTCTGTCCCCTTTGCTGGCCGAAATTGCAATCACATCACCTTCTCCGTGGTTCTGGGTAATACTTGAAAACCCAACCCAACCCAACCCAAAGGAGCTGGATTCAGGCCAAAGGCCAGATGGATCACATCTGGCTAAGCAATGAGTTGACACACTTACCATTTGCCTCTTGAGACCCAAGGAAATATCCAGTTTAAGCCACAAGTTAAATGGCTTTTTTGATAGTTTCGACATAATCCCCCATAGACATCTGATCTCAAAACCACCATAGTCGTCATCATTCGGCCTAATTGGCAGTTTAAAAGCTCAAGAGGGAACTGAGACAAAATAGTAAGTGGGACGAGGTAAAGGATAAAGAGAAAGCCCAATGAGACCAAAGGCATTTCACATTTCAAATGTCCCTATGATTCTTCTGCTTCATGAGACATTTACAAGGTAATGTTCTTCAATGGGATTTATGACATAGGATTATTCAAGCATCATACTTCAAAAATAATTGAGATCCAAAGGTTAACCTCCTCTAGATTCTCTCAGGTATTCTGAATAAAAATGTAACTATAACATGCCCTGTGATACAATGTAGCTTCTCTCCCTCTTTTATTTCAACATTTTCCATTAATGACATTTCTTCAGATTTTTCATTAAGTAGGTTGAATTATCAAGCAAAGTCTTGACTGTCAACAATGGTTGGGGTCATAAAACCCAAAGTTCTTGGTTTTTCTGGATGCAGTCCTTTTCTCTGTTAATGTCACCACAACCCTCAAAGTCATCCAGGTGCAAACCACAAAGTATGTTCTACTTCTTGCTTGATCGTCCAACAAGTCTTACAAATTCTACCATCATAAACAATATCACAGAATCTTAGGTGAATCACACCTGAGAAACCACCTAATCCAACACGGTTCATAACACAGGAATGATTAAAGTGAGGCGCAGGGAGATTAAAGTCTTTTCTTTAGTTTTTAGAGCCACACAGTCCCTAAGTGGCAGAGCCTGGAACAGAACCCAGGTCTCCTGACTCTCAGTTCATTGCTCTGATCATTTCACCATAGTGTTTTCTACCATGTCTCATATCCAATTTCTCCTTTCCATTTCCATTGCCATTACCCTTGTTCTTAGCTTTGTTGTCTCTTAACTGAACTCCTGCAATGATTTGCTAATTAGTCTTCGGGTTTCTCAGAGTTTTCCCCTTTCCCAATCCTATATAAAGCAGCCAGAGAATCCATCTAAAAACACTGGGTCATAGAACACCATTGCTCAAAACCCTTCAAAGGGCTCCTCAATCTCCTCACTATCTACCTAGTAAAACTCAAGTGCCATTCACATCTCTCAGATGCTAACCCCAGACTTATCTTCTCAGGCTTATCTCAAACTGAAAATCTTCACAAACTAAATGCTCAAAACAAAACCAACCCACACCCTCACCCCTGCCCCCTTTGAGCCTTTTTGCATCTGTAATTATGTTGTTGTCTAAGCAAGGAAAGGTTTTCCTTATTGTTTCCATCTGTCAAACTATTCCATCACTCAAGAACTGGCAAATGATGCTTATCATCTTGGGCAGTAACCCTGGACAAGTAATTTAACCCCTCTGGACCTCAGTTTCCTTTAAAATAAGAAAGTCAAACTGGTGTGGTGGGAAAAATATTAGCTATAAATTCCTAGAGGATCTGGAGTACAATTCTGCCTTTGATTCTTTTGACTCTCTCTGTGTGACTTCATTTTTTTTTTTATTTTTGCTTTTTTTTGGAGGGCAATTGGGGGTAAGTGACTTGCCCAAGGTCACATGGCTAGTTTTTGTGTTAAGTATCTGAGGTAGGATTTGAACTCAGGTCCTCCTGATGCCAGGGTGGGTGCTCCATTCACTGCGTCACCTAGCCACCCCACGTGTAAGTCCCCCATACTCCCTGGCCCTCCTTGCTCAGCACCTAGCTCAAAGTAATGTCTTTATTTCATGTTTCTATAGCCCTTAGTGTGTACATATCTTGAGTATTTGTCACATTCTAATTTGCATAATTGCAATTCCTGGACATTTATTATCTATGCAATAAAAAGGTAAAGCTCCAAGGACAAGAATAATGCCAGTTCCTCTCAGCATTTCCCTCAGCCACTAGTATTCCTACATGGTTGGTAAGAAGCAAAGGAGTTCTCTTTCTCTTTCTTGGCCCAATTCACTAGAAGAGACTATTAGTCTGAGGCTGAGTGTTTTTCATCATATGGCCACAGAAAATTCCTTAATGTCATCTTAGCAAAAAGTTTTAAAAATTAATTGCACCTTAACCCCAATTGCCCTGCCCTCCTCTCTCCAAAAAGCAAAAAAAACCCCAAAAACTAATTGCACTTGTGCAAATACATTTAAGCAGTACCTTTAAAAAAAATCATCCTTCATTTCCACTGTTCATTTGTTTACCTCCAAACTCAAAGTCTAAAAACTGCAATGGGTCTCCCAGTGATTTAGTATAAATTAGTCTAGCTCTATTATAAAAACAAAACTATAAAGAGAGAAAACATATGCGCCAAGCACTCTTTCAACTTGCTTAATTGCTGACACTCATGTACTTTGAAGTGCTAGAGTTTAATATTGAGGTCAAGAAGACTAGTAATTGGACATAAATGACTATAAAATGAAACTGCCTTGAGATGAGGCTATATGGTTTAATGAAAAGATTGGGATTCAGAAGATATTCAAATCATGATTCTATTAATAAATGTTATTAATATTAATAGTCTGGGAAAGTCAATTAGCCTCTCTGGCCTCAGTTTCCTCATCTCTGAGAGGTGCTTGGACCAGGCTAGTCCTTTTCCAGTTCTAAATCTATTGCCGCAATATTAACCACAGCAAACCAATAGGAGTAAATTTGTTCCACGGAGACAAATATTCTTGTCCCCAAATTTGACCTCATTCTTTCACTTCTAACCATCATTATGTGTCTTCTTTGTGAAGGCAGAATTCTCTAGTAGATGGTAGAAATCTGTAAGACTTTAAAGAATTTTTCCTAGGTCTACATATAATTTACTATACAACCTACAACAACTAAACAGATCAATTACCCATATTTTGTCACTTTTCAACTTTTTGACCAAAGTATAATGGCATATAAATTATTCCCAAATTTATTTCTGTAATTGGCACTGCATGAACTAGGAGGCCAGTGATGACAAGAGTTATTTCCTTCTAGTAAATGCCAAATGGGTATCCTATTTTTTTTAAAACAGCTAGTATATGAAAATTTCTCTAGTAACTCTTAATTAGTGCCTTAGTTAAAAACCAAAACCAAAAGCAATGTAATTATTACTCTTTAAAAATTTTTTAATGGTGGCTGACACATTTTTCTATAGTAACTTTAATAGGTTTAAAAAAACCCACTTAATTATTCCAATGTATTTTAGGACTGATCTACTATGCTGGGAAATCAAATAATTTTCAATTCCTTCATTCCACAAACATTCATTGTACTTGCTCTGTCCTCACCCTATGCATGAGGGGAGATACAAAGTTTGAATAGAAAAAGTCCCAGCTTCTAATCCCTTCTAATCTCTTCTCCTTTAGTTCTCAATAGAAGAAGAGAATGACTAAAATTTTAACTTAATATTTCCTTTCCCCCAATCATTTAAGATTGTGGACATACATACGATTGGTTCAACTATATGAATGAACTGGCCAGTTGGTAAATTCCAGTAACTCTGGTTTGTATAAAGAAAACCAGAGTTAAACTACTACTTCCCAGTCTAGAAGTAAAAAACAAAACAAAATTTAAAAAACAAGTAAGAACTCAAAAAACTCAAACCATTAATTCCACAAATTATTTACTCTCTGTTACAATACAATTGTGAATCTAAGAGGAGATATGGACTGAGAGCAGATAGTACGGGTTTGAGTAAGAACATAGAGCATTGTTTCTGTTACTCAAAGTTCTTCTCAACCAGGAAGAATGTTCTAAGAATGTGTTAGATACTTGATGATAACATCATTAGGTGTGTGAGTCTCCAACATTTTGTTATTGCTGAGTTGTGTCCAACTCTCTGTGACCCCATTTTGGGGTTTTCTTGGTAAAGAATGGTTTGCCATGTCCTTCTCATTTTTTATAAATGAGGAACTGAGGAAATGCGGTGAAGTGACTTACCCAGGGTCACACACCTAGTAAGCATCTTAGGACAGATCTGAACTCATGAAGACGTCTTTCTGATTCCAAGCCCAGGGCTCTATCCATGGCCCACCTAGCTGCCATCCCCAACATAGCAGATACAATATATCTACAAGACGACAGGTATTGGTGATGTAACTAGTAAATCAAAGTTCTACTTGTTTTTGTCAATAGAGAAACCTAAGTCTTTTTAGGATCACAGATGTGGAGCTGAAAGGAACTCTTATGGGCCATCAAGTACAATCCTAACATCGTAGGCCAGAAAGTATATGTGTCCTGCTCAGGGTCACCCAGATAGTGTGTGGGACTGACTGGTAAGTCACTCAACATCTCTAGGTCTCCCATTTTCTCATCTATAGCATAAAAGGGTTAGAATAGATAATATCTAAAGTTCCTTTTTGCTTTAAATCAAATGATCCTGATACCTGGACAGTCTTAGGTTCTAATAAATAGCTCATAAGCCAGGAAATTACTGACTTAAGTAATAATAATTTAATGTTCCCATTTACAAAGTAGTTTCATACATTATTTCCTCTAATCCGTATATATTATTCCCACTTTACCTGTGTTGTCTAGGTCATGCAGTGGACAGAGTGCTAGACTTGGGAGTCAGAATCTTGCTTCAGGTACTTACGAGCTCTGTGAGCCCCACGTAAGATATTTAACCTTTCAAAGCTTTAGTTTCCTTAGACATAAAAATGGATATTATAATAATAATAGCACTTACCTACCTGACAAGTTATTATGAGGATCAAAGGAAATTACATGTATAAATTCTTTGCAAATCTTTAAATGTGACACAAATGCTAGTTAGCTATGTAGTTGTAGTGGTAATAGTAGTACTAGCAGTAGTAGTGGTGGTAATAGTAGAAGCACTAGTAGTACTAGTACTAGTGGTAGTGGTAAGGGTAACAGTAGTTAAGGTCTAGGGAGGATAAATAATTTACTTAGGCTTACATAGATGGGAAGTATTGAGGCCAAAATTCAAATGAAGGTCTTCCCTGATTCTAAGAATGTATTTTCTCCTACATTGCGCTGTCTTTCACTTGAAAGCAGTGGTTCTCAACCTTCCTAATGCTGCGACCCTTTAATACTCTATGTGGGCAGACTCGCCTGGAGGTGGATAGAGGGGCAGTGTCTCGGTTCCTAAGACCTTTGGAAATATGTGTTTTCCGATGGTCTTAGGTAACTCCTGTGACACCTATGAAAGGGTTGTTCGACCCCCAAAAGGGTTGCAACCCACAGGTTGAAAACCGTTGCTTTAAAAGTTTCCATAAGTGCATGAAAATAAGTCATACTTTAAAAAAGATTCAGTTAAAACTGAAATATTCTACTTCGGATTGAGAAATATTTATTCTGTGATTTCACAATTACACTTGGGGTGAACCTACAAAGATGTGTAGCAGACAACATGACTTATTAATAAGGTAAAGAGGCAAAATGTGAACATTGCTTTGGAAGTCTCGGTCTGGTTCAGATCCTGAGGGGAAAAAAAAAAACCTCAGCAATACAAAAGATCAGCTATAGAGATATGTGGAAAGAAAAGGGCCCAGATCCTACCTACCTTTCTTAAAAACAGCAATTTTTCCAGTAGGAAAAGAACTTGATCTTTACATAAAAGGTCAGTCTATAATATGTGAGCACCATTGGGGTAGCAGCAATATGAAGGAAAAACAAGTAATTAGAGGTCCAGTAAACAACTATCTACTTTCTCTAACTGTCCTGGTAATTACAGAGAAAGAAAAACCAGAAGAGTGAAGGAAAACATTCTTTTGTAAGAATTAAAAATGAATGTGTTAATTAGATTGAAGGCTCCTGAAGAACCAGGATTTTGTTCTGTTTCTTTTGAATCTCCTCTTAGTGCCCTATTATGTCTCTCTGATATTGACAGACATAATGAATAACTTATGCAAATAGCAACAAATGTTTGCTGAATGAATAATTTAAAGAATTGATATTTATTCCTTTACCCTTAGTTATCCATAAATGCTATTTCCACTGACACTCACATTCTTGACAAATTCCAATTTAAAGAATGTATGTGTACTCTACAGTCTCAACCGGACATAATTGAAAACCTCCAGGGATAAAATCTTCTCTGCCTCTGCATTCCTACTGACATCATAACAACATCTGCATCCACATCTGTAGGCATTCTAATCTTGTCCAAACTAAATGCTGCAACATGTGATTTTCTTTCTGGCAGCTTCACAAAGATTATAAAATCATGAGCTTAGAGCTGGAATGGTGCCCTCAGAGGCCAATGAGTCCAACTCTCTCATTTTACAGATGAGGAAATTGAGGACCAAAAGAGCTAAATAATTTATCCCAACGTCAAACAGATAGTAAATGGAAGAGCTGGGATTTAAATCTAGGTCCTCTGACTCTTCTGGGGCACTGGTTCAACACAGTTCCTCTGGAAAAGGTACAGATACTCTTCACATCACTCACTGTATCTTTTGAGGGGGAAGGAATAACCCTCTGGCCACAGAGTGACAACTATAGGTATTTATGGGCATAAGGGATACCAGGATGCTAAACGTCATAGTAGAAAGTTTTTATGAGATATCATGGTAAAAACAAGACCTTTTGGTTAATATTGTATCACAAAAATACTTAATCCTACTTACTCAAATATGACATGAGAATAAAAGGCATTAGGAGGCAGAGAAAGGTTTAAGTTATTCAGTCACCAAAAGCTCTCTCTTTGGCTACAGGACACACCATCTCCCAATGCCAGGCTATCTATCCCCCATGTCTGATCTCTCTCCATTCTCAACTGGGCCTCTTGGCTTCTGACTTTTTGCAAATCTCAGCTAAAGTCCTACTTTCTACAGGAAGCCTTTCCAGTACATCTTTAAGGTCACTCAGTTCCCTCTGAGATTATCTCCAATTTAGCCCATGTAGGTCTTGTTTGTACATGGCTGTTTGCATGTTGGCTCCCCTATTAGACTGTAAGGTCATTGATAATGGAGACCATCTTTGGCCTTTCTTTTCATGCCCAAGGCTTAGCACAGTGCCTGGCCCACAGCAGACACTTAAAAAACACTTGTCAATGTAATATTCTTAGCAATAACATTAATGAATGTTTAAGAAATTTTTAAAAAAACTTTAAAATTAAAAAAAAACTGTAAAAATAAAAAAAAAACCCACAAAGCGTATGTTCTGCAACGGAATCATTATCCCCAAAAGACCATCAAAGCCTAAAACAATTAATTAAAGCTAATAAAATAAAATCTAATAAAGATTACAATAAAATTGTGTATTTTTGGTATAAAAACCCAACTGTACAGGTACAATACTGGCCACTGAAAAGTTCAAGTCCAGGCAGGGTGATAAGGGGATGCAAAAGAATTCTGAAAGTAGCTTCACTGAAGGAACAGGACCAGATTAATCTGAAGAAGGCAAGACTAATGGGCAATATGATGATTGTTTTAAAATATTTGACTCTTTATATATAAGAATTAAACTTAATTTTCCTTGGCATCAGAGGGCAGAACTAAAAGGAATAGGTAGAGATTACAGAAAAGTAGATTTTGGTTTTCTGTAAGAAAAAGCTTTCTATTAAATTATTCAAGCCATCCAAGAGTATAATGTCGTGCCTTGGGAAATAGTGAGGTTTCTGTCTCTGGAAGTTTTCAAGGGGAGGCTCCATGACTCTTGGGGATTTTATGGGCAGTTGAGGAAAGGAATCTTTCTTCAGCATGGTTTGTACTGGATGAATTTTTTCCAGAAATCTCAGATTTTACTATGCTATGAAATGTCTTGAAGACATATATTATAAATGAAAAACTTATACCTTTATCTTCTTCTTGTTTTTTTAAAATATACTCTATAATCCTAACAATTTCTCTGAAGTTTATAGAGGAGAGAAGTATCACTTGTTTCTAGGAAAAGGTAAAACATTTCATTTCTATGATTTCTATTATTAGGGTTAAGACTGGACAGTCTTTTCCTTCCCCAGTTTCCAACCACATATTTCTGCTTCCTAACACAGAGAGTACATGAACTGTTGTTTTGTTTGTTTGGAGGGGGAGGCTAGGGGGAAGGAACAAAAAGGTCTTCCTCGTGTGTAGTCATTTATAACAAGGATGGCTTGATGAAGCTATATCTCCTGCAGGACACTGGCATTGAAGCTTCAGTTAATAATAAAAGTGATTTACGTTGGAGTCAAAGGCTGAATAATTGGACATCAAGAATAATTATATTCACAGTTCACTTGTCTGATTCCTTGACAATCCTGGTTTAGAGCCATCTCCAGTAAAGCCTTTATTGATCACAAATCTTTAATTAATGTAATTTGGGGAGTAGGTGTCTAGTGTACTCAACTTGGAGAGAAAAGACAAAAATGGGGGAAGTTATCAAGGATTTTTTTAAACAATAAAATCCCAGGAAATATCCTGGTGTTGGCAAAGACATAGCCCAATCTCTCATGCACATATATTATCTATCCACAGACACACATGATACAATGAAGACTGATGCTCCAAGTAATGACCTTGAGGGACATTCACTGCAAAAGTGAGAAATCATCAGAGAAAAATTTAATTATGTTCAGTGTAATCCCTTTACTGAAGGGACTTGTCTTTTTAGGAGGTTTCCAATGACAATTTTCAGGTATAATGCTACTGACAAATAATAATGGTTTAAGGATTTATGAAGCGTTGTTCTTATAACAACCCTGTGACGTCAGGACTAAAACAAAAGGTCGTGATAAATTAAAAAGCCCTTTGAGACTTAGAAGGGACGTTGTAGGTCACTTAGTCCATCCAGCGCCCTTATTTTATAGATAAGGAAACCAAGATCCAAGAAGGTAAGTGACCTGTTCAAGGTAACAAAGCAAGTTAATTGCAGAAAAAGGTCTAACATGAATGAACACTATTTGACTTAACTATACTTTAAAATGAGCACACATGAAGAAAAGAAATGTATGAAAATAAAACAAAACACCAACACCCCTCTTCACCAAAGTGGCTGAACCATGGTAAATAAGGGCTGATTAGTGAAACAGTCTTCCTCCGGGTCACAATGGCCATTTGCCAAGAAGATTCCATTGCATTTTAATAAAGACATTTCCTCCGATACTTACTTGACCTTAGTCACAACGAACAAATCATTAAACAGAAAGATGTGTCGTTCCTGACGCTGCAGGCCCCTTTTGAGTTCAACACGACCCTCAATCAGCAGAGTCCTGCTGGAACCAGTAAAAGAATTGAGAAATATACATGGGTCCAAGTTGGCAGATGGACTCTCCCTGTAAAAGAAGAAACAATGTTGTAATATTTAGCAAAATGGTCCAAAGTAGGATGGAATTTTATAACACAAACCAAGCCAAATCCAGCTGCCAATATTAGCTGAGTATCTCTTGACCCAGTCCTTGAAACACTGCCATAGATCCTGTGGTTGTCTAAGAAATAGAGGTTGGCTCCTGTCCAACAAATTCCACCCAGGTAACCAGTTGTCTCAAAGGTAGAATTTCATCTCAATACGCTTCTAATCCTTCTCATACTGATTCCTTTGTCCTCTTACGATCACTTAAACCTTTTGGATCATGTGCCATTTTGTTTGGTACCCTGGGTTAGGAATTTGTGAAAGTTTTCCTGGTGAAGATGGCAGGGGAATCATGAGGGACTGATACTGCACGATGGTAGAACCAAAATACAGTAAAGAATGTCACAACCCACTGTTTCTGTCATGGAGGCCACTTAAAGAATGGGACTGTGAGCTAGTTACACAGGGGTTCTCAACCTTCCTAAAGCCAGGACCCTTTAATACAGTTCCTCATGGTGTCATGACCCCCAACCATAAAATCATTTTCGTTGCTACTTCATAATTGTGATTTTGCTACTGTTATGAATCGTAATGTAAATATCTGATATGCAGGATGTATTTTCATTGTTACAAACTGAACATACATAACCCACAGGTGGAGAACCACTGAGCTAGTACATATTATGCAGCATCATTGATTATGAGAATTCTTGATTCCACTGATCATTAATCAATGAACATTTATTAAGTCATTATTTATAAACAATGTGCCAGGCCCCATGCTAAATGCTGGGGATATAAAATAAGAAAAAGACAATCACTGACCTCAAGGAGCTTACAATCTAATAAACAAAGCGACATAATATTATAAATCAATCATGCGAACATGGTCATAATTTTGTAATCCTTGTTATGTTACATGCTACAATGGAACTTTACCCATACTTTCCAAAGGACTGACAGTTTGTTTCAAATCAATTCAATGAACAATGACTGCTGACCTCCCATGTGCAAGTTGTTGTGCCAGGTGTTAGGGATATGAAGACAAAGAGGAAATAGTCACTGCCCTCAAGAGGCTTACGGTTCTAGTAAATATTTTTAAAATAGGGGGAAAGAAAATACAAAGTAACTTTTCCTTCATGTATATGTCAACTAAAAGATGCACAAACTAAATACAAAGTCATTTTGTACTACAGAATCAAAGCCCACTGCTTCAGTAGATCTTTACATCTTACAAACTCCAACCATTAATTTTTAAAAGTAGAGACCAAGATATACTTGAACTCACCACTAAGCCTACAAAGGATTGGACTCTATAAGAATTAATTATATCAAAGAAGCTGTAAGATTGACTTGTAGCTTTAGAGCTAGAAGAGTCTTATTCAATGACCCCAATTTAGAGATGAGGAAACTGAGGCCCAGAGAACTGAAGTGATTTGCCCAAGGTTGCACAGAGAGTAAGAATCAGAGGCAGGATCCAAATGTAGGAATTTTGACTCTTTCCACTGTCTCACACTGTCTGCCCTCCTAAGTACTCATATCATCAATGCAGATGTCAATCTTTCTACTCCTGAGAAGATGCTTTAATGAACTGCTATTCCCTCAAATAATTCATCACCTAGTATCTAGCTCTATCTATAAGGTGATAAATCTCTATGAATTTAGCTAGGTTGGCCCTTGATATGGAGAGTGCCATGAATACCATCCTGGAAGCCTTGATGGCTTGTGTTATGTGGGTATAGTTTCAAAAACCTAAGGTCACCTCCATGCTCACAGAGGCCTCCAGTGCAGGAAGAGCCCACAAACATGACATTTATCCAGCACACTGCTTATGCTGAATCACAGCATGTCACTGTAATTATCCTCAGCATCCATGGGAGACAAGAAGGAGCAAGTGCTCCTGTTTTCCTTTTAGAGATGAGGAATCTAAGGCTCAGAAAATTTGCAGTCAATTAATAATGGCCCAAACAACATCCACAGGAGTTGCCACCCTGTGCAGGCCCTCGTCCCCTCACTGCTGGACTATTCCAACAGCTTGCTGATCCCCGTTTCTCCACTCTAGTCCCTCCTTCACTCAGGTGTCAAAGTGCTCTTGCCTGAAGTGCAGGTCTGACCATGTTATATCCTTTCCCCTCCACCCTCCAAACTCTAGTTGTTCCCTATTACTTCCAGGGTCAAATAGAAAATCCTTTCTTAGTCTTTCAAATCCTTTCATAAGAAGAACTAGCAATCATACAGTATTTAAGGTTTGCAAAGTGCTTTACGACAATCATTCCATTTTGTTCTCATAAGAACCCTGGTAGATAGGTGTTATTATCCCCATTTCACAGATGAGAAAACTGAGGCAAACAGAGGTTAAGTCACAGTCAGTAAGCATCCTAGAAGGGAACTGAACTCCTGTGTTCTTGACTCCAGGGCCAGAGCTCTGGCTTCTTCCTGCCTCTTCAGCCTTCCTTTTACTGGTTCTCTCTTGCCTCTCCCCTCCTCATCTTTACGTCCTCAAAACAAACTCAAATTCCACATTTTGCAGGTCTTTCCCTGTCCTATTCCCCTCCTTGTTCCTCTACCACACCATCTCCTTCCTATTTACCCTATATATTTTACATATATTCTGTATGGACACAATCATGTGTGTATTATTTCCCCTACTAGAATGTAAGAATTTTGAAGACAAGAACCATAATTTTGCCCTTCAAGGTATTCCGCAGTGTTTTAGCACAGTGCCCAGAATACAACAGGCACATAACAGAGGCTTACTGATGATAAAGATAGTCAGAACTATACTAATCAACCTAAATCCAACTCTATATGGGGATAGGGATGCAGGCTAACACTACACAATCTAATCTCATGCCAGAATATTTAAAAGCTGCTTTTCTGCAGGTTTAATACAGAGGACACAATTACCCAGAACACACATCTGACTTGGAAATACTGGCTTCTGTTCAATCAGGGAACTGGAAGGTTAATCTACCGAATCTAAGAAATCTCCAAAGATATAAACGGCTGAACTGGGACCACCCTAGCAGTGGCTGGCACAGCTGTCATTCTTCTCTTTGTATCTTAAAACAAATAAACAAACACCAGAAAAAAAACAAAAAACAAACTAATCTGTACAGATGGCCAAACTGCGGCTAGATTAAAGCTTGGTTTGTGAGGGTGTTGCTGAGCTAGGATATCTCCACAGCTGGTACTGAGATGATGAGAAGTGGAATATCCACTAGCCTCAAGACAGCAAATAGCCGCCAATAGATTAATTTTCAATATCCATATTTAGCCTCATAAACTTTGACCCTCATTCCTGTCCAAATGGGGCAAAGCATGGGATAAGAGAGAGATTCAAACAATTTAGTTTATTCAATTACCAGGGGCAAAAAAAAAGAAATAAAAAGGTAAGAGCTTGAAAATCTGGAGCTCACTCTGGTAGTGACTACTTTGAGATGCTGACCCTGATTTTCTCCCTTAAAGATAAGTCCCAAGAGGGTGGAAGGAAATGAAGTGTAGGTCAAGGTTGGTAAGGATGATTGCCACCACTTTCCAGAAGCAGTGTTACTCTAAATAAAATGATTCTTCAATAGAAGAATTTTCTCTCTACATAGGTTCTACTTGTGAAGTGTGCATTAACCCCATCTTTTCCATTTATTGCTAACATTTTCCTCAGGGAAAGGGCAATATCAAAGTTACTGCCATGGCCCCCTCCCTGGATTCTACCCAGAAAGTACCCCTGTAACACTACAGGGTCTATATCTCAACGGGGTCAAAGAAGAAGGAAAAAATCTCACAGTTACCAAAAGGTTATAGCAGCTCTTTTTAAAGTGGTAAAAAATAGGAAACTGATGGGGTACCCTTCAAATGAAAAATACCTGAAAACATTATAACATATGAATGTAATGAAATACTATTGTGCTATAAGAAATGATGAAAGAGATGGCTTTAGAGAAACCCAGGAAGACTTGTATGACTTCATGCAAAGTGAAATAAGCAGAATCAGGAGAACAATTTAGACTGACACCAACCAAAGGGAGGGACTTTTGAAAAAATAATATTTTCCCCCAGTTACATGTAACGACAACTTTTAATACTCAATTTAAACACATTTTGATTTTGAAATTTTCTCTTTCTCCCTCCTTCATTTCCCCTTTCCCTGAGACAGTCAGCAATTTTATATTGGTCATACATGTACAATCGTGTAACACATATGACCATATTAGTCATGTTGTGAAAGAAGACACAGATCCAAATGGAAAATAAAAAATAAACAGTTAAAAATATACAAAGTGGAAAAAAAAATATGTTTTGATCTTCATTCAGACTCCATTGGTTCTTTCTATGGAGAGAGAGAGCATTTTTCATCATGAGTCCTTTGGAATTGTCTCAGATTAGTGTATCACTGAGAAATCATTCACAGTTGTTCATTGTATAGTATTGTTGTTACTGGGTCAAGGGTAAGGACTTGAGCCCAGGTCTTCCCTACTCCAAAGTTCACCCTTTCTATCTACACCTACCTCTCAGCACTTGTCACATCACTTGATAAGCAGTTCCCACACATGCAGAGATTCGTTAGGCCATTCAGGGCCTTCCTCAATGACTGTGGTCTGGCCATTGATAATGACGATTAACAGCTTCTTTTCTACTTGCTGTAAACAGCAATCAGTTTAGCAGATACCTAGCACTTAGTCCCTTGGGGCTAAGTGTCAAAGGTGCAAACTGTCCCAACGGTTAAGAAGGCACAACTCCTTTGCTGATGGCGAAGAAGGGGATTGGCTGAGCCATTGTTGATGTAGAAGAAGGGGATTGGCTGAGACAGGTATATAAGCAAGAGTTCCAGAGAAAGAGAGAGAGACAGTGAGAGAGAGAGAGAGAGAGAGAGAGAGAGAGAGAGAGAGAGAGAGAGAGAGAGAGTTTCTATCTCTTCCTTTCCTATCACTGTCAAACAGTAGCTTTCATGTGCTACCTTTCCTTCCTTACCACTTACCTACTCACTTCTCAACCTTTGGTAATCTGGTTTCTGTCAGCTCATTTCTACCTTACTTAAAATTTCAAGTCTCACTGATAAACAACTGGGTGATATGAAAAAAAAAATAAAACCATAGAGTCAGATCACCTGGGTTCAAATCTGGAATGGTACTTACTGCCTCAACAAATCGTTAACCTATGTGACTCAGTTTTCTTATCTGTAAAATTAGAGCATTCCCCCCAAATCCAATTTTCGCTCTTTTAATCATGAAATCTGTCTTTGCAGTGTGAAGCAATTGATAATGTTGACCAGTCCCTGATCTGGAAAACTCCTTCCTTTTGGTTTCCAGGATATTCTCCTACTTCTTTCCCCTTTCTGACCTTTGTTTGGAAAACTCCTTTGCTGGTTTTTCTTCCTTCTCCTACTACCTCAAGTCCTGTTTTTCTCAACCTTTTCCCCAAAGGCTCTGTCTTTTGCTTCTTTTCTCCTTCAGTTTTCTCCCATGAGTATCTCATTCGTTCCCATGGTTTTAATTTAAACTTCTATGTGGAGGATTCCCAGATTTCTTTCTACAGCCCAGATTTCTCTCTGAAGCCACAGACTTTTCTCATGGCTGAATAGATAGTTCCAAGTGGGCTGTCCTCCTGCTGACTTCAAACTGAATGTGTGCCAATCTAAACTAATTTCCTCCCTATCCTCCTCCTTTTTTTCACCATCCTTATAAACCTTGAAGTCATCTTTGATCCTTCTCTGTTTGTCTCTCATTCCAATCAGTTGACAAATTCTGTTGATTCTACCCCCACAATCTCTCGCATACATCTCTTCTGTTTTCCATCTTCACTGCCACCATCCTAATTCAGACTATATAAATTCATGCCAGTAATATTGAAACCAGTGACCAAATTGATGTCGATACCTCCCATCTCTTCTCTCCCCAATCTTTTCTATTATTGCTCAGGTAATCTTCACATCACTTCTCATCTCAAAAAATCTCCATGGTCTCCATGCCAGTCAAATAAAAGATGAACTCCTTAATTTATTACTCAAAACCCTCCACAACCTGGCCTCAAGCAATCTCTTCAGCCTCATTTCATCTAAGTTCTCTGAAAAAACCCCTCAAACAAACCTGTAAACATCCCAACTACAGGCAGTGACCCACTTGATGCACCCCTAAATGTATTAAGCTTTGTCATATCCTCAGTTCATGATGTACCCAAAACTTGGAAAGCTTCTCTCATCTTCCCACCCCTACTCATAGGGGTGTTTACACTTGCCCGGTGTTACACAGATAGTAAGCGTCTGAGGTTATATTTGAGCCCAGGTCTTCCTGACTTGGAATCTATTGTCCTATCCAGTAAGCATACTCCCTCTCCAAGTTCCCACTCCCCCTTTTAAAATCTTATCCATTGATTGAGATGCAACTGAAATACTTTCTGAAAGGAAGCTTCTTTCTGATTCTGTTAGCTGCAAGTGATCTCTTCTTTCCTGAATTCCATAGTACATTTTTATCTTTTGTCTTTGATTGCAGTTTCCTGTGTTTCCTCGTAGGGCTAGGCCATTGACATATCATGATAGGATATTTTATATCCCCCAAAGTATCTAATACATAGGTATCTAATAATATATTTGTCTATAGAATGAACATCAGAACAAAGAAAAAACAAAACAGAAGCAATAAATGGTTAAAAAAAATTAACTGCCACATCATTATGTAAATTCAAGATAATTGTCCAAAGGGGAAGGATCCTTTGTCCAAAGGATCCTTTGCATCCTGATTTCTAATACTTCCCTACCTACAATAAAGACTCAATAAATGATGAGGATAATGATGATAGTCACATTAGTTAGGTTTAAATGGGGCTTCCTTTCTGAATCTTTATTTTCATATGCCTATGTAAGAAGTTTATTCTAATCTAAGGAAATTATTCGACTTACACTTTTCTTGTTTGGTGGCAGCTCAGGACCAAAGATGACTTCCCCAATCCCATGTCCCTTTTCTTTTAAAAAAAGCAACAATAACAACAATGTTTTTAAAAGCATGTATCCATATATCTTACTTTGGCAGAGCCTCACAATCCTGTGAGGTACGTAGGTCAAATATTGTTTTAAATGAGACAAGAGTATAATCTGAAACTTAATATAAATCAAGGAGTCATTTTTTCAACATATTAACTTATAAAATGATATGTCTTCATATCAGCAGCAGCAGCAATGATAAACATTTCTACAGTCTTCTATTTCATGTGCTTTCTGGTCCAGGGATAGTTGGAGAGGTGGTTTTGTCTCATCTTAAGTGACTGATTACTCAATCAGATATATTCATTAAATACTTACCCTAGTAAGTGCTTAGAGTATGTTCATGTCCTGTGACTGGCGAAAGACTGGGTATCGTACAGTTTTCATTTTTATATTCCTCCCCACCCCCACCCCAGCCAAATGTCTAGTAGGGTACCTGGCAAGCAGTCTGTTGTTGTGGTTCAGTCATTTCTGACTCTTCATGACACTTCTGGGGGTTTTCTTGGGGGAGCAGTTTTGCCATTTTCTTCTCCAGTTCATTTTACAGATAAGGAAACTGAAGCAAACAGGGTTAAGTGACTTGCCCAGGATCACACTGCAAGTAAGTAGCTGAGGCCAGATTTGAACACAGGAAGAGTCTTACTGATTCTGGACCCAGCACTCTATTTACTGTGCCTCCAAGCAGGTCCTGGTAAATAGTAGGTAATCATTTAATTAAAACAGGGTGTCCTGAAGTCTTACTGCAGTTTTAGAGTTTAATGGTTTAGGGTTTATAAAGTGCTTCCTTGAAACAACACTATGGGATAGGTAGTGCAAATATCATGTACATCTTGCAGATAAGGAAACTGAGGCTCAGAAGGCTGAAATCCCTACTCCATAATCACATAGCTGCTAAGTGGCAGGGCTCCAAATATATCAAAGCATACCTTTACAACTCTTCTTGGAAAAAGCTAAGAATGAGTTAAAAACAAGAAAACAACCATGCAGTATTCAGAGTAAAAAAATAAACATTTCAGCACTCACGTAGTTTGAAAAAACTTTCATCCAAGGAGACACAAACACACAAACAAGCTTTGTTTTGTTTTTTGCCTGCAGTCCTAATCAGGATTTCCTAGTAAAGAAGATTTCCCAATTATGTGTGTCTCAAAATGTTTATTTTTATTCTGAGAGCAATGTAGATGTGTTTATTTTGGTTTATTAGAGTATAGGAATCAGAGAAAAAAGATTATAACCTTCTAATTTAGCATCTTAATATCACATGATTTTTAAAAACCCAAGTTATAATTAACGGAGACTTAAAATGATGTTCCAAATAGAAGAAGATTGAGAATTAACCTTGCTCCAGTTTAAACTGAATTATAAATGAAATATTCTATTTCAATTCAGTTTAAATAGCCAGGTCATTTTTATTTGGTTAGTGGAGGAAGAATAGGAAGTGCAATTTTAGGACCTTAACACTTTTTATGAAATCAAAATTATATTAGCTCTATAAGGGCTTGCCCACAGAAGGCTGGACAGCTAGATGGCACAATGGGTAGCACTGTGTTGGAAGCAGGAAACCTCATTTTCCTGAATCCAAATCAGGTCTTAAATACTAACTAGCTATTTGACCTTGGGCAAATCATTTAACCCTTTTTGCCTGAGTTTCCTCATCTGTAAAATGAACTGGAGAAAGAAGGCTGAAGCTTGCAGGCTATAGCCAAGCTATCTATGGGCTTCTTGGTCTGAGATGTCATCAGTTTGAAGCTACAGTAATTGTCCTACCAAAGTAAAACACCCTTCTCTGCTTCCACCTTCAAAACTGTGATAGAAAGAAAGAGGTAAGATAGAAAGTAAACCCACACAGACAAAAACATCCAGAAATCAGAGTTGAGATGAAAACTTCTTGCTTGAGAGAACTTTCTAGTTTTTATTTACCTGTTTGCCTCCTGTTTCTTCTGCTCAGAGATTTTTTTCAGCGACACACCTCATCCTACCTTTAGCCAAATTTCTTCAACACACCTCTGCCTGAAAACCCTAAGACGGGCTTCTCTCTCTGGGGCAGAATTTTAACCTAATTTGCTCCCCAAGATACTGTAGCTTTTACAACAATTGTCACTCTCAAAACCTGCCTGTTTTATCTTAATGAAACTTTTACCTGCAAGAAGATTCCTTCCTTCCTTCCTTCCTTAAGAAATAGGGCTGAAGTGTCCAGACCAATGAACTCTGGACTCCCCAGGCAGGCACATCCCTGACAGATCTTAGGCAGAGGAAACCCAAAATTTGTGGGTACCTCAATTTATCCAATATGCCTCTTTCAGTCTGGTTTGAGAGAGTCTTATTGGTAGACCTTACCAAATTCTACTGATGGTAAGAGTAAAAATTAGAGTTGGAGCACCAAAAACAGACAGATAGATGCAGAACATATGAACTTACCCAGATAAAATTGAATTACTGGTAAAAGGGAGAGTCAGATCACAGCTAGATACTCTCTTTGTGGAGAACTCTGCATGTAGGCCCAACAGAAGGGAATTTGTCAAGAATCTAGAGTGCACAGTTCTAATCTCTTCATGACTAGCCATAACTGTAACGATTAAAAAGGTTCAAGAGACATAGTTTCTTGGCAATTTAATCATTTGATTAATAAAGTATTAATAACTTATTAATAAAAGGATAGTCATTTGACCTTCTCTCTTAGATCAAAGGCAATTCTGGAGGCAGGTTCAGAGTTTAGATCTTCTTTTGAAAGAAGAGTGGCAATCAATTCTAATGGGTTAACACAAAGAGAGGTAAACTATTTTAAAATGAGGGGCTGAAGGTCACATCAAGTCACACCCTAGGACAGAGAAACTATCTCAACACCCAGACCACCTCCAGCCAAGGGAGAGCTATTCAAAAAATGTATGCCCCACCCAAACCAGGAAACAAGAAAGTTAAATCACCCTC
Source organism: Pseudochirops corinnae (assembly GCA_028646515.1). Lineage (NCBI taxonomy): Eukaryota > Metazoa > Chordata > Mammalia > Diprotodontia > Pseudocheiridae > Pseudochirops > Pseudochirops corinnae. The sequence goes on along the minus strand of CM053588.1, from coordinate 118,528,155 downwards.
AATACCAACAATGTCCTTTAAGGGAGGGAGCTTTAAAATCAGGATTTTAGAAAGAAGGGGAGAACTCTGGGTCTCCCAAAAATTATTGGTTACTAATAATTATTTCTCTCATTTGGGCAAGTCACTTAACTCTGTTTGCCTCAGTTTCCTTATCTACAAAAATGAGCTGGAGAAGAAAATGGCAAAACCATTCCAGTATCTTTCCCAAGAAAAACCCCAAAAGATTCACAAAGAGTTAAACAGGACTCGAACCACCCCAAAACAAAGAAGGCTATCTTTATTGGACTTTATGATCTCTAAGGTTCATTTCAAGTCTAAATCTCTGATCTGATGATCCTCTGTGCAGCATGCCCAAGGCTCAAACTGGAACTTCAAGGATGGTCTGGTCCAGGGATAGTCCCCATAAGTATAACACCTACCCAACTCTCATTGTCTCATTTTAAGCGCCTGATTAGCCAGTTATCACTTATCAGTACTTACTAGATGCTCGGAGAATGCTCACCTCTCCTTCCTAAGGAAGGGCTGGGCAAAGGTGACAAAGTTTTCATTGTTGAATTTTCTACAAGTGCTTAGCACAATACCTAGCAAACAATAGGCACTTGCTTGCTGTGTGTCCTTTACACTGGAAGAGGACCATGACATCAGAGAGGTGATGCTGTGACATGCAACTGAATTGGATTTAAGTGAGGGAGAGCTTTGTAAAGTTACCAGCCTCACTTTTGCCTCCAGAGCCATCTGGGTCCAGTGGCCAGATATAGATCAGGACAACTGGAGATGGCCCAGGATGCAAGGGATGACCTTGGCCTTTTCAAACTAAGGTCTTTAACCATCTCAATTTGACTGAGGCAAAGCCCATTCAGTGATTAAGGCTTAATAAGAAATGAGGCAGAGCATGGCCTATTTACCTAGTCAAGTAAAATAAAACTTAAATTAAAAAAAAATCAATTTGGAAGGAGAAGACTCTCAGGGTTTCTGGCCAAAAATATTCACTTTGAGCCAATCAGGGCCCAAACAACAACCAAGTAGAGTTTGGCCTTGGACCTGTGGTTGGCTATCAAGAGTCTTAGTGCAGTTTTGAGCTTTAATAGTTTAAAAAAAAACTACACTAAGATTTTTTGGGACACTCTGTACTTCATTTATTGATGGAAATATCTTCAAGAAACAGAGTCATGTTTATCATTCCTCTGAAAGGACTAGAATTATACCTTGTAGAGCTCAAAAGGAAATTAGGAAAAATGTATTTAGTCACAGTGGACATCTAGAGTAGCCCATACACCAAAGGAATCCCCACTATAAATAATATACCCCCAAAGTGGTCATCTAGGGTTTGCTTGAATATATCCAGGGAAGAGGAGCCCACTAATTCTCTTAAAGCAGCCCATGTCACTTTGGGGCAGTTTAATTGTTTGAAAATTTTATTCCTGGTTTTGCTAAGCTCAGCCAGCAACTTAAGACAGAGAAAGAAGAAACCCCTAGGGACCCTTACAGAATGGTCCTAGTGTCCCTGAGTCTACACAGTCCCCTAGACATGCCTCTCTCCCTTAGAAATGGTTAAACCACAAACCATTACCTCAAGTTTACCTAAGCCAGGACTAGGTGAAAATTCCTGTAAATTCTCAGGATCCCCTGAGTTCAAGCTACCTTATCCATGTCTACAGATACCACCCAGAAGTCTAGTATAAAGAGATACTTTCTGGAAGCCCAATGAGTCACTTCAGAGACTAGCCCAGCTGACTCTTTCAAGAGCAATCCTCTAGGTCAGTGGTTCTCAACCTTCCTAATGCTGCAACCCTTCAATACTCATATGTTGGTGTATCTGCATGTGGGTGGACTGCCTGGAGATGGATAGAGGAGCGGTGTCTCGGTTCCTAAGACCATCAGAAATATGTGTTTTCTGATGGTCTTAGGCGACCCCTGTGAGCCCTGTGAAAGGGTTGTTCTACCCCCAAAGGGGTCATGACCCACAGGTTGAAAACCACTGCTCTAGGTCTTCCACAAAATCCTCCCCTCTCCTCCACAACTGTGATGGTGTGAGGGATAATTTATAGTGAAGTTTCCCCATTCTGAAAAATCAAATCTAGAATGCTTCAGTATTCACTAGGCCTAAGGTCAAGTCATCTGACCTTCAAGCATTAGAGCAATGGAGACCCTCCTCCAGAGCCAACACAGCAGAAGATATGCCAAATAAGGTTAAGACTGTTTTTATTGGACATCCACATGTTTCCGGGTCCTTTGTCTCAGAGAGATTCCCGCGCTTAGGTTGTGGGACAGTCCCCCTAGTGAAGGCCAGCTGGGGGGGTTGGATTTCTGCCTTAGAAGATTATATAATCATGGGCTGCCTTCTACCTGGCGCTCTCTCCCTGCAGATGCCATGTTGGGCAACAGGGGGTAGAGTCCTTTCTCATGAGAAAGAATAAAGACCTTTTCTGACCTTAGATTTAGACTCTGAACTCTTTCATCTCACACAATGGGATTACCCCCCCTTATCACCACATATCACCCTTTACTTTGGCCCATACCACTCTCCCAACTTCCTCACTCAGCCATACTCAAGAGCTATAACTGCTCAGAGTTATGTCTGTCTGATGCCATTATTGTACTGGGAACAAATCTGAAACCAAAGATAAACGAGTCTAATTGCTCCTCCATGTGACAAGTCTTTAAATACAGAATGTCTCAAAAGTCTTCAACAGCTTAAAACTACACTAAGACTTTTGGGACTATATTTGAAGCCAGCTATCAACTCTTCCATTCTGAGCCGAGTTTCATTTTCTCCCGCTTAAACATGCCTGATTCTTTCAACCGATCCTCACAGAATGTGGGCTTCACTATCCTGGTTGCTTTTCTCTGGATATTCTCTAGCTTACCAACAACCTCCTTAAACTATGGTATCCAGAATGGCATATGAAACTCCTAATGAAGTTTGATGAGGGCAGAGTAGGGTGGGACCATTACCTCCCTATCAATGCAGCACAAGACTCTAAGAGTCTTCTTGGTGACCACATCACATTTATGCTTCTTTGAGCTTGCAGTCCACTAGAATCCCCAGATCCTCTTTGGAACAATTGCTGACTAACAATGCTTTCTCCATCTTATACTTTCCCATATCTAAGTGCTAATGACCTAAGGTGACACAGTGACTCAGTGGTAATGACAAGACTAGAATTGATTCCCAGGCTAGTGTTCTTTTTGTCACACACAGTTTAAATAAGAAACCAGAGGCTAAGAGACCAGGGATAGGATAAAAGGGGACAGGAAAAGATGATAGCTTATAGGAATGATAATTTATATGTTTCTAAAATGAAATATTCCTACAGATTTGTCTCACCTCAGAGGCTTCTGTCCACTCCTCCATTCAATGTCAGGAGTTTTTTTGTTTTGGTTTTTTTTACCGCTCGTTTGACAAAGTCCTGCCTTTGATATTAAACCACTAACTGTGTGACCTTGAGTAAGACACACCATACTTTAGGTCTAAGTTTCCTCATCTGTCAAGAAAGGAGGCTGGGCTAGATCTAGGCTCGTAATCTGGAACACATGGACTTGTTTGTTTTCATATTTTGATAACTATGTTGCAACACAATTGGATCCCTTTATAATCCTATGCATTTAAAAACATTCTGAAAAGAGCTGAAAAGTTTCACCAGACTGCCAAAGTCTGGTGATATAGATATAGATAGAAGATAAAATTATAGATAGAAGATAAAATCAGTTGGATTGAATGAACCCTAAAGTCATTCCCAGTTGAAAGCTCAAAGAATTACAGGGAAGGAGCCCCAGTGGCCCCTCAAATCCATGTGTACCTAACTAAAAAGCAATATATCTGACAAGTGGCAGTCCATGCTCCAAGATGTCAAGGTAGTCTATTTTACCTTTGGGCAGCTCTAAAAATTAGCAAATTTTTCCTTACATCTCAATTCAATCTGCCTCACTACAAATCACAACTACTGTTTCTTAGTTCTACCCCCTGGGGCTAATCCTGCTTCCCCTAAATCTATTCCCTCTTCCTCCAAAACTTAAAAACAACCATCATATGCCTTCCAGGTTAAACCTACTCATTTATTTCCACCTAGCCTTACAAGACACAGCCTCAAAGCCTTTAGCCACACTGTTTGCTCTCCCAAAACATGGCGCTCAGAACTAAGTGAGATTAGCTCTCAAAGCGACTTCCACAACAGACTACCTTAACCCAATGCCTATACAGCATCATCAAGGCTGAGACACAAAGTACTTTTCAAAGAGTTTCCAATACCTGAGATGTGGTCTGATGAGAACAATGTATAGTAAGAGTAAGAGTATAACAAACACTACCCCTCGTAATATCACAAGATAACATATAAGCTTTTTTTTTTGGCAGCCTTTAAGACTGTGGATATACTGAGTTTGTAGATTACACTAAAACCCCCAGATGCTAACAACATAATCCCATATTTAGGCACATAGGCAGCAGAGCGAATAGAGCACTGGGTCTATAGTCAGGAAGATCTGAGATTAAATATAATCTTAAACATTTAACAGCTATGTAGCGCTGGGCAAGTCACTTAACCCCAAAGCTCAATGCAACCACCTGTAAAATAGGGATAAAAACAGCACCTTGGAGAGTTATTCTGAAGATCAAATGAGACAATATTAGTGAAGTGCTTAGCACAGCATCTATCACCTCGTTAAGTGGGTACTTGATAAATGTTTTTTTCCTCCTTTCCTTTCACTTGTAGGCCTTCATGTTAAATCTGAGATGCCCATTTCTCAGGGACGTTGTAAGATTCCTGTTCAGAAAAAACAGGAACTACAAGAACTTACAACTACAAGAACTACAAGACTTATGAGGTCACTTCCAATCCTGTTTATGTGATTCTGTGAAATGTACATATTTCTAGCATCTTTAAATCTGTAGATGATATGTTCGGATGAGACAAGGAAATGTCTTGTTGTATTTCAACAGTCATCTTATTAAGCTCTTAGAATCATACATTAAATATGAAACTTTCATTTCTATGGGGATCATATATTACTTTAAATATATATTTGCCATGAATGCTATTCTATCCCCAAGTTAGCTTCACACTTTATAGGGATTAACGAAAAACCTTGTAGTCTCTATGCAGAACCAACTCCCAGTGATCATTCAGGGTTTTGGTCCAAGAAATGATCACATTTGCATTAGATTAAAAATCATAATATTAACAAAGCAGTAAACGGTTTAGTAGAAAGGATGAACACTTTTCTTGGAGTCAAGGGACCTGAGTTTCAGTTTGAGATCTTACTAGCTTTGTAACCTTTGGGGGTAAATCTGTAAAATAGAGAGAATTGTTAAACTGTTGTTTAAACAAAATTGTTGTGAGGACAGCATTTTTGAAATCTTAGAATAAAAAAACTGTAAGGAGCCTTTCAGTCTAACTCCTTTTTTTTTTTTAAGATGAAGAAACTAAGACTTGGATATGTTAGGCAATTATCCTAAGCTCACATAGCTGTATAAAGGTAATTATTACTGTCAGCCAAATAAACAAGTAAATTAGATGCTGGAGAGGTCAGCAACAGCCATGAAAGAGGAAGGAAAATTCTCAGTCACTAACTAGATGTATGACCTTGAAAAAGTCACTGCCCTTCTGTGGCTGCTCAATGTTCCCTCCTGGTCCACATCTACAAGTCTTTTTCTGTGGTCAAGCAGTATTAAAAGATAATAAACTCCTGATTATAATCATTAAAGGTGATACATTGGTATGTTTTTTATAACATATGCATATTAAAAAAGGAGGTCTCTTCTTGGGCAAATGAGAAGAGATAAATAGTAGGAAGAAAGGAAAGAAGGGAGAGAGGGAGGGGAGAGTGAATGAATGAGCAAGAACAAAAACTTCAAAACACAGAAACACACTGGACAATTCTGTTACTCACTACTAAAATTTAACATAGAGTCTTTTAAAAAATAAACTGTATGTAACGGAAGTTCACGATTTCATACACGATCTTTGTTTTGTGTTTTTGAATGTTTGTTAATGATTATGTTAATAACAAAAAAAAAAGAGAAGATAATGAACCAGGGGAAAAGGAAACAAGGATTTTTCCAAGAAGAAAGGAGGACAGAGGTCTTGAACAAGTTCTTCCTTTAACAATGAAACATTTACAAGAGTCGAAGGGAAACAGAGTGGTGTGGTGACTAGAACGTCAGGCTTGAAGGAAGACAAGGGTTGAAATCACATTTCTGATGTTTTCTAGTTGTGTGATTATGAGCATGTCACATGACCTCTCTGAACTTCAACAGTTCTTTGACGATACCTCACAGAGGGGTAGTGTTCTGCCCCTTGATTTACTGACAAAAAGAAAATACCATTACTATAATGAAGAAAGACAAAAGAGAGGAATGGATGAGAGAGGGACTCAGAGAAAAACCTCAGAGAACTCTACAAACCTTCAAGAAGTACTTATTAGCATTTGCTACAAGCTAGGCAGGGGCAGCTAGGTGGCATAGTGGATAAGAGCACCAGGCCTGAGCAAGGAAACCCGAGTTCAAATCCAACCTCAGACACTTCCTATCTGTGTGACCCTAGGCAAGTCACTTATGCCTGTTTGGCAGCTAGGTGGTACTGTGGATAGACAGCTGGCCCTGGAGTCAGGAAGACTAATCTTCGTAAGTTCCAGTCCAGTCTCAGACACTTACTAGCTATGAGACCCTGGACAAATAACTTAACCCTGTTTGCCTCAGCTTCCTCATCTGTAAAATGAGCTGCAGAAGGAAAGGGCTAACCACTCTAGTATCTTGGACAAGAAAACTCCAAATGGGGTCACAAAGAGTCAGATGTGACTAAGCGACTGAACAGCAAATGTGTCAGGCACTAAGTGCTGGATGTAAAAAAAAAATATGATGACTGGAAAAAGGGAGTCCATCACACAACTTCTAGGGAGACTTGGTATTTCTTGGTTAACAGTGTAATTATTAAGAAACTTTAATAGTAGATACTATGGAAAGTTACAAAAGAATTGGAAGTCCTTGAGAAACTTTAACTGGGGTCACTTGATAGGCACAAAATTGTAACAACACTAAACAGAAACATCGAAAAACAAGTATACATATAGCAAAAAGTACATACAATGACATCCCACTTTTTGGAAAATAGGTCTCTCGATAAACATAACCAACCACAGCATAAATATGAATTTAGAAGGAAAATGACAACTAAGATCCAAGAAAAAGAGTTGCCACAAAGCCCATGCACTTTGGTCTATAGGTTAGACTGGAACTATCCTCAAGTACATAAGGACATAAAAAAATTAGGACATTAAAAAAAAAAGAGAACAGATTTAAATTCACAATGACAGAGGGAGAATTTATAGCTGGAAATAAAGTTGAGAGAAAGAACTTTTAAAAGCTGACCTCTGGGGGTAGCTAGATGGCACAGTGAATAGAGTACCAACCCTGGAGTCAGGAGGACCTGAGTTCAAATGTGACCTCAGACACTTAACACTTACTAGTTGTGTGACCTTGGGTGAGTCACTTAACCCCCATTGCCCTAGCCTTCCCCCCTCCAAAAAAGATTTTAAAAAAACTGACCTTAGTAGGCTCTGGTGGCATTATTGTATTAAAGCATTACAAAGTAGTGTTAATCAATGCCGAGTCACCAAAAAGGAAGAAAAAAAAAGACCAATTTTCATTAAATATGTTCTGCTTATTGAGGTGGGGAAATGAACTACATATTTTACATAAATGTTCATCAACTGTTAAAATAAGTTTTGGTGTGAACCAAAGTTAGGAGAGAAATGTATTTATGGTATCTGCACATTCCAATGATGCAATTAAAAATGAAGGCATCCCGTTGACTAGGGAATGGCTGAACAAACTTGGGTATGTATATTTAATGGATTATTACTGTTCTGTTAAAAATGATGTATGTTAGGCATACAGAGAAGTATGGAAAGATCTATATGAAGTGTGAAAGAATTATATATACACATATATAATATTACAACAATATAAATGAAAATGACCACAAAAAAATTAAAAGTGAATGCTATAAAATCACAAAGAACAAGCATGGCTTGAAAGATGACATATGAGAAGATATCTTCCAGCCCACTCTTTTGCAGAGCAAAGGTGGGAGGCCCGTGAGTTGTACAAATTTGCACACATATGTTGCACAAATTTTCAGAATTTTCTGATGCATTCATGGGCTCTATTGATTTTTTCCCCCTCTTTTCCTTTTGTCTTTAAAAATATTGCTTGTTATATGGGTTTCCTCTCTAGGAGAAAGTGGGTGAAGGAATACTAGGGGCAATTTTGGTGATTAAAAAAAGACATCGATACAATTTTACTTTTAAATACAATAGCAACAAAAGAATAAAAATTAGGTCAGCACCCTTGTGCTCAAATTTTGAACCTACTATGTCTTGAACATAGTAGGTACTTAATAGAGATCTAGTGAATGAATGACAGAATGTATAAATGGTGAGTAAGGTGGGGTTTATCATAGCTTCAACCTTCTATAAGCAATGCAACTAGATTCTGGTAGGCATGTGGCTGACATCCAGCTGGAAACAGAACATGCTCTTCTTAACAATGTTCCCAAGATAGGTAAATGTGGTAAGAAGGCTTCCACATTAAATTAAAAAGGACAAAAGGAATGTGAACCAGTTTCATAGAACAGAACTATCTCAGAGGCTTTTCAACAGGGAATGGTATATTTTAAGAACAGCTGCCTAATTACTAAAGCTCATTTTAAGCCATGTGTCTTTCTCAGGTCTCCCAGTAAGTGAAAAGTGAGGTGGTAGGAAGGGCATTCAACATGTGCGGGCTCTGAGTTGTGGCTGAATGGCACACAACCAATTTCCAGGAGCCAGTAATATCCCCTGGGATACAAAATACAGACCTCTCCATCTTCGTAAGGAGCAGACAGGGGGTGTGAGGCTTTTGTGAGTAGCTACTTTTTCTGTTCCTAAAGCCTTGAGATTACAGAGTAGAGGTGGGGGTGAGGCTACTTCTGGGAGAAGCGTATTACAGGGGTAACAAATAGATAGGAAGGGGAAAAGGAAAGGGTCAACATTGCTGGTGTGCTCCTTAAAAAAATGGGGCTGAGCAGGTAGGGGATCAAACAGCAGTAATATATTCTGAGATTCAATTCAACCCTATTATCAAGTATCTACTACTGGGTGGAAGAAGATACTGTGCTAGGTGCTGGATGTAACAAAAAACAAGACCTGTCCTCAAAGAACTTACTTTTTTTCTAAGGGCAAGGGAGAGGGGTCACATGTACACAAATAAGTAAATATAAGACAATATAATAGAAGCAGATAAGGGACTCAATGGATAGGGTGCAAGGCCTGGGGTCAGAAAGATCTGAGTTCAAATCTAACCTCAGACAGTTACTATCTGTGTGACTCTGTTTGCCTCAGTTTCCTCATCTGTAAAATGAGCTGGAGAAGGAAATGGCAAACTACTCTATTATCTCTGCTAAGAAAACCCTATATGTGATCACTAAGAATTGCACAATAACTTGAGGAGGGAGAAAGAGCATTGCTAGGTGGATCAGGAAAGGTTTCCCACTAGAGTTGGTGCTAGAACTGGGCCTGGAAGGAAGGAAGCCAAAGGTTTTAAGAGATACTGGTTAAGCAGGTGTTTTGCATGCCTGACATGTAGACAAGCATGAAAGCAGGAGATGGAATGCTGAGTTCAGGAAATAAGAAGTAAAAGGGAGTGATATGAAATAAATCCAGAAAGGAAGGCTGGGACCAGCCTAGGAAGGGTTTTAAGGGACAAATGGAGGAGTGGGCACGTTATACTCAAAGGAATAGGGAGCTGCTAAAGACACTTAAGCAGTAGAATGATACCATCAGACCTATGCTTTAGGAAGATTAAGATTATTTCTGCAGAAAATATAATACAGAGAGACTGGAAGCAGAGAGACCAAATAAGAGCCTGTTTCAATAACCTTTCAAGAGTCCTGGCTAGAGATGATGAAGGCCAGGGTAGCGTTAGGGTAGTGGCCACATAAATAGAGAGGGGGATGCAGGGGATGTGAAAGTGCCAGAGACATGCAAATAGACCTGATAAAACCTGACAAGTGATGAAATATTCAGCTTAGTTAGGGAAGGGGGTGCAGGGAGTAAAGAGAGTAAGGAACAAAGGAGAGCTCTAGAATTGCAAACATGGAAGATAAAGCATGGTGGTACCATCAATGGAATTAAGCTAAGAGAATCATTTAGCAAGTGAGGTCTTTGGGATCTATGCAGAGATCCTAGCTTTAGTCAGTGGTTTTCAACCTTCCCAATGCAGTGACCCTTTAATACTCATATGTGGGTGACCCACCTGGAGACAGATAGAGGAGCCATGTCTTGGTTCCTAAGACCATCGGAAATATGTGTTTTCTGATGGTCTCAGGCAACCCCTGTGACCCCCTGTGAAAGAGTTATCGGACTCCCAAAGGGGTCGCAACCCACAGGTTAAGAACCACTGCTTTAGGTTTAGATTTGTCAGGTAGCTGCTGTTGCTGTTTGTTTGTCCTTCATTCTCAAGGAAGGTGATGTCTGGAATTGGATTTAAGTGAGGTGGTGTAACAGCAAGCACCCTAGCATGCCTAGGGCGGCTACTAGCACAGGTTCTTAGATCTGCTTTTCTAAAGGAAAGCAACTCAAAATGGGTTAACAATCTTACTTTAATCAAACATATCATTTACCTAGTTCAGGGGGAAA
>CM053588.1:118493083-118516981 GCA_028646515.1 Pseudochirops corinnae | reverse complement strand
TTGGGGCGGTGGGTGGGGGAAAGAGGGGGAGAAAATATGTAACTCAAAATCTTGTGGAAATGAATGATGCAAACTATAATAAAAATTTAAAAATATTAAGAAAAAAAAAAAAGAAAACTTTTCCTTCCAGACAAACTGGCCAGCTTGGTGTGCCCTGTACCTGGCATTCTGGCTCCTGTCTCCCATGTCTGGGCTGGACTGCCCTCCTTATTTTTGTCTCTTAGAATCCTTTAAGGCTTTGGGTCCTGTTCTAATATTCCTTGCTCTCCATAGCTGGTTTCATCACCCCTAAAATTACTTTCTATGTGTTTTTTATTTATTTATCTGTGTTTGTTTTGGTTCTCCCAATAAAATGTAAGTTTCTCACGGGCAGGAATTGCTTTATTTTGTATTTGTACCCCTGGTATCTAGTACCCAGTTGTTGTCTTTTGTTTTCAAAGAGGACCAATGACCTCACAAGGTGATGCCCTGACTGGTGTGTGAATTGTATTTAGGGGAGGCAGAGATGGGCAAAGATGTCAGTATCACTCTCTTCCAGAATCACTTAAGTCCAGTGGCAAGTTAAAAGTCAGGGTGATTGGTGATGGCTCAGGATGCAGGGGGTGACCTTGGCCATCTTTGATGTCTGACCAAGCTCTAAGCACTACCTAGGGGCCTGCTTCAGCTGCCTTCAGAACTGTTGAGATAATTTGCTGTTCTGCCAGAGGAAGTCTTCACACGCTTGGGGTAGACATCCTCCTAACTTGATGATGGGTTTGAGGCCTGTCAGTTACCCTCAAAGTGGTTTCGCCCATGTGCCAACCTTACAGACTCCTAACCAGGGTGTGGCAGCTGAGCATGCTACAGCTTCTTGCCACCACAGGTGAGAGTTGAATGCCAGGTAGACACCAAAAATGGATGAGCGTTCCTGAAAAGAGCTTAGTAAGCCCTCACAACAGAGACGCTAGTCCTCCCTGAACACTCATACATCCTAGTACATGATAAGTGCTTAATACAATGCCTATCGAATGAATGAATGTAGGAAACTCAAGAAAATTGTAAGATATGCCTTTTGGTTGCTTAAAATCAAATACAGTGGTTCTCAACCTTCCTCATGCCATGACCCTTTAATACAGTTCCTCATGTTGTGGTGACCCCCAACCATAAAATTATTTTCGTTGCTACTTCATAACTGTAATTTTGCTACTGTTATGAATCTATTTGATATGCAGGATGTATTTTCATCGTTACAAATTGAACATAACCCACAGGTTTGAGAACCGCTGATTAGAATGACAAGACCAACATACATGAAATAAGAGGACAATGAACTGCTAAACCTGGTTGTACTGCCTCTAAGTTTAATAGGAGAATCAGCATGGAACGGTGGAAATAGCATTGGGATGAGGCTTCACAAGACCTAGGTTCCAGTTTTGATTCTGACACTGAGTTATGTCACCCTTGGCAAGCTATTCAACCTCTCCCTGATCACATTGTCCCTATCTGTAAGATAAAAAGGGTAGACTATAGCCTAATTCAATGAGGTCAAGTTCAAAGACAAATGGATGCCTGAGGACCATATGTAGACTTAGAAAGCCACAAAACAACATTATCTACATTGTATTGTATTTTTACTAATTTTGCTAAACAATTCCCAATTATGTTTTAAACTCTTCAAGCTAGAGTTTGACAACTCTGGACTCAATGACCTCTAAAGTCCTTTGTAGCTGAAGATCTTTGACCCTATGGACCTAAGATCTGAGGAACTAGAATATATACATGAAGTATTTCCAGATTTAAGATAGAAGAAAAGAATTTAAGTGTGACTTATCCACGGACAACACAGCTAGTGAGTTTTAAACCAGCTTCAGAGATATTTTCTACCATATCATTTAGCCTCTGGTTTTTCCTATCTACATGACTTAAATTATTATATGCTGAGTACCAATAAGAACTCATATCTGCTTAAGACTTCAAAATCTATCAAGCAGTTTCCTCGCAAGTGAAGTAGATAGCACAAGTGTTACCACATCCATATTTTAAAATGACCAAATGAAGGCTAAGAAAAATCTCAGCACATCACCATCACAGACAGCTAATACGTGTTGGAACTAGGACTCAGATTCTCCAAAAATAGACTCACATACTTCGTCTATGTGGGGGGAGGGAGAACATGGGGCACAGATGTTTCTGTGCATAGATAGATGATATAAATGTGATTGTCTCCCCAAATGAAGAGACAAGATCACCTGAAGTGAGGAAGACATGAGTTAAAATTCTAGCAGCATTTACTAGCTGCATAGGCTGAGCTAACTAAATTGCTTTAACCTCACTAATAAAGTTTCCTTTTATTATAAAATGGAGAATAATAGTGACTACTTCAAAAGCCTGCTATGAGACTTCAGGTGCCAAGATGGCAGAGTGAGGAAGGAAATTCTGAAGTCCTCCCAAATGCCCCTCCAAACCACTTGAAAACCCCCTCAGTAATAGCTTACTAGCCCAGCAGGAAAGCTCAGTCTCACTGGGGTGGGAAGAGAGTGAGTGAGGTCCTAGGGCAGTGGCCGCAGCAGCAGCTCATCTCAAAGCAGGGGGGCCTGCAGCAAGGCTCCAAGCCTCAGGCAATCAGCAAGGCTCTCCCCCCATGACCCCACCCTGTGCACAAGCCACCAGCAAGGCCTTTACCCCATTGCTGACCAGTAGTAAAGTCCCCATCCCTACCCCCAATAGTGAAACCCTGCCCTCTGCCCCTAGGGCCTAACAGCAGAGAGACCCTATTTCCATAGTAATCCAGCAGAAGCAGCCCACCACTGGGACAGATCAGCATCAAGATCCCTCCTCCAAGGCCAGCCACCAGAAAGACTGTCTTACCAAAGCAACCCAGGAGCAAGGCCCCTACACCTGGGGTAGGCCAGCAGTACCAAACCCTACACAGCGCAGGCTAACCGGGAGATCTCACGCCATCATGCCACCCCTACCCCATATAAGCCAGAAGGGAAGCCTACTCTCCAGGGAAAACAAGCAGCTAAGCCCTGAAGCCCAGTAAAAGCAAGCTATAAGACCGAGAGCTCGGGACAGTACAGGATCACAGTCCAACTCTCATATAAAAACACCAAGTCACAAAAAAAGGCATAAAAAATGAGCAAAAAAACCCCAACAACAAAAAAGAACTTGACTATAGAAAGCTACTATGCAGACAGAGAGGATCAAGGCATAAACTTAGAAAAGGGCAATGGTGTCCAAATGACTACATGTGAAGCCTCCAGGAAAAATGTAATTTGGTCGTAGGCCCAAAAAGTATTCCTGGAAGATCTTTAAAAGGATTTTAAAAAGGAAATTAGAGAAGTAGAAAAAAAATTGGGAAAATAAATGAGAGTAACTCAAGAGAATCATAAAAAAAAAGAGTCAATGGCATAGGAAAAGATATACAAAAATTTATCACAGAAAACAAATTCCTAAAAACTTGAATCGGCCATATAGGAAAGGAAGTACAAAAGCTCACTGAAGAAAATGATTCCTTAAAAATTAGAATTGAGCAAGTGGAAGCTAATGACCATATGAGACATCAAGAAATGATAAAACAAAATAAAAAATGTTTAAAAAAAGGCAAAACTGTGAAATTTCTCATTGGAAAAACAACTGACCTAGAAAACAGATCCAAGAGAGACAATATAAGAAAACTGCTCTGATACATTAGAACCAGAGGGCAAAATAGAAATTGAAAGAACCCACTCTTCACTGCTTGAAAGAAATCCCAAAATGAAAACTCCCGGAAGTATCATAACCAAATTCCACCTCTCACCTATTGAGGAGAAAGGACTATATAAACATTCAAAAAGAAACAATTCAAATCTCTTGGAGCTACAATAAAGATTACACAGGATTTGGCAGGTTCCACATTAAAGAACAGGAGGACTTAATATGATATACTAGAAGGCAAAGGAGTTAGGATTATAACCAAAAATCACCTACCTAGAAAAATTCAACACAATCTGTGAGGGGAAAAAAATGGATATTTAACAAAATAGAGGCTTTTCAAGCATTCCTAATTAAAAGCCCAGAACTGAACAAAAAATGTGACCTCCAAATACAAGACTCAAGAAAAACATAAAAAGGCAAAAATGAAATAAGAAAGAAAAACATCAAAAATTTAATAAGGTTAAACTGTTTATATTTCTATAAAGCAAGACAATATTTGTAACTCTTAACAATTTTATAAGAGCAATTACAAATATAGATAGATAGAGGGTGTGGATATATATGGTGACTTAGTTGGGATGATACCCACAGGACAAAATAAAGGGGTGAGAAAGAAAACTGCCCTGGAAAGAGGGGAGAGATTGAATGGGGTAAATTATTCCACATAAAAGAGGCATGACAGAGCTATTATAATGGAGGGAAAGATGTGGAGTGGCAGGCAAAGCTTAGACCTTACTCTAAACAAAATTGGCTCAAAGAGGGAATAACATGCATACTCAGTTGTATATTAAAACCTATCTTACCCTAATAACAAAGTAAAAAAGGATGGGGACGACAGAAGGGGAGGAGAGACTGATATAAGGGAGGATAGATTGGGGATCAGAAGTAAAATACTCATGAGGAGGAAAAGGCTGGGGGGTGGTAAGAAAAAGAAGGGGATAAACAAGGGAAAAATAACATGGAAGGAAATATATACTTAGGTATCATAACTATAAATGTGAATGTGATGAACTCAGCCGTAAAATGGAAACAGATAGCAGAATAAATTAAAAAACAGAATCCTACAATATTCTTTTTTTTACAAGAAACACATCTGAAGCAGAAAGACACATACAGGTAGAAGTAATGGGCTAGAACAGACTCTATCATGCTTTGGCTGAAGCAAAGAAAGAGGGGTAACAATCACGATCTCAGAAAAAAACAAAAGTAAAAGTAGATTAATTAAAAGAGATAAGGAAGGAAACTACATGTTGCTGAAAGGTACCATACACAGTAAAGTCACATCAATATTTAAACATAAATGCACTAAATATTATAGCATCTAAATTTCTGAAGAAGTTGAGTTACAGAAGGAAATAGATAATAAAACTGCACTAGTAAGGGAACTTAACTTTCCCCTCTCGGAACTAGATAAAACTAACCAAAAAAAAAAAATAACTAAACAAAAAATAAGTAAAAGGGGTGAATAAAATTCTGGAAAAGTTAGATATGATAGATCTCTGAAGAAAATTGAATGGGAATGGAAAGGAATATACCCTTTTCTCATAGGACATGGCACCTACACAAAAATAGACCATGCACCAGGACAAAAAAACCTCACAACCAAATGCAGAAAAACAAAAAGTAGTAAATGCATCCTTTTCAGGTCATAATGCAATAAAAATTACACTTTATAATGGATAGTGGAAAGAGAAATCAAAAGTTAATGGGAAATTAAATCACCTAATCCTAAAAAAATCAGTGGGTTAAAGAACAAATTATGGAAACAATTTCATTTAAAAAATGACATCAATGATACAACATACCACAATTATGGGATGCAACCAAAGTGGTACTTAGGAGGAAATTTATCTCTCTAATTGCATACATAAAATGAAGAAAAAACAGACTGATGACTTGGACATGCAACTAACAAAACTAGAAAAAGAATAAATTAAAAATGCCTAATTAAACAACAAATTGGAAACCTTGAAAATCAAAGAAGAGATTAATAGAACTGGAATAAAACTATTAAACTAATAAATAAAACTAGAAGATGGTTTTATTTTTTTAAAAAAAAACAATAAAATAGATAAACCATTGTCTAATTTTTTTTTTTAAAAAAGGTAAAAGGAAAAACTAAATTTCTAGTATCAAAAATGAAAGGTGTGAATTCACCACCCGTGAAGAAATTAAGACAATTGTTAGGAGTTATTTTGCCCAATTATATGCCAATAAATTTGACAATCTAAATGAAATGTATGAATATTTACAAAAATATAAATTATCCAGATTGAGAGAAGAAATAAAATACTTAAACAACCTAATCTTAGAAAAAGAAATTGAACAAATTATCAATGAACTTCCTAATAAAAAATCCCTAGGACCAGATGGATTCACAAGAAGATTCTACTAAACATTTAGAGCACAATTAATCTCAATACTATGTAAACTATCTTTTTTTTTTCCTGTGTGATTTAAATTCTTTTTTTTTATTTACTCATTTACTTTTAATTTACAAGATTCAGTTCCACAATCACTTGAGTTTCAGATTTTCTCCCCTCCCTTCCCACCCCCCCATGGTGGCGTGCAATCATGTATAGGATCTGCAAATACTTTCACATTGTACAATAGTTTGGTCTATGTAAACTATCTGGAAAAATAAGCAAAAGAATCCTATCAAATTCCTTCTATGACACAAATATGGTGCTGATACCTAAACCAGGAAGGGCCAAAACTGAGAAGGAAAATTACAGACCAATTTCCCTAACACATATTGATGCAAAAACTTTAAATAATATACTAACTAAAAGATTACAGCATATATCACAATGATCATACACTGTGACCAAGTGGGATTCATGTCAGGAATGCAGGGCTGGTTCAATATTAGGAAAATTATCAGCATAACTGACCATATCAATAACAAAACCAACAGAAATCATACGCTTTTCTCAATAGATACCAAAAAAAACACCTTTGACAATATAGCATCCTTCCTATTTTTTAAAAAAGCACTAGAGAGCACATGAATAAATAAAGCCTACCTTAAAATGGTAAGTAATATTTATCTAAAACCATCAGGAAGCATCAGCTGTAATGGGAATAAACTTGAAACCTTCCCAATACAATCAAGGGTGAAGTAAGGATGCCCATTATCACCTCTATTATTTAATATTGTACTACAAATGTCAGCTATAGCAAAAAGAGAAGAAAAAGAAATTAAAGGAGTTAGAATTGGCAACAAGGAAACAAAACTATCACTCTTTGCAGATGATATAATGTTATACTTAGACAATCCTAGGGAATCAATTAAAAACCTACTTGAAATTATTAACAACTTTAGCAAAGTTGCAGGATACAAAATAAACCCACGTAAATCATCAGCAATCTAGTCCAGTAGCAAAAGATAGAAAGAGAAATTACATTTACAATAACTACAGATAATATGAAATATTTGGGAGTCTACCTGCTAAGACAAACCCAGAAAATATATAAATGCAGTGATAAAATATTTTTCACACAAATAAAGGCAGATCTAAACAACTGGAAAATATTAAAGGAATAAATTTAAAAAAAACAAAAAACAAAAGAAGGTGGTCTAGCCATACCCTCAAAACAATCTGCTACTGACCTAGAAATAGAGTGATGGATCAGTGGAGTAGATTAGGTACAAATTACATTATAGTAAATGACCATAGTAATCTAGTATATGATAAACCCAAAGACGGAAGGTTTTGGAACAAAACTCATTATTTGACAAAAACTGCTGGGAAAAATGGAAAACAATATGAGAGAAACTAGGAATTGACCAACATCTTACACTGTCAAACTGAGTCAAAGGTCAAAATGGGTATATGATTTACACATAAAGGGTGATACCACAAACAAATTAAGAGACCACAGAATAGTTTATTTCTCAGAATTATGGATATAGGAAAAAATTTAGGATCAAAGAAGATATAGAGAGCACTACAAAATGTAAAATAGATAATTTTGATTAAATAAAATTAAAAAGATTTTACACAAACAAAACCAATGCAACAAAAATTATAAGGAAAGCAGGAAAGTGTGGAAAAATTTTTTCACAAGAATTATCTCCAGTAAAGGCCTTACTTCTCAAATATATACAGATATATATGAGTCTAATTTATAGAAATACAAGTATTCTTCAATTGATAAATGGTCAAAGGATATGAATAGGCAGTTTTTAGACAAAGAAATCAAAGCTATCCATAGTCCTGAAAAAAAAATGCTCTAAATATCACCTCATATCTATCAGATTGGCTAACATGACAAAAGAAAGAAAATTATTAATATTGGCAGGGATATGGGAAAACCGAGACACTAATGTGCTACTGATGGAGTTGTGAACTGATCCAACCATTCTGGAGAGCAGTTTGAAACTATGGCCAAAGGGCTATAAAACTGTGCATATCCTTTGACCCAGCAATATCACTACTAGGTCTATATCCCAAAGATATCCAAAAAAGGGGGAAAGGACCTATTTGTACAAAAATATTAATAGCAGCTCTTTCTGTGATGGCTAAGAGTTGGAAGTCAAAGGGATACCCTTCAATTTGGGAATGGCTAAATAAGCTGTGGTATATGAGTTTGAGGGAATATTATTGTACTATAAGAAATGACAAGGAAGATGATTTCAGAAAAACCTGGAAAGACTTACATGAGCACGTACAGTGAAGCAAACAGAACCAGGAGAACACTGTACACAATAATAGCAATATTGTTCAGTGAAGAACTGTGAATGACTTAGCTATTCTCAGCAATACAATGATCCAAGACAACCCCAAAGGATAATTAATATTGTTTGAATACAGACTGAAGCATACTATTTTTCACTTTCTTTTTCTTTTATTTGAGTCTTCTTGTACAAAATGACTAACACGGAAATGTTTTACATAATTGCACATGTATAACCTATATAGGATTGCTTATCATCTCAGGGACAAGGGAGAGGAAGGAGGAAGGGACAGAATTTGGAACTCAAAACCTTAAACAAAAATGTTTTTTAAAAAAATTTCTGTAAGAAGCAAAAGTAGCATATGTAAATTCTTTTGCAAAGCTTAAGAAACTCAATTAATTTTATCTATTATCATTGTCATATGGAGAGCGGCCTGGACCTGTGATTTGATATAAGGAACCCCCAGATGAGAATGCTGCTACCAGTGCAGGATGGCACCTGCAGTCTCAGAGAGATGCCTGGCAGCTTCCCTGGCTTCCTGCAGGTATCAGATAAAATGCCACCTTCTCCAGGAAGACTTTCTAGATTCCTCCAAATATTATTGTCTGTATATAGTTTGTCATACATGTTTGCATTAGATTGTGAGCTCCTTGAGGAGTTTTTTTTACTTCCTTTCTCTTCTTAGCACCTAACACTGTGCAAGGTAAACAGAAAATAATTAAGAAATGCTTGCTGACTAGACTAAACTAATGGGCTCCTAGGCAGCAATTGAGACTGCTTGGGGGCCCATAGTTTTACCCCAGGAGAGGCCTGTGGTCTAATCCCAGGGGTACAAACCCCACCATCCCTAGATAGTCAATTGTTGATCAAATATTATCTCATTTTTGTCTCCTTTTAAAATTTCTATTTCATTGAAGTTTTATGATTCACATAATTAATAGCACAATGAAATTTTTATAAATAATGGTTTATATGTATATATATATACCAGGGATATGTAAATTTTTTTTCTTTTTTACTGATAGAGATGCATGATCAAAAATGTTTGGGATCCACTGACCTAGAAAAATGAGAGCTTAAATGACTCGCCCAGGTTCACAAAGCCAGGATGTGACAGAAGTTGAATTCGAATTCAGTTCTTCCTGGTACCAAGGTCAGCTCTCTCCCCACCATGCCAAGCTACCTTTCCATTGTCATGATGTTATTATTTCAGAGTCGGAGAACCTAGTTTCAACATTCTGGCTCTACTACTTCCTACCTGTGCAACTTTGAAACGAGTGGCTTAGTCTGTTTGGGCCTCAGTGTCTTCATCTGTAAAATGAGGAAGTTAGATCAGAAAACTTCTGAAGTCTAACAACCAGCTCTAGATCTACAATCTTCTAGTCACAGTTTCCTTACTTGGAAAATGGGAGGACGGACTAGATTGTGGGTTGCTACAGACCTTTCCATACAGTGGTGTGCCAGAATTATTTGGGAGGACTCCATTGTTAAATTTCCAGTGTTAATATCAACACCTTGGAAATCAGCAAGTACTCCAAGTCAAGACTGGAGTTACAGTTTGCCCTTTATCTATATTTAAGTAGGTGATGGAGAAAATGTTAATAGTCCATTAAACTCTGAAAATGTATCCAACATGGATTTTTAGAGAGTCTAGCTGTTAAACATTTACCAGCACGGCCCTCCTTCTCTGTTTCCAGCTTCATTTATTTCAGTAACTCTGAATGAGAATGGGAGCAGATAACATAAATGTGTGGACTAGATCATTCATTTTACTTACAGGCAAGGCAGATTTAAAGCCAGATTCGTATAAGGGAAGTAAAGTGGAGCAGGACTATATTGTTGAGCAGAAATCTAGAATGACAAACAGCAAGGCTAGCCAGAGCTTCTTGTAACATGGGATTCAACAAACAACACGTGTCCCTGGGGTCCAGGTCCATGAGTCCTATGTTAAAGCCTCTGGGCTACATAGCTCAGTTGCTTAGGGTTTAAATGAAGCCAGTTATCTTGACTTTTGTCCTGCCACTGAACTTTGATGCCTCTGGAAGAGAGACTGAGGCCGACAACTGGGCACAACTCTGCCTCACTTATGCCCAATTCACCCACAAAGACAAGACGTCACCCCACGGTGTCATTGGTCCTCTTCAAAAATGAAGGACCAACAACAAATGAGGCCCAGGTCCCCAAAGGGGTTAGTTAGATGGATTCTCCTCCACATCCAGGGATTCATCCTAAACCTCAGCCAGCATTCTCACTAATGGGTACCAGAAGATAAGTGAGGGTTAAGCTACACAGAGTGTGGATGGATAAATTCAAATTAATCATCACTCCAGGAAGAACAACCCCAGAGTATATATGCCCTTTCTCATGGCGGGTCAGTGAATGGCTCAGCTTGCAAAGTTGTCTCCTAAAAAGCTGACCAACTCTGCAGTTCCCAACAATCTAAAAGAAAAAAAAGAGGCTATATGCATGGAAGACATAGAGAAACTAGTGCAGCTAGGTGGTGACTGCTAGTCCGGGAGTCAGGAGGACCTGAATTCAAATTCAGCCTCAAACACTTAGTAGCTATATGACTTTAAACTTAATCCTTTTTGCCTCAGTTTCCTCACCTGTAAAATGAGCTGGAGGAGGAAATGTAAAACCACTCTAGTATCTTTGCCAAGAAAATGGAGAATCGCATGCCTAAAATAGCTAAACAACAAAAATAACAAAGCCGGGGGCATCGTGGAAAGGGCGCTGGGACTGGAGTCAAGAAGACCCGAGTTCACATCAAAAATTTACTAGATGTATGACCCTGGACAAGTCACAAATGAGATAATATTTTTTGGGGTGGAGGCCCTTGGTAAAATGCCTGGCACACAGTAAGTGTGATATAAGTGCTTTTTCCCCCCTACTCCTACATCACATTAATTTTCTTTTCACTTTAAGAATAACTAACATAGGGGCAGTTAGGTGGTGCAGTGAACAGGGCACTGGCCCTGAAGTCAGGAGAACCTGAGTTCAAATTTGGTCTCAGACACTTGATACTAGCTATGCGACCTTGGCTAAGTCACTTAACCCCAATTGCCTTGCCTTCCCCCCCTCCAAAAAAAAAAATAAGTAATACTACCAATTCTTCATAGTTACTTGATTATGGATTATAAGCTTTATAAAAGTAGGGAGTATACCTTGCCTAAACTTTCTATCTTCTCTAGTGCCTAGCACAGAACTCAGCTCACAGGCTACTTAATAAATGTTTGTTAAGCTGAATTATTTGGTCCACAAGCATTTATAAAGCACCTATTATATAACAATCACCGTGCTTATTGCTGTTACACAGAAACACTAGTAGAATGAAGAGATAAGTACTTTGAGTTTGGGGCTGCAACTTCATTTGAGCTCTAGTTCCCAGTTTTTGGCCAGGAACCTGGGATAAATCACTGTCCTGGACAATTAATTCAATCTACTCCCATCCCATGGCCATCAAAAACAGGGAAGCACTAGGACTATCAAAGATACCTGCTCAGTGATAGACCCCATTTTTTGTTCAAGGGTCTGTAGTCTATGGTCATTTCTAAGAACATGCCCTGAGGACCAAGCTCTTAATCTCTCCCACCAGGAGTGAGATTTGGGGGAAATTCAGAAGTCTTAGATATCATACCTCCCTTAAATGAAGTTGCCCAAACAGCCATGACTGACAATAAAAACACATGTCCTATTGCCTTTTTTCTGGAAGCAATCATGCCTATTAAGGCAATCTTTTCTACCAGTTATCTCCACTTTCCTTAATGCTTGAAATAATGATACAAAGATTTGGAATCAGTCCCAGAGTGGTGTGAACAATAGGTAGCCTAAGAGTAAGGATCCCTGGGCTCCAATCCCAAATGTGACCTCAGGCAAGTCATTAATGATCTCTGGGCCTCAGTTTCCTAGTCTGTAAAAGGATGGGGGGACAGGGAATTAAATAAAGTCACAGATTTCGATGTGAAAAATTAACTAGTTCAGCTCCTTCAAGAGTTTACAATCTAATGTATTCACATGAACATCAGTTCATGTAAAGAGTAGTAAGGGGGAGGCTAGGTGGAGCAGTGAATAGAGCACTGGCCCTGGAGTCAGGAGGACCTGAGTTCAAATCTGGCCTCAGACATTTAACACAAAACTAGCCATGTGACCTTGGGCAAGTCAGTTAATCCCAATTGCCCTACCTTCCCCCCTCCATAAAGCGAAAAATTAAAAAAATTAAAAAAAAATAGAGAGTAGCAAGGGGCAAGCAAACAATATATTCAATGACTACAACCACCACAAAGTAATCCAAAGTTAATGCTGCAAAATTACAAAGAACAAGCACGTCCCCAGAGAAGACACGAGAAGGCAGCTTTACTCCAGTCTACAGGTGTGGGTTATTATATATGTATTTTCAGACTTTTTAATGTATTGAATATTTTTGTGGGTGTTTACTCCTATTCCTCTTTAAAACTATATAGGATGGCTGGGGGAGAAGAAAGGGAGAGAAAGTAGCAGAAATTCTGGAAATATAAAATCAAAATATATCAATGAAATTTCATTTAAAAAACAGGAAGAGGAAGGAAGACAGTGTCACTGGGTCACAAAATATGTGGTGTAAAGTGAAAGAGGATGAAAAGGTAGGAAGGGTCAGGTTTGTGAAAGGCTTAATTATATTTGATGATGGACAGTCTTTCCAATTGTTTCACTAGTACCCCTTCTCCCACCCCATCTTCTCCAATTTTGGATCAACATTTTTCCAGGATGGGGTGTGCCAATCTCTTTTGGGAGTAAAGTGTCCCTCCCTCACCACCATTCCCCTAAGTGAGTTCACTCTTAATTAGAATGTTAAACTCCTTCAGGGTAGGAATTTGATTGGTTTTGGTATATGGGGGGCAGTAAGTGTAGAGCCCTGTTAGACCCCATCTGGGGTCTTCTTGGCAAAGATGTTAGAGTTGTTTGCCATTTCCTTCTCTAGCTCATTTTATGGATGAAGAACTGAGTCACACAGCTAGTGTCTGAGACTGGATTTGAACTCAGGTCTTCCTGACTCCAGGTCCTGATGCTCTAGTCATTGGGCCACCTAGGTGTTAATATCTAATCTTTAGTGGCTACCAAGTTTTTATTCATTCATTCTTAGCATCACCATTAGCTTAATCACCTTGGCTTACAGTTTCAAAGTCACCTTTGATTCTTCCCTCTTCTTATCCTTTTTGGAGTGCAGAACTTGGAATAACAGCACCTGGGTTCAAATCTTGGCCCTGATATTTACTACCTATGTGGTCTCAGGTAATCAATAACTTCTCTGATCCTCAGTTAACTTTAAGCCCTTGTGTCTTTTTCTCTAGACCTTCTGAATTGGTCATCCCGCCTAGGGTCTTATTAGATTGTATTAGGCAAAGCATACGAGATATGGAAGACCAATAACACTTGGGATCATACCTCAGCTCTGCAACTATCTGTGTGATCTTGGACAAGTCACTGCCACTCTCTGGGCCTTAGTTTCCCCATCTCTGAGAGGTATCAGATAATCTCTAAGGAATCTTTTAGCTCTAATTTCTATAGTCCTGTTTTGTGATATTCAAGTCATATTTTGTGGCAAGCAACACAGAAGAAGGATAAATTCAAAACACACTGAGAATATACCAATATCTTATTCTAGATTTGTTAGTTATGGGTCAGGCCAGACATTCTTAACCAGAAACTTTCTGGGGGTCCATGAATTGAGAGAAAGAAAGAATATCATTTTCATATAACTGGCTTCCTTTGTAATCCTATGTATTATTTTATACATTTAAAAAATTACTCTGAGAAAGGGTTCATCAGACAGATAGACAAAAGGGGTTAAGGACCCCTGATATAGGCTTTGATTCTGATGTAACACACCAGGATGAGATTGGATAACTTCTTACATACTTACTTTGCTTGATGATTCATTTAGTTAAGAGGCTTTTTTTTTTTTTTACCCTTTTTAGGAATTCCAAAGCTAGCCCTAGATTCTTGGGGGCTCTAACTAAACAGAAAGCTGAAATTTTAGGTTACATAGACACTCAATTCAATTTTCAAACCATCCTTTTTTTCTTGGTGATCTTGGTGATCCTTTGGATCAATGCCTTTTCTAAGATCACCCATTATCTTAAACTAATATATATTTCTCCAGTAAAGCCTATTCTGAATGATTCTTTAAGGGGTGCAATGAATGTGAACTCTCTAGGGCTATGTTCAGGGAGGGGCTAAGAACTCCAATCAGTTCTACCAAGTTGGAAAGGCTTTAAATATGAGCGTGGTCTTTGTCTGACTTCTAGCCCTGCTGAGTAGGGAAGATGCTATGCACCAGAAAGTTCACCTTGAGATGATGGCTTTTTCCTAGCCATAGCAACTCATGAATTTGCCTACTAAGGCAGCATCATCAGTAGCATCATCATCATCAGTGGTTCTCAACCTTCCTAATGCTGCAACACTTTAATACAGTTCCTCATGTTGTGGTGACCCCCAATCATAAAATTATTTTCATTGCTACTTCATGACTGTAATTTTGCTACTGTTATGAATCTATCTGATACACAGGATGTATTTTCATTGTTACAAACTGAACATAACCCACAGGTTGAGAACCGCTGAATTTATCATCATCATCATCATTCAAATTTATACAGAATTTTAAGGCTCGAAAAGCATTTTATGTAGGTTATCTTATTTGGTTCTTACAACTGAACCATGAGGGTATGAGTTATTATTACCCCCATTTTATGAGAAAAGAGATTCAAGGTAAGTGACTTGTCCAAGGTCATAGGACTATTAAAATATCCAAAAGGGAATCTCCCTGGCTTCAAGTCCATTAGGCTACTTCAGATGGGCATCTGGATCAATGGAAGGATATCCCCACCTCCACCTCCCAAAAAATCAGTACTCCTTAAAGCACATATTTATAGGCATGGTATAACAGAAAGATCACTAGCTAGAAAATCATTTGACCTGGTTTTAATCTCTCTGGGCCTTAGTTTCTTCATATGTAGAATGAGGATAGTAATGAGACTCAATAATTTCTAAAGTCTCTTCTAGCTTCAAAATTCTATAATTCTTTGAAGCATTTAAATATTCAGAACCAAATATCCCAGTACCATAAACTCTCTGGGACTTGAGGCCCATATTTTTACATCAAAAAAATTTTAAATTCAGTTCAAAGGGCTTCATGACTACAAAATAAATGTTTCAATGAAGACTACCAATGTGTCATTTCTAAATAAGAATTGCTTTTGATGTGAAGACATACAGAATTATAACTAATGAAGAGGGAATCAGAGGACTATTGTTATGCTGGTGAAAGTATTCTTATACCTTCTACCTGAATTTGAATGTTTCCTGGAAATGGAGAGGTGGGGGGGAGGAAGGAAGGGAGTGGGCAACCCCTTCTGAGCTCTGTTCCCCTGTCTTCATCTTCTTTTTCTTTTAATAAGAAGCAGCAGATCCTGAAGTCCAAAAGAATCAATTCATTTCAGTGCCCAGGTGCATAAACATAACCATAAGCTCATTTTTATGTAGCAAATGAAGAACTTATGTGTTAAACCAAAACACAGGAAAAAAAACCCAGCAGGAGAACAGGGAATTCAAATCCAGGAGTTCATTGAAAAGGCCCCTTTAAAACCAAAGAACTAACTTTGTCTTTATTTGCAGTTTTGGTGAAATTTTACCTACACTGCCATGTCATTATAAAAATAACTTCAGGGTTCAAGGCAACAATTTACAAAACAACAACAAAATTCTAGTGTTACTCTCATTCTTAATCCAGATGGAATTGACCATTAAAATGACTCTGAAAAACTGACCAATGGATATTCCAACAATCATTTTAATGTAAAGGCCATTTGTGTTTGATATGTTGTGCTTTATTATATTATAGGGGTTGGGGGTGGTGGTTAGGTCATAGAATTTCCATAGCACACTTTTATAATGCATGATGAAAGCCCAAGTTACTCTTTCTCAGTACAGCACTATATAGTCTTCACAAAATAATAAATCAACAAGGATTAAGTGCCTACCATCTGTGCCAGGCACTGTGCTAAGCACTGGGGAGATACAAATACAGAAGTGAGACAGAGCCTGCTCTCAAGGCTATTAGTGATAGACAGGACTTCAGCATCATCACAAAATTATCTTTACTATTGTAACTGGGTTAATACTAGTCAATGCCAAGCCAGGTCATCCAAAGGGCATACCACGCGATAAAAAATATTTTTACATTTCTATGCCAAGGGCTGATTTTAGATGCTGGGTGGCAGAATCATTCCAGATTCATTCTGATTGCTACTGTCATTTGCTGCGGTCAATCCATGGGGAAACAAAATTGTCAGAGATTTCTAGGAGTCAATGGCATTTTGATAATGCCTCGGTGTGGAAAAAAGCCTGCTGCTTAATTTGGTCTGAAGTCACCTCTGAACCAGCTCTTGGAGCCACCATTCTTCTCAGTGTGGAGATCAGTATTTCTCAGTTTCCAAGTTCTCAACTACCTCAAGAGATCACAGAATTCTTAAAAAAAAAAGTTTTAACTAAAATTTATTAAATTCACTTAAAGATTTTGGGGAGGACTCTAGCTGTTTAAGATGCTTGGGTACTTTTTTTAGAAGGTAGAGGGCAATTTTAAGGGATATTACAAAATAAAAAATAAAAACGCCACAACTCAAAAAAAGTTCAAAACTCTGCCCACTCAGCATTCTGTACTTGGCTTTAACTAATGTAGGTCACAGCCAATGTTTTCATTTATTTTCAGTCCTGTTACATCAACAATTGCACACTGCCTAGAGTTATATGGGGTAACACATTGCCTACTACCGTGTGTATTGTGTATGATCATGGTTTTGATGATTCAACCAGAGTGAATCAGCTTTGTGCAATGGAACTCCAATACTAAAAGATTGTTAAGATAAATGATTGTGTTACTCTTAACAGCGATCAAACCAAAATTCTTAGATCTCATCTACAAACCTAATATTTTTAGAATTTACTCCTTTTTTAAAATACTAAAACAATCTAAATGGACTGAACTTAGGAAAAGCTGTATTTTGCATGAGTTTTTCTAAAAGCAAGAAGTCAGCATCTGTCTCAACAATGTCACTAAGACATTAGTGAAAAGGTATGTCTGTGCCAGTAGAAACCTAGACTAAAATAGAGAACTGTGAATTATTAAACCAAAAAGACTTATAATGATAATTATCTAAGTGTTAAAATTCTTTGGAGAGGGAGGGGGTTTTGAATTAATTTTTTAACAGCCTCAGTTTTTCCTTTTACTTCTTTGACAGTTGGGATATTAAAAACTTAGCTTGATCCTATAGCTGACAAAACTACAAGACCCAAGGGAACTGCTGTCCCCATTTATATAATGGAAGACTATACAGTGTTTTCAATGACCCCAAGCTATTCTCTGAAACAAAAATCCTATTGTTAAACACCAAAATTCTCCTAGGGATACTGTATGACTACAAATCATGAAATATCAGTCATGAATTACCAAACAACACAAATCTCAAGTGGCCCAAAGGACAATGGGGGAGATGGATGGTGGGGACACATAGGCTGCCAAATGCTTCCAAAGATGATGTGCATGAAAGAAATAGGAAAAGGGAAATCATCCAGAAAATTTGGTTGGAAAAGATGGTGGGTGGGTCATGTCATGAGCAAAGGATAACAAACAGACAGATGCAAGCGCCCCACTGGTACCCTCAAAAATGTTCAAAGGGCCCAAAAGGAAGTCTCTACCATATTGAACAGATGGAGGATTTATGAGAAGCCATGGATAAGAACCACACATGATTAAAAGGCATGGATGGGTTGCAATCTATCCACATCACAAATTCATTGAAGGATTGAAGTATTCATTTCCATCCTACTAGGATGAATAATTAGAACATCTGGGTGAAATATTCTTCTCTCTTTAATAGTAAAATTGAAATTATAGGTAGCATTAAAAAAAACAAACACAGCAAGGACAATCATGTTAAAGAACGTGTTTGCTTTCCTCCTTTTGGTAGAGAAGTGAAGACTATAGGTAAAGACTGAGGCATACTTTGTTTGATATAGCTAATGTGTTTTTTGTGTTTTGTAGTGAGGGATGGTTCTACTGGGTGGGGTTAGTAGAGGATTAGAAGGAAGTGGTTAGGGAAGAGTCTTTGGGAAGAAATAGCAAAATTGTTTTTTTTTTTAAAGAACATCAATAAAACATTTATTTAAATAAGAATGTATTTTCTTCTAGGACATAAAGACAGTATAACTTACTCTCTTTAGCTGTTCAAAGTCCTGGAGTTGTTTCGCAACAGTAGTAATGGGTTTGAACTGAATCATCCATCCTCCCTTGTTCTTTTTCTTCTTGTGATTACAGTATAAAATTAATTTGTCTACAAGTGGATAGAACTATACTACCATCAATTATGCCCTGGCAGTGACTACTAAAATGTCAGGGAGTCTTGGAATTATTTTCTAAAGATTTCACAACAAAATAACAGAAGTGGAACAATATACCAAGAACCAATCCACACAATCATTTTGAATGTTCCTGAAACTGTTTTTAAAAGTATAGAGCATTCTATATTAAAAAAGAGGAAGGTTTTAATTGGTTTCCATGTAACTTCTTGCTTAATGATAGCTACTGATTCCATCAACTGATAAAGTATTTTTAAACTTTCCAGGACAGTCTCATGTATTTTCCCAAGAATAGTTTATAACTCTACATAGGGTCTTTTCCAGAAATTTTCATTCATCTCTTTATTTTGGTATTTATCTCTTCATCTTGGACTATCCCCATATCTCTCAATTAATAACCCAGAACACACTGTCCAAAACCATAGGAAGAGATTTCGTGAAGAACCAAATGGCCCATGGTATAAGATAACATTAGGGATAGTGTTTGGGCACTAACCATCCCGAAGAAAACACATCAGTGCAGTTTACTGCCATTGTGGAAAGGAAGAACTAGCAAGTACCCAACAACTAGTCTGAGCTCAATGCAAAAAGAACATGGCATTCCTTAAGTCCATGTTTTTCTATTTAACAAATGCAAACAGAAATGTCAAAATCTAAACAATGAAAAGAATTTCCTTAAATAGTTACTTTGGAAATAAAATACAATAGGTATCTAATGAAGAATTTTTTCCCTCTTAGGAGCATTATAGAAGTCTCTATCTGCCAAAATAGAAAAGCTTCTTTTTTTAAAGGTTGTACCTATAAAACCTTTAAATCTTTTACCTACAAAACTGAAATCTATAACTTTTATAAAATATTCCCCACCAAAATTACACCTTTTCTTAAGCTGACCTATCCAATAATAATAATAGGGCGAGAAGGGACCTCATGAAATCACTCAACCTGATCTCCTTGTCTTTGGATAGACCAATCTCTAAACTGAACCAGAGGGAAGGATGTGCCGTTTTTGAAAGACACCTCAAGGTGGAAAGTTCATTTCACTCAGGCATTCCAGAGTTTAACTATGAACCCTTCATTTGTGAGTGTGCTGCCATCAGTTAACATCAAAATTAAGATGCATACAAGCATTAATGGGAAAAAGAGGAAACGAGATTGTGAAATCAGCAGAATTCAAAGGCACCAGCTTGCTTGGCTGAATGGGGCAATAGTCTAACAGGGGTGGGGAGCCTGCAGCCTCAAGGCCACATGTGGCCTTCTAGGTCCTTGGGTTCAGCCTTTTGAATGAGTCCAACTCTTACAGAACAACCCCTTTTATTAAGAGAATTTGTTCTGAGAAGTTTGGATTCAGTCAAAGGGCCGCACTGGAGGACCTAAAAGGCTACAGGTTCCCCACTCCTGGAATCTAGAATAAGTAAAGGAAGCATAGTCACACAGGGAAGGAGTGAGCAGACCATAAGGAAGTATGATTCAATTGGTAAATAGTTGCCTCGTGCTCAAGTTTCTTCTCCTAATGCTCTCTCCCCAGCTAATTCAGTTCTCTCTGGGCAGTTTGGGATCCAACACTGAAACTATGGATTTGAATTGGTATGAACCCTTAATTTGTTCCAGCTCAAAATCTCTCTGGCAAAACAGGTCATAGTATTCTAAGACTGTCGATTTAGAGCTGGAAGAGACCTTGGGGAGGCGTCTGAATCCCCAGTGCTTATTACAGAGCTTGGAACATGGCAGGTACTTAAAAAATGCTTTTTCTCTTCCCTTCCCCTTATGATTGGTAGAAGGAAAATACGGAAGGAGGAGCAATATAAAAGGATTTTAAGTTTCCATAAATGTGCTATAATTTTTAAATGGCCCAATAATAATACATGTTTTGTACAAATGTCAGGAAATGAGCTAAACATTATACCTAATAACAAATATTAATTAACACAACGTTTTCCTGGCATTTTCAGTAGTCTTCTAGAGGGAAAGAGTTTGTCCTATTTCCATTCCTGAACATGAAGTGGAAGAAAGTGATTAAGACCAAATTTATGCAGTGTTCCTATAGTAGTGAAAGAATTCTTACAGTATAAAACAATTTCCCACCAATTATTGTGATTCATTACATTTTCAACTGAGAGGAAGGCAGGGAGTGTAATGATCAGAGTGCTGGCCCTGGAGTAATGAAGACCTGAGTTCAAATTTAGTCTTAGACATTTGTTGGCTGTGAGACCCTGGGCAAGTCCCTTCATCTACATTTGCCTCAGTTTCCTCATCTGTAACATGGAATTCATAACAGCACCTACCTACCGGGCTTGTTGTGAGGTTTAAGTGGGATAATATTTATAAGGATTTAAGACATTTGGCACATAATAAATGCTTAATTCACATGTGTTTCCTCCCTTCCTAAAAGGGAGCCTTCCTCCACCTCTTACAACCAGAACCACAAATGCATAACCAGAGAAGTCGCTTGGAGACAAAATGCATGTTGGTCAGTGGTCTGAGAACAGGATAGAGACACCAGAAGTTACTGTTCTATCTCATCCCATTCTAATACTGATGGGAGAGAGTAAGTTTTTGCCATAGATTGGTAGCAGTCTTCTAACTGCTACCAATGCTCTGGCATGATGTTCACTGTTCGCTCAGCAAGAATTTGGTGGGAATATTCCCAAAGGCTGGTAAATCGCTTTGGAGGGAAGCACCAGTACAGTGTAGGACTGAATGCAGTACTGTTTAAAAGTAACAGTCCCTGTCTGTGCTCCGACCTACACCAGCCACTCACCTCAGAAAACCTCTGCCCCGCTTAGTGCTCAAGATTGCTGGCAGCTGCCACACGTTCTGGGATTGCTAATAGCTACCACCTCCAGCTGTCAGAAAGGCATCCATGTACAAATATCGTGAATAATCTCTTCCAGTTCCCCAAGATCCGTGCTGCTGCCTGGCTGCCTCTCTGTGGGCTGACTAGGAGACACCTGAGATAAAATTCTGGGTCCAAACATAAACTAGTGAAGTCGAAGTGCTTTCTGCTTTTTAAATTGCATTTGCTCACTCAATTCGGTAAAAATGGAGGTGCAGCAGCTGTTGAATGAGAGAATCCTTGGAAATCCCCTACAGATGTTTGCTAACTTTGGATAAGAACTTTATTATCTACGAGTCATTAATTACCCATTAACAAGTAACTAGGGGACATTGGTAGCAACCTTAGGGCTTCCTTGCCAAAGCTAGAGCAGAATGACGCATTTAATACCAGGAAGTAAAAAACGCTGAGATGATTCTCTGATGATGCCTCAATCCTCCCTCACCCCAATTCTGTGTATTTTACTCATACTGAATAAAAACAGGTCAAATTCCATTACCGGAAACTCCAAGAGCTTCAATGATGATAATATACTACTTCCATCTGGGTGGAAGGAAGAGTCAAGAAAAGGAAGAGGAGTCAGAGCCTGTAATTTCTTTGGTGTGGGGCATTCCTTGTAAGGAAACTGCCTCTACCCATGCATGTCTTTAACTGCTCTAGTCAGAGTTTACTTGTGGTACTAGGGCAGCAGTTCTCAACCTGTGTGTTATGTTCAATTTGTAACAATGAAAATACATCCTGCATATCAGATATTTACATTACGATTCATAACAGTAGCAAAATTACAGTTATGAAGTAGCAATAAAAATAATTTTATGGTTGGGGGTCATGACAACATGAGGAACTGTACTAAAGGATCATGGTGTTAGGAAGGTTGAGAACCACTGTACTAGGGTAATAAGTCTTCCCCAAAGTGAGAAATAAAGACTCTTCAGGTCTTCCAGAATCCTGCTGGAGGTCATTCTAGTCACCAGGTCTCAAATACCACTTGAAATAAATTGGTCATCAGTTGGGACTTGAGCATCTTGTAATAGGGCCCCATAATATATGAAAAGTTATGTAGTTGCAATCTAGTAGAAAGCAAATTCAAATTATAGATATCCAGATTGTCCAAACACAAATTGCTCTTGGCTAAAACAAATTTCCTTTGAGATAGCTCCTATACAGCAAACTACTGTAATGTACTTAAAAGCATTTGATTTACACACAATTCTTCAGGAACACATCAACTAGGGAAAGACAGGTACCCTGCACAGAGTTTTTCTGAGTTTGGACGTTATAACAGGATTGGATCTGTAATAAATGTGGAAGAGGCTGAGGCTCTGACATCCAAAAGTTTATTGATTTAGTGAAGTTTAATATGTAGAACAGAGAAGGGAAGAAATCCATATTAAGGTGAAAGGTAAATGAGAAGCAAAACAATGCTGGGCCTGTGTTTTTTTAAAATGATTAAAGAATAATCATTATTATAGCTGGCAATTATGTAACACTTTTAAATTTTGCAAAGTCACATAAATATATACACATATATAAACATACACTTGTGTGTATATACACATGCATATGTACATATACACACATGCGCATGCACACACACGTAATTTCATCTTCACAAAAAACCTGTAAGGTAGGTGGAAGCTTTCAGTTTCCTCATCTGTAGAATGAAGGGGTGGGACCAGATGGCTTCTGAGGTCTCCCACCCCTAGATCCAGGACTAAATGACCTCAAAAGTCAATTCCAATTCTAAATTTCTGATCCAATGAGCACCATTTTGTAGATGAAGGAAACTGACATTCAGGAAAGGCTTAGTGATTTGTCCATGGTCACACATCTATTAAGTCCTGGAAGTAGAATTTAAAACCGAGTCTTCCTGACTTAATTTTTTTTTTCTTTTTGGAGGGGGGAATGCAGGGCAGTTAGGGTTAAGTGACTTGCCCAAGGTCACATAGCTTGTAAGTGTTGAGTGTCTGAGGCCAGATTTGAACTCAGGTCCTCCTGACTCCAGGGCTGATGCTCTATTCACTGTACCACCTAGCCTCCCCCTGACTTAATTTCAATAGTTAATCCTTGCTATATCTCAAGGAAATACAATTGAAAATACTTTTTCAAAAAGTCTTTTATTTATATAGACTCACATTTATATCCTGCCTCAAATTTCATTACCCCCCCCCCCCACACACACACATACACACACATACATTAAAATAACACACAGAAACAGCAAGAAGTAGGCTGACCAGTCTGCAAGGTAGCTGTTCAATACTGTCTTTCAGAATTTCACTACATTCCACTCTCTAATAACGTTGAAATTCCTCAA
>CM053588.1:118478459-118492583 GCA_028646515.1 Pseudochirops corinnae | reverse complement strand
ATCTAAGAACCTGTGCTAGCAGCCACCCTGGGTGTGCTGGGGTGCTTGCTGATACAAATACTCTCAAAGCTCTACCAATGACTCTACCAATGCCCTCTTTCCATGGGACAATAAGGACATCTTCTTGGAATATCATCTTTTTTTCTTCTATATAAGGTATTGTCAAAGGTACCACCTTGTACTTTACTATACATTATATGAACAGGTATTAAATTAAACTATACAGTTAAATTCTCCTGACCAACATGGTGCTTCCTTCTCCCTTTCCCCTAGAAAAGGAAAAGACTATAAGTAAGTAATTGCAAATTTTAGATGAAATTGTGAAAATGCATATGTTTCCTGTCACATATTAACAAAGGTAAAAGTCAACAAGGATTTATATTGCTTGCATTTAGTGTGAGTATGGCACTCAATGCTTTAAGTACTAGGGACACAAAGACAGAAAAGAAACACTCTCTGCCCTCAAAAAGTTTTTATTCTTATTAGAATCATAGAAACACAGAATTCAAGAACTGGAAGGGGCCACAGAGGCTATCACTTCAAATGACCAAGAATCCTCTCTGTGAAATCACCCCAGCAGGTGTGATTATTCAGCCTCTCTGAAGAACTTCAATGAACTCAATATATCCAGAGATAGCCCATTAGGTGGTGAAGTGTCTAGAGCACTCGACTGGGAATCAGGAAGACTCACCTTCCCGAGTTTATATCTGACCTCAGATACTTACTAGTTGTGTGACCCTGGGCAAGTCATTAACCCTCTTTGCCTCTGTCAAATGATCTGGAGAAGGAAATATCAAACCACTCCACCATCTTTACCAAAAAAACTCCAAACAGGGCCATGAAGAATAGGACACAGTTGAAAATGACTGAACAAGTAGGAAAAAAAAGAATTGGTCAGTTCTTCTTGTTAAGTCATTCCAGTCCTGACCCAACAAGTCACTTTGGACACAACTGAGCAATAGCCTGTTACATTTTTAACTGGCTCTAACTGGAATAAAATAAGTCAATAATAGCTAAACTTGGATGTAATACAGCCTGTTATCTACTGCCTATACCTGTTAAGCTGGAGGGGCAGAGGAGAAACAGAAGGCTGATATTCTCCTGAATTACAAGGGGGTTGTAAGTGTGGGGGAAGTGTGTCTAGGCCACAGAATGAGTAACTTAAGCAGACTTTTAAAAGACCTAAGTTGAAGTCTGCTCTCATGTTCCATTTCTGAGAACCACAATTGTATCCAGACAGGAAACAGGTTGACTTCCTTGTCTTCTTTCAAGTCTCAATTACAATCCCATCTTCTCAAACAGGCCTTTCCTGGTCCCCTTCCATGCGAATGCTTTCCTTCTGAGATTTACCTCCCAATTTACACTCTCTCTCTCTCTCTCTCTCTCTCTCTCTTTATATATATATGTGTATGTGTATATATATGTATACATGTGTATATATATATATATATATATATACACACACACATATATGAATATATATATATATACCCTATATACATAATCTGAATGTGCATAATTGTTTGCATGTTGTCTCCCCTTTTAGGATGTTTAGCTCCTTTAGGGAAGGCACCCCACTTTTGCTTTTTTTTTTTGCAACCTTGACATTTAGCAAAGTGCTTGGAAAGCAGTAAAGACTTAATAAATACTTGTTCACTTGCCTTGGCTAGCCCACATGATAGATTTCTGTCATCATTAGATTAGAGTATTACTGACTGGTACACAGAGCTAGCTACTAGGGCTATTTCTGCTGCTGGGAGGTCACTTGTTTTCTTTGTCTGTACTAAGATTAGAGAAGACTAAAACAAAAATCATCAATGGAATGGGTTCTCTCCTCCGACCAGAACTATTGCTGGTTGTAGAAATAGGACTATAACCTCTGCTCCTTCTGTCAGGTCACATTCCAGCCTTTTGGCCCCCTCAACATTCCACAAAAGTTAAGCCCTCACACCCCACACTCTGACACTGCACAGCCAATTCTACTATAAAGTAAACAATGAAGACCTCCTCCATTCTAAATCAGTCCAAAAAGCTCTATCACAATGGCTACCATATATGGTATTTGCTCCAGGATTCATTTGTCAGCAAAGCAATAAGTTTTTAGAAAAAAGATTCCTACTGGTTCTGAATCAGGACCCACTTTCATCATCTATTGGAAGGGTGGAGTAAGGAGGAAGGGAATACAAAATTACCCCAGACAAATTTCTCAAGATCATAGATTGAAGGTTCAAAGTGACATCAGAGGCCAACTAGTGCAACCTTGACATTTTACAAATGACAAGTTGCAGTCCAAAAAGGGTGAATGACCAGCTTAAGGTCACAAAGGTACTAAGTGGGAGAACTGGAATAACCCAGTCTTCTGATGCCAAACCCAGCATGCCGATTACAGTTTCTCCTAGGGTTTTTAGGAAATCACAGGCCTTGCAGCTGGAAGTGATCCTTAGGTGAGGTAGTACAACTGCCTCACTTTTCAGAAGAGGAAACTAACTCGGAGAGAAGTAAAGGATCTTGACCACAGGTAATTAATGGCAGCAGCAAAAACACAAACCACCCATTCAGTTAACACAGCCAGATCCAATGGTATTTCCTCACAGTCCTACATAAGATTACACCTTAGTCAAATCCTGCTTCTAAAAGCTGTGACCTCTGGCAGTTCATTTCTCTGGGACTCAGTTTCTTTACCTGTGAAATAATCCTTCTCTGGGACTCAGTTTCCTTACCTGTAAAATGATCCTAGGACAAAATACCCACAATAATACTTTAAAACTAAATTCCAGGTCACCTCTGGCTACTACTGTCCCTCAAAATTAATCTAGGTGGCAGCCTCAGTTTTGGGTAAAGGAATTTCCTTTACCAAAAAAGTCCCCTTCTGAACTTTACTTCCTCATTCATAAAATGATGGGGTTGGTTGTGCTATTTTGTCTCCTTGGTCCCTTTTCAACTCTCAATCTATGCTCTTGTATTATGAGATGCCCTCTGATGCAGAACCTGGGTCACCTGGTCTTCCACTAAAGAGGAAGGGATCCTTCAGGAACAACTCTACTCAAGCTGGAAATGGATTATGATTTGTCTGATTTGATCCCACTGCGTAAAAATTACAGGGTGGCAAATTTTGTGGCGGGGGGTGGGGGGTGGGAGGGGGATTGTCTAACAATTAAAGTTGTCTAAAAGTAGGATTATGTGCCTGAGTAGGTAAGAAGCATGCTTTCCTCCCTGAGGAATTTCCTCCCTTCAAATAACAACTTGACTACCCCTGAGTGAATCGGTAACAACACTAAGTAGAGACTAATAGGCAGACTGTGAGGCAACTCAGAACTCTAAGATTCTATGATACAGGAATAGATTTCACTTTATTCCTTGGACAGATGTATTCAGTTATCTCATCATCCTTGGTTGAATATTAGCTCTCTCATCTAAGTTCACCCAATGTGTTCTGTAAAGTTTTCAGGAAGACCTGATTTGAGTCACTGGTTTTGTGGCCATGGACAAGACCCTTGACCTCCCTAAGTCTCACTTTTCTTATCTGTAAAAGAGGGATAACAATACTTCCAGGGACATGGTAATGATATAAATAAAGCACCTTGAGAACTTCAAAGTGCCAGATGAATGCCTGCTACTGTTTAAATGAGACTTCTCATTAAAACCAAACTATAGGGAGCTGATGGGACAACACAGACGGTAAGTTGCTCTAATATAGTGAATTATTTATCATAAAGTCAGTGCAATATGCATTCACTATTGCATGCTATTTTCAATATCTGACCCACAACTGCTATTTTACTTGGGGAACTTCTGACTATTATACTTTATCATTATTTGCTTATACTCATAGAGAGTTTTATATTTACCAAGTAATATACACACATACACACACAAACTATCTCATACATGCCTCAAAACTCCACAAACAGTATGAATATTATCACCCTTATTTTAGAGATAAGGAAACTGAGGCACAGTGATTAAGTGACTTGATTTAAAGCCCAGAGCTAATAGCAAAGCCAAAATCTGAAGATAAGCCCTTGTAATAGGAATGAAATTTGAGGCTCCCTTTGCATTGCTAAGCTAAGAGGTACTTAGCACCTGATTTCAAATTAAGCCTCTGTTAAAGAAATAGAAGGTATGAACCCCTGTTGCTGATGCAACAGGAAGGGGCTGAACAGGAAACCCCTGTTGCTGACCTGACAGGATGGGGATGAATAGGGAGGAGCAATACTGTATATAAGAAAAAACCCCAGCTAGGAAAGTCAGAATTTCCTGGTAACTTGTGGTGGCAGAGCTTCTTCTGAGGGCCAGCCAAATTGCTGAGGATATCCCAAGGGCGAGCTGGACCTGCTGAGGACTTCCAAGGGCCAGTCAAGCTGCTGAAGACTTCCTAGGGCTAGCTGGAGCTGCCAGAGGAAGCATGACTGTGGTGTCAATACTGTGTCTGTTTGTGGCTTTGTTAAGCTTTGACTTTCCAGCAATAGAGACTATGAAAGATTTAAGGTAGACTGGACACTGTGAGCTTCAGCGTGGAACAGGAACTGCATGGAGAGCTGGACAAGGAGCTGGGAGCTGTCTGCCTTTGAACCCAGGTGACAGTTTGGTGAATTCAAGTAGGAGAAGGGACCATGGAAGGGAAACCATGAAAACTGAAAACCTGCCCTGAATCAAGATGAAAAGACCTCTCTGTGAATATTGAGTAGTGACTGACCCTGATTTGAGGTTTTGCTCTGGGAAGAATTGTGTGATTTGGCCAGATGAGACTCTGGGCAGCCGTTGAGCCCCATTGGCTTTGAAAACCCAGATGTTGGTGCTTCCCTCTCTGGTAACTAAGTATGGATGTAATGGTCAGACAGCTGGAAGCCCTGTCTGTTGAATTGTGTTATTTTCTATTGAATAGTGATTGATGGAATTGTAATTTATTTGTGATTGTACTTTTGATTGAATTTAGGACTCTGTGATTGACTAAATGAATATACTATCCAGGGGTGGAGTACTTTGACTTTTGTATTTTATGTCGCTTAAAGAGGCAAATGATTGAGTGACTAAATGAATGTACTTTGTTCAAAACTATGTGACCACTCTGGTGAAAACTATGTGGCCATTTTAGTGATAAGTTGTAAGATTGTGAATGCTGTATTTTGATTTTCTGTGAATGTTTTGCTCTGATTTGTTATTGAATAAATAGAGTGTTTACTATACTGTGTAATCAGAACCTTGAAAAGCTGTTCACATTAGCATTCTTCTAGAACAGCAGTTCTCAACCTGTGGGTCGTGACCCCTTTGGGGGTCAAATGACCCTTTCACAGGGGTCACCTAAGACCATCAGAAAACACATTTCCCATGGTCTTAGGAACCGAGACACCGCTCTTCTATCCATCTCCAGGCGAGTCCGCCCACATGCAGATATGCCCAGATACAAGTATTAAAGGGTCAGGGCATCAGGAAGGTTGAGAACCACTGTTCCAGAAAGCTTCTCATGCTTGGCTTTACAGCCCTTTAACCTCATATCCAAAATTTATACCGCTAAAGCTCTTCTGCCACAGGGAAAGAGGGAATTTCATTTAATGTTTAACAACTCAATAAAAAATTGCAGTAGCTTGTTGTTATTCA
Organism: Pseudochirops corinnae; assembly: GCA_028646515.1. NCBI lineage: Eukaryota > Metazoa > Chordata > Mammalia > Diprotodontia > Pseudocheiridae > Pseudochirops > Pseudochirops corinnae. Next base: position 118,486,985 of record CM053588.1, on the reverse strand, counting down.
GTCGTGTTCGACTCTTCATGACCCCATTTGGGGTTTTCTTGGCAAAGATTCTAGACTAGTTTGCTGTCTCCTTCTCCAGCTCATTTTACAAATGAAGAACTGAGGCAAACAGGGTTAAATGACCTGCCATGGGTCAGGCATCTAGTAAGTGTCAGAGCCTGATTTGAACTCAAGAAGATTCCAAGCCCAGGGCTCTATCCATTGCACCACTTAGTAGTAGCACAGATATTACCACTACCAGTCTGAAGACTCATATTTTGAGGACCAGAAAGGTTGGGATGGCCAAGGATACAAAGGTCAGTCCTTGTCCTAAGGCCTGCTTCCCAGACTTAGAGCATCAGCTCTCTCCTACTATACCACACTGTCTTGTCTAATTGCACAAATGTATAACAGACACTTCCTTTAACTATCACCATGGAAAAAACCCACAAATTTCTCTGTTCCACTATCCACAACCTTTTGAGAACAATAAATTATTTCCTCTTCCTTTAGCTAATAAATAAATCACCATTGTGCTCTTATTAAAAGCCATAACAATCCTGGCAACAAGAGCTTCTTCCTAGAGTCAATAAAAGATCTTACAAGGGCAGAAAAATGTAGAACTGTTTCCCACGTGCATGTACCATAGCAGATTTCTCAGAAACGTGTGATTCCATGTGCCCACACACATAATGGTCAAACACAGCCCCATGAGTTTGTGCATTTTGAGCCTACTGTGATAAATTTGGAGAATGTGTAAAGCATTCTGGTAGCAAACAAGATGTCATTATCAGTAACGAAACCAAGCTAGCCAGCCACCCCAAAAGGAATTGCTTTACTAAAACATGTGAGACAGACAGATATAAATCAATCACAAAAAGGAGGCCAAAAATAATACCTGACATTTATATAAGATTTTAAAGGTGTCAAAGCAATTTTCCGTACATTACTTCATTAGATGCTCACAAGAATCTAGAAAAATAAGTAGTAGATGTCAGAGTGGGGATTTGAACTCAGGTCTCCCCTGGCTGACCTATATCACCCAGCCTTCTCAATAGTATTTGCTACTAATATACTAATTCGAGGGAAAGATACTTGAAACACATCAGGAACAAAAAGGGTGCTGGTTGCTAGGGAGACAAAGATGAAAAGTAATGTCATCCTTTCCATCAATAATCTTCCAATCTAGTTTAGGGAAGTATGAGGCATGCACAGATAATAAAGAGTTGTGGTATCATGAGGTCAAAGGAAAGATTCAGGCAAAGTACTCTAGGAAAATCTGAAAAGGAAAGAATATTTTCACTTGATGAACTCAGGGAAGGTGACATCTTGGTAGAGCCTTAAAGGATAAGTAAAGACAGTCAATATGGTATAGCAGTGAAAAGAACACTGGGTGTGAATTTTGTTGCTTCTCTTAAGCAAGTCATTTTGTTCCTCTAGGCCTCAGTTTCCCCATCTGTCAAATGAGGGGCTTGTCATCTCTAAGAACCCTTCTCCACCTCTAAATATATGAGCCTGTAATTCCAAAAGGTAAAGATAAGGAGAGATTAGAGTGCAGCTAGCATTACTGTGAGGAGTAAGGCCCCCACCCTGTCATTTTAATGGAATTCAGAACTCCTGGGTAAAGAATTTCCTTCCACCAATATAGGTTAGCACGTTCTCTGCAACTTATAGCAGTCTTAGAGAGTTACCCAGAGCAATCAGAGTTAAAAGATTTGCCAAGGGTCACCCAGCTACCCATGCATGGGATATTTACCTCATCTTCCTGGTTCAGAGGCCCCCTCTCCGTTCATCATACCCATGCTGCTCAGTGTTAAGTGAATTAATAAAAAAAAAAAAATCAGCATTTATGGCAATAACATCAGACAGTACTCAAGAATCCAGAAACAAGTAATCAGGAGACCTGTGAGAGCATAAGTGGGAGTCCCAACTCCAACATGTATTCTCTGGACGACTAGTGAGCAAGGTGCTTGCTTAATTCTCTAAGACTCAAGTTCCTCATCTGTAAAATAAAGGAGATGGTCTAGATGGCCTTGGGATCCATGCCCCAAGACCCACAATTACTTTAGTAAGTAAAGTTCTGCCTTAGAATCTCTTACTATTTATAGGCAGGAGTATTTCCTTAGGTGGCATTGTAGATAGAATACTGGCCCTGGAGTTAGGAAGACCAGACTTAAAAACACTCTAGTTTTGTGTGACCCAGGGCAAGTCACTGAACCTTTGTTGTTGTGAGGATCAGATTAGATAATGTTTATAAAAAGCACTTAGTGCAGGGCCTGAATTAGATAAGAATTGTAAAAAGCACTTTGCATTGTGTCTGGCACATAGTAGATGTTATATAAATGCTTATTCTCTTCCCCCCATACATCCTGCTTACCTCACAACTTGTCTCCCCTTCAGACTTCACCTTCGTTTACAAGAAATTAATTTTTGTTCATTTGCATATATATTTAAAGGCAGTCGTGGAATGTTAGCACTTAGAAGATCCTCAGAGATTTTTTAGTCAACTCAATCCTCTATTTTATGAATGAGGAAATTGAGCCCCAAAGAAGGGAAATACTTTGCTAAAAATCAGAGAAATAATTAGTGACACATCAGGTTGGAGATCATCCCCTTCCAAATCCAACCATCTTACAGTTGATTTGATATATTTTTTATATGTAATTGTTTTCTATCCCTGCAAAAATATATTTTCCCTGTATTTTGTAACACAATCAATCCCTCAAAAGAATTCAAATACAGTCAAGTAATTATTAAATGTCAGCAATTAATGGGCATTTATTTATTGTCCAGATTATCCATACACAAGATGAGAATATATAGAAATACACACATGGCCAGAGTCAGTCTCCTGGACTTAGATATATACAGGATATCCCAAAAGTCTTAGTGCAATTTTAAGCTATTTAAACTTACCCTGAGGAGAGGGTAAAATGTCCCTTCTATTGAATAATAGATCAGGCTGCAACCCAACTGTCCTACGCAAAAGCCACAAATTTGGTTAATACTTCTTCCATTATCCCTGGAGAGCTTTCTATAGAACAAAGCTCACTGCATTCAGAATAAAGAATGGTAGTCAAGGTAGTGTTCACCCATGCAGTCTAGACAAGATAAATAGAAGGTGTCCCAAATATTACCTACTATGTGCTGGATGCTTATATTCTCCCATTTGTCCCTCTCAACAGTCCTGGGAGGGAGGTGCTATAATTATCTCCATTTTATAGTTAAGGAAAGAAGTAGTTTGCCTATAGTCAAGCAAGGAGACAGCAGCCTAAGTGGTTTATTTACACTCTTTGGTATAGTTCCATCAATGCCATAAGCACAGCCTTTCTCAGAGTCAAGAGTGAATAACAAATTCTACTCTAACCTTCCTAGATTGTCCATGCCAAGTGAAAAAGAGGCACACAAGGTCAAACCTGGATCTAGGAGAGTTCCAGCAGCACATGCCTCCAGACATATTTTGATTTGGAAAGCGTGGGCAGAAAAATCAGAAATAAAGGGTGCAACTGCAGCTGCTACATTTAGACTCCTTTTGCTGCTAGTAGATTTATTCAGTTTTCAAAATGTTAAGAGCTATTTTAGCATCATTTTTGGCTTGGCTGTCTTCCCCCACCTCCTTTAAAAAAAAAAAGAAAAGAAAAATGAGTAGCTTTCGATCAACACTGACAGGTCAGGATTCAGATTGGTTTGGAGCAGAACACAAAGGCTTCTCGGAAGGCACTGGTTCTAATTGGCTTCTCCATGTAATTTCAGAGCATTAACTGAAGAGTCAAGACTTGGGGACTTCCCCAGGTACTCTCAACAACTAAAGCTCACAAAGCACTTTCCTCACAACAAATCTACAAGGAAGGCAGGTGCTTGCATGTATTCTTATCTTGTTTTTGAGATTAGGTCAATGAAGCCCAGTTAGACTACATCACCAGCCCAAATGGACAAAGCTAGTGACAGAGTTGGGATTCAAACCCAAATCTTCTGACTCTTGACTCTAAATTTCAGGTTTCCTTTCAAGTCATTGGATGTGACATAAGCAACTAGGACTCAGTGGTTCTCAACCTTCCTAATGCCGCAACCCTTTAATACAGTTCCTCATGTTGTGGTGACCCCCAAGCATAAAATTATTTTCATTGCGACTTGATAACTATAATTTTGCTACTGTTATGAATCTATCTGATATGCAGGATGTATTTTCATTTTTACAAACTGAACATAACCCACAGGTTAAGAACCACTGATAGATGGTACAATGGATCGAATGTTGGACTTGCAGTCAGACTCGAGTTCAAAACCTTCCTCAAACACTAGCTTTGTAAGCCTGGAAAAGGTTCCGTTTTCTCATCTGTAAAGTAGAGATAATAATGGCACCTAATTCACAGGGTTGTTGTGAAGATCAAATTAGCTAATATGTAATAAGATGTATTGTTGCTGTTGTTCAGTTGCACCCAACTCTTTGAGACCCTATGCATATGGGATTTTCTTGGCAAAGATACTGGAGTGTGCCCAGGGTCACACAACTAGCAAGTGCCTGAGACTGGATTTGAACTCAGGTCTTCCTGATTCCAGGCCCAGCATTCTACCCACTGAACCATCTAGCTGCCTCATAATGATGTATTGCACATATATAATGTGTGAAGTATATATGTAAAGTGATTTGCAAACCTTAATACCTTATATCAATGCTAGCTATCATTCTCATTATATGAGGTATAACTAAAATATAAAGAGATTTGAAACAAACATCAGAACTCAGAGAGGCTCTATGGCTCTGAGTAGAAGTGCTAAGATTGTTGTCAGAGTAACAGGGTTCAAATTCTGATTCTACTGCTGTCTGTGTGACATTGAGCAAGTCAACTTCTTATGATCTTAGTTCTCTAAACTAAAATGAGAGGATACAATTAGGTGATTTCTAAGGTCCCTTCCCTTTATAAAACTATGATTCTATGACCTATTATCCTATGAACTTGTATATGCATAATAATGCTGTGTTCTAAAGAGTCCCCTTGGAAGACTATTCTACAAGCATTTTTCGTTCTTGGTGACAGGCACTGTACTATTCCAACAGTCATTTGCCTAAAAACACTTTGGACTTTTCATCTGAGATCTATCTGTGTCACTATTCTCAGTGGTGCCCAAGGTCACATCTAAAGACCATGCAGACATTTTGAAGGTTGCACTAAATGATCTGATTTAGACTCAGACTATTTTTGAAACCATAAATTTCCAATTCAAAAATCTTCCTTTTAGAGATGAAGAAACTCAAGTCCAGATGTTAGTGATCTAAGCCAGTGGCAGACAAAGGACTCAAGCTTTCTGACTCCCAGTTCAGTATTTTCCTATGACACCTGTCTTTATTCCATCCCTTTTCCAGTCCTCAATAGCTAAGATTTCAACCCTCAGAAATATCCAGATGATCATTCTTACCATTATTCATCAGAGTAGAACTATGCAGAAATTAAATTAAATTAAAACAGTTCTCTTTCAAATACAAAGTTAGGACAAGTAAGTCAGTTATTATCAGAAATGGCCCAGTCATTCAAAATTAATTCCCAGTAAGGATAAGAAAAAAAAGAGAGAGAGAGAAAGGTGGGAGTGAGAAGCAAATAAAAGTTCTGGGATCTAGAAGCCCATTAAAGGTTTGTAAAGGAGGCAGGGTCAATGCCTTAAAGGAAAAAGGCAAGGCAGATTTTAAAAGAATACAGAAGATGGTAAAGTGAGACTTTCCATCATTTGACAAATTTAAAAGATAGTCTTTAATAGTTTGTTTGATGCATAAACACTCATTAATCCATTATCGCAGAAGGGGAAAAAAATTGAATACAAGATCATGGAGCTGGAAGGGACCTGATTTGCCTCATTTTATGGGTGAGGAAGCCAGGGAAGCTAGCCAGGTGTGATTTGCCCAAGGTCACATAGGTAGAAAGCATTAGAGGTGGTATTTGAATCCTGGTTCTCTCCATCCAGAGACAGTACTCACTCCACAGTACCATGCCACCGCCAGAATTTCTCATTATCTTATTTCTTGAACCGAGACACCCGATTACCAAATGACTAGCCAACTCTACATTTGGCAAAGTTATTCCCAGGCCCCACTTGATGAAAGTCTGTTGTTTACTTATCTCATATAATCACAGGATTTAGAGCTGGAAGAGACATTGGCAGTAGTCCTGGACCTTGAAGTCCCACCCCCTCATTTCAAAGATGAGGAAAACTGAGGTCTAGAAGGGTGAAATAATTTCCCCAAGGTCATGCAGTTCAATTAGAGACCTAGGATTCTCAGCTCAGGTCCTCTGCCACCAATTCCAGTGTTCCTGACCCTACACCAAAGCTGGGGGCATTCCTTGTGGGAAGACCAGGACATTGAAGTCACACATTAGCGCACAGTCCCCCCCACTCCCAACAAAAAGCACACACCACTAGGGATGAACAAGCTTTATAAGAGATACATCATCATCTTCATGGAAAGCTCTTTGACAGTGAGCCAAAGTCCCTGACTGCAGTCATACAATCCCAGCCTTAGAGTACCCTGGAATCTAGACAGCCAGTTCTTAAGGGGCTTAGCAAATGCCTTTGCACCACAGTCTTCTTATTCCAACGGGCAGAGAAGGGGTCACAGATTACCTCTACAACCAGTCAAGAAAGAAAACTAATTCATTCCTTTCCTAAGGAGTTCCTCCGACCACCTAAGCGAACCTGGTCGGGAAGATTTATGAAGGGAAGCAAAATCAGGACCCGCAAGCTTGTCTGCATAATCCCCTTAGGAACTAGTGGTATTCATACAATTCTTCAAGGATTTTTTTTAAGTAGATGGTTCCTCACCTCTGGCCCTTAAAAGCCTACGTAAATGTGAACTATTATTACTATCACTGTAAGTTATGGTTACTAAAATGATCAATACCTCGATTGGTCCCCAGAGAAGCTGGATTGGTACCCCTACGTCTAAAATTAGAATGCCCGAACAGTGGGATAGTTCTGTATGTTTGAAAAACAGGCGCTGCTAAGAACTCAATAATCAATCTCCTAGAAAGTCTAGCGAGGCAGGTAGGGCTAAAATGCACTTGCTTTTGGGAACTGTTCCAGGTGAATATGACAGATCAGAAAAGATCCGGCTGCACCGTAACTGTGTTTATCGGAATGAAAAGCTACAACTTGTTCTACCTTTCTCCTCCTGTCCTCTGGAGTGAGCCTTGACACTCACATTGCCCCCGGCCCTGGCACTCACGCGCCTTCCTCGCCAGACCAGCAGGAGGAAGCGTCTTCACCAGACGACTACCTTCTCTGTCAGAGGGGCTAGGGGGCTGGAGGCTGGAGAGGACAAGGTGAAGGGCCCCGGAAGCCACCCTCAATTAAGAGGGTGGCCCGGCTCCTGCCCCGGGTCATCTACAACACCCAACCGCAGACCAGAGAAACAACTTTGACTCCTCCACCAAACCTCAGTTGATGCGCTCGCAACTCAAAGCAATTTAGCCAGCCCACGGACCCCACTTCCTAGTTAAGACACCATATAGCTCAGTACTGACCCGAACCCTGGGTACGAGAGTGGTGGTGGAGGGGGGTCAGAAGGAGGTGGTAGAAGGTAATAATAATACATTACAAAAGACATCCAACCCAAGCAAGGTGAAGTACTGGAGACGGGATCAAATACCAAAGCTAAGTCTCTTTAGCCCAAGCAGCAGTTTTGGGAGGAAACGCATTGTTTAGCTGGGGAGGAGGGCGGGGAGCTGCGGAGAAGCAGATTAGTAGACTGGCTAACCTAGAAGCAGACCGCAATTAAAGAGTCGTGCTCTGGAAGGGTGACCCCAGGGAGTATGGAATCTTGCCGGCAAATGGGAGGGGAGGAGGGGGGTCTCTGGGAGAAATGACACCTTCCCCCACCCCAATCTCAGAAGCTTATACCCCTGAATATAGGGATCGGAGCTGGAACTCTGATCCTAGCAGCGGATGGAGCAGGGAGGTGGGGATCGGGAGAGGAGCTGTAGGCTAAGATGAAAAAAGGGACTTGGAATATTGGGGGGTGGGGTAAGGAATGGGGATCTTTGCTAAAGGATGCAAGTGGGAAAGGAGGTGACACCACGATAAAAAGAAGAAAATGGGCTCGGACCCAGGCAGCTAGAAACACAGAACAGGAGACAGAGGGTTCCCCATGCCGGAAGACTGGGGTCGTCATCCTTATCGATAAAAAGTCCCGGGCATCCAGCTCACGCACAAGGCTTCAGTGGGTGCTTTTCTTGTGGGGCTCGGAGAAGATACACAGGGCAGGGGGAGAGGGTCAAGGTCCTCACCTTTTTGCTTTCCGTGTCACCCACGATCCTGGACTCCCCAGTCAGAGAAGAGGAGCGCCCTGGCTGCCCCCCCAGAGTCTCCTGCTGGGGGGACATCGCTTCCATGAAGAAAATCCCAAGCAAATCCCGCCCTTGCGCGGGGAGCTACTCGGTCATATCTTTTCGGGAAAAGCAGTCGGAGGGAAATGGAAGATAAGGTTGGAGAGGAGCCCACACCTAGGATTCGAGGCTCAGTGAGGGCACATGCCGGGGGGCAGCCACCCCAGCTAGC
>CM053588.1:118464516-118478359 GCA_028646515.1 Pseudochirops corinnae | reverse complement strand
CCCCCCCCCCCCCCCAGCCTGGCCCCTTCCTGCCTCAGCCTCCAGCTTCTGAGGTTTGGGAGAGCGACCCCGCACGCGCTTGCCTGGCATCTACTCTCCGGGCGCAAGCCACGGACCTGCTTCTCTCTATTAAGCACCCAACTGATCTCGTCCATCTCCGAAGGATTGGATGCTTTGTGACTCAAGCAGGGGCTTATGGTGCCAGGGAAGGCGCTCCCGCTGCCACCCCCTCTTCCGCGAATGGACCAGCTCCCCTCCTGAGAAGCTTCCTTACGAAAAAAGAAACCACCCAGTACACCCACTCGATGGAGCTGCGTGGAATTCTGCTAGAATTGAATTCCCAGCTAGTTCTGGTTCTATGCAAAGACGAGACATTTTTAGAGTTCTCTCCCTTCCCCTAGAATTTGTACTTTGCAAACTACCGATCATTGAACAAATTTGGGAAGGCTATGGGATCATCCAATTTCTTGTGCAATCAAAAATGTTACTTGCCCTGGCAAATCTTACTGGCATTTGTACACATCCATCCGCGCCTCTGCACAACTTGCATAGAGGAGGCGTGCTTACTGGAGGGTACCAACACGTGGGCATCCAAAACGCCAGAGGGCATTTAGGAAAATTCTAACAGAGATGGCTCTTTGAAATGTGACTTAGCTATTGAGAAAGCTACAATATGTGCCAGCCTTTATCAGATATCAGGTCCAAAATCACAACTTCCAGCCACCCTAAATTCTGGCATTTTTTCAAGGTCACAACATAAGCATAGGGAAGGGAAGGAGCAGAAAAGAGAGGAGGGGATTTTGGGATTAGGGCGGAGACCCACTGCAGTTTGAGTCACTGCTTTCTGTAAGAGCTGGCTGACTCGATCTGGTCATTTGGAAGGTGGCATTCTTTGAGACAGAATCGCACAATCACTGTTTGCCAGTGGTGAGGAAGGGCATATGACCGTAACAGGTTGTTGGGTGACTGTCTTTTCTTGTTGTAGGAAAGAAAGAAACCCAGGTTCCTGCAGCCTTGGGCTAATAAAGTTACCAGGACAGATTTCATAAGAATAGGTCTATGCTGGCCCTATGCCAAACTGTGAGTTGGTGCACAAAAGAAAACACACAAAAACACCGCACCTCAAACTGTTTATTGTGGAAATAATGAGGAGAAAATGTTCCAGCCCATTTTAAGCCTGGTCCACACTACATTGTTTAAAGTAGGCTTATGTGAGCTTCACAAACCTATACATTATTCAGCCTTCAGTGGTTTTCTCTGCTCCTCTGTCTCTGCTTTACAGCTAGTGCCTAGTCAGATTTCAGACACTTGCCTATCTAGTTATGGGCATTAGAATATTTTGATCTCGAATTGCAAAATGTTTTTACAGTCACTTTTCTTTTTGGTTAGAGGCCCTACTCAGTGGCTGTTGTTCTGTTTTCAATTCTTCAGGACCCCAAGATACTGGAGCAGCTTGCCATTTCCTTCTCCAGTTCATTTTACAGATGAGGAAACTGGGAAGTGGGTGAACTGGGTGAAATGATGCCTAGGGTCACACAGCTAGTAAGCATCAATATAATCTGATATAGTAAATAGAGAGTTGATCTCACAGTTAATACGACCTGAATTCAAGTCTAGCCTCTCAAACTATGCGATCTCCACACCAAGGAAATCTCAAGCTCTTTCTATAAAGTATTTTGTTTCCCCCATTAGAATATAAACTCCCAGAAGATAGGGACCGTTCTGTTTTTTTTTGCCTTTGTTCCTGGAACAGAGTGGACAATTAATAGATGCATGTTGATCAGTACTGGGAGGAAATATGAACACAGATACATACAAAATATAGGCATTATAAATAATAAATACAAAATAACATGAGAAGTTGATCTAGCACGTAGAGAGACCCAAATGGCATTGAATTGGAGGTATCATTTGAGGTGAGATTTGAAAGAAGTTCAGGATTCTAAAGGCACAGGAGACATTTTGATTCTTTTCTTAAGCCACCCAACCCTTCAAATGTTTATTTTAGAGGTGAAACCATTCCAGTGGAGAATTTATTCTTAAATTCTGAACTTTTCATCAGAATATAGAATATCTTATTGTCAAACTCAACTTTTTCTGTCCTATAAATCCAAAAAATTTCAACTTTCTTCATGATCTTTATTTTTGAGCAGTTTCAACAACCATTCATTAAACTCTGACCATCTGAAGAGAATGATGGTAGCCTGGGGGAAATACAGTGATTAAATAAGACAAGTTCCTGCTCTCATGGACCTTAGAATCTAGTCAAGATAGAAGTGTACACAAATAGAAATATCTAGAATTTTTAAAGTGATATGATAAGTAAATGGTAAGTGCCAATAACGTACTCTTGGAGACTAGAAAGACTTTAATTTCCAATGTTTTTTGTTTGAATTCTTCAGACTACAGCCCCCATAGGAAATTTGAAAGTAAGACTATTCCTGAAGAAAGTTGTTATGAAGGTAAATGTTGTATTCTGTGCTTTGAAACTTTCTCTTCATTGGCTATTGTATAGCATATTGTTTTGTTCATCTCTAAATCAGTTATCGGGTAGTTAGGTGGCACAGAGGACAAATGCTAGGCCTGGAGTTAGGAAGACTCATCTTCCTGAATTCAAATCTAGTCTCAGATACTTACTATGTGACCCTGAGACAGTCACTTAACCCTGTGTGCCTCAGTTTCCTCATCTGCAAAATGAGCTGAAGAAGGAAATCGCAAACCACTCTAGTATCTTTGCCTAGAAAACCCCAAATGGGGTTGTGAAGAGTTGGACATGACTGAAACAACTGAATAATAACAACAACAAAAACAAATCAGCTATCATATATAACTCTGTATGATAATTAGCAGTGAAAGTAACTTTAACTCTACTAATACAGGGAAAACAGAGACCACATCTTATCTAAACTTTGAACTTATTCAGTGTGTGACACTTTGCCCTTTGCACACAGTAAGAGTACGTTAAATGTTTGTGGAATTGAATTGCCTTGAGTTGTGGCATTAGGGGTTTTTTCCCCTACTTCCCAAGTCACAGCTGACAGCATAAGAACAGCAGTGTCATGGATGAACAACTATTCTCTCCTTTCACAGATGGTGAAGACGTTCCCTAGAGTACTGATTATATGAGAGATGGGGGTCATACCAGAAGAGGAATGCAGCATGGTCAGTCAAGGGAGTTGATGCTCAAAGTGGGACATAGGCAGGATGCATCAGGAATATTTTGAAACAAAATTGAAAGTAAAGTCCTGGAATAGCAACATTTACAACTAGGAAACACAAGTAGCAGACTTCAGGCAGGAAGCAATCAAAGATAGAGCAAAGTTTGGTCGGAGACAGAAAGTTGTGCTTTCCTTGAAGTGTAACAAGGAAAAAAACAACAACTCCCCAAAAGACCCCTGTCCAGTCAACCAAGAAGGGACCACAGACCACACAGTCTTTTCGGGCCTGTGGCATGCACCAGAAACCAGACTGCTGGCAACAAGTTCTAAGCCCAATCCCTGAAGCCCAGATCCCTTTACTACCCAGAACATTGTTTCTCCTACTATGGCTTTAAAGATGTACTGTTAGTTCTCTGTCTTGGGGGAAAACAATTTTCACTTGACTTTATGTTTTTTTCTAGACATCATATAGGTGGTCTCATTAAACCTTTTGCTCTTAAAAATCTTTATTGAATGATGCCAACCTGTTGCCTCCTTAAAATTGTTAAATTTGATTTTCTTCAGTTAAGAAAAAATCTATTTTGGGGCAGCTATGTGGTACAGTGAGTAGAGCACCAGCCCTGGAATCAGGAGGACCTGAGTTCAAATTCGACCTCAGACACTTATCACTTACTAGCTGTATGACCTTGGGCAAGTCACTTAACCCCAATTTTCCCCCCTCCAAAAAGCAAAAAAAAAAAAGAAAAAGAAAAAGAAAAATCTAGTTCCTCTCTCCACCACCTCTCCCTCATTGAGGAAAAAGAAAAGATAACTCTAGTGATAGATCTTGAAGAGGCCTTAGAATCTAGTAGCTATTCCTAGAAGAGGCAGTTGGCTTAGAGGGCCCACCTTAGTTAAGTCCTCCACTGATGTGCTTATTAACTTTGACTATGGGTAAGTCATTCAGCCACTTAGTACCCAAGGCAGCATCTATACCTACAATTTCCCAATCTGATGAAATCATGTTAAAAAAAAAACCTTGTAAATTTTTGTTCTTTTTTCACTCTGTGGTGATTATCACCTATAACCTATACTTACAGAATAAATTAATGAATGGTAAATTCAGGGGTTAACAGGTGACCTCGTCTTATACTTAGGAGACATCTAGGTGACACAGTGGATAGTGCACTGGGCCTGGGTCAGGAAGACCTGAGTTTAAATCTGGCCTCAGATACTTTCTGGCTGTGTGACTCTGGGCAAGTCATTTAACCTCTGTTTGCTCTAATTCAGGAGAAGGGAATAGAAAACCACTTCAGCATCTTTGCTAAGAAAACTCCATGGACGGTATGGTCCATGCGGTCACAAAGAGTCAGACATGACTGACTAACAAGTCTCATACTCAGTAAAGTTACTTGAACTTTATATGCCTCAGTCTCTCTATCAGTAAAATAAGGGAGGAAGGATCAGATGATATACGTATATATATATATGTTTGGCCCTTTGACTAAATTCAAACTTCACAGAACAAATCCCCTTAATAAAAGGATTTGTTCCTTAAAATCTGGGCTCAGTCAAAAAACAGTACCCAAGGATCTGGAAGGCCACAGATTCCTCACCCCTGCCCTATACCCAGATAAGAACCATATAAAAACCCACCAAATTTTACAGATTGGGAAAAAAGTTACTCCTATTGCCAGATGATCCCAGTGGAATTCCCAATTCCAACTGGGACTGAGTGGACTTGTTTCCATCATTCTCCCTGACTGATCTTTTCGTAGTGCAGCTATGTGCCACAGTAGATAGAGTGCCAGACCTGAAGTCAGGAAGACCCGAGTTCAGATCACCTATAGATACTTACTAGCTGTATGGACCCCTTAACCTTTCTGCCTCTGCTCCTTCATTGGTGAAATGAAGACAACAGAAGTACCTACCTCCCCAGGGTTGTTGTGCAAATAAAGTGAGATAATATTTTTAAAGCACTTTGTAATCTTTGTTGTTATTTATCCTTCATTCTCCAAGAGGATCAATAACATCAGGAGGGTGATGGCTTGGTCTCTGTGTGAATTAGATTTAAGTGAGGCAGAATTGCAGTTATCAGCCTCACTCTCTCTTTCAGAATCATTGAAGTCTAGTGGCAGGACCAAAGTCAAGATGATTGGTGATAGTCTAGGATGCAGTGGGCGACCTTGGTGTCTTCCATGTCTGACCAACCTCTAGGTCAGTGGTTCTCAACCTTCCTAATGCTGTGACCCTTTAATACTCCTATGTGGGCGTATCTGTATGTGGGAGGACCCACCTGGAGACGGATAGAGGAGCCATGTCTTGGTTCCTAAGACCATTGGAAATATGTGTTTTCCAATGGTCTTAGGCAACCCCTGTGACCCCTGTGAAAGGATCATTTGACTCCAAAGGGGTCGCAACCCACAGGTTGAGAACCACTACTCTAGGTGTTCCACAGCACCTGCTTCAGCTGCTTTCTTGGCTATCAGAACAAATTATTCTCATCTGCCCATTCTGCCGGGTGAAGTTTTCACACTGAAAACCTTAATGCACTATATAAATGCTAACTATTTGTTACTCTATTCAATAATGAACCCTATTTTGTTTAAACTATTCAATAATGCCAACTTGCTTCACCATCATATTGTAAGGTCCATGTTTCTTTGCACTGAGTTCTAGGAATCTTCGAATTTTCTGAGTCTATAGTAACATGCTTGTCCAGCAGCTGCTATAGAAATGTTAGCTGTTATTGTAATTATGTTTAGTCTATCATATAATAAAAGCAATGTTTTTACAAAATAACAATTTGCAATTTTTACAAAATAAAAAACAATACTATTGCGATACTAAGTTAGGGAGTATGCATTTATATATTATCTACTGCCAGGTGCCATGCTAAGCACTTTACAAACACAATCTCATTATAACAGCCCTCTAATATGCTATTATTATATACATTTACAGCTAGGGAAACTGAGGCAAACAGGATTAAATGACTTGCCCAGGGTCACACAACTAGCACATGCCTGAGGTATGATTCAAATTCAGATCTTCCTGAATCTAGGCCTAGTACTCTATTCATCATGCCACCTAGTTGCCTGGAATTAAGCTTAAAAGGATCAAAACATTAAATAAAAATGTTATTTTTATATCTGCCTTATATGCTAATGCCTAATGGTTTAATGAAAAGAGGTTAAAAAATAGGGATAGACTTTTTTTAATGTTGAAAAACTATTCTAAATGTTGAGGACTATTCTAAGAGTGTTAGAAGTTTATGACACTCCTTTAAAAATTATATCTAATGTTACCTCAAAATTGACCTCTTTCCTTTTCCTTGGTCCAGACACAGTTGCCTTACATTTACTCGTCATGGTTAGGATTACTTTATGGTTTGTAAATAGAAGAAAATTTTCTTGAAGCAACTGGACCAGAGAAAGAAAGGAGAAAGAGGTTAAAAAAACATCTGTTAAGTACCTGCTATTTATAGCTCATGGTACTAGACATGTGGAAGATGTACAAAATGTAGATGAAACATATGTGTAGTCTAGTAGTGGAATATAATGCACATAATGATAATTATAATATAGAAGAGTAAATGCATAAGAATGGTTCAAGCAAGGTATTATGTGAATTATAATAGGATGAAAAGACATTACCCCATGGGATAATAACATTTGAGGTGTTTGTTTTTTTAATTAGTCAATCTGTTTATTTATTTTTTAGTTTTCAACGTTCACTTCTGTAAGATTTTGAGTACTAAATTTTCTCCACCTCCCTCTCCTGCTCCCTCCCCAAGACAGCATGCAAACTGATAGAGGTTGTACATATACATTCATATTAAACATTTCCACATTAGTCATATACTAAAGAAGAACTAGAACCAAAAGGAAAAACCACAAGAAAAAAAGAAAGAGAGAGAGAGAAAGAGAGAGAGAGAGAGAGAGAGAGAGAGAGAGAGAGAGAGAGAGAGAGAGAGAGAGAGAGAGAATACTATGCTTGTGGATAGCATTTTCCATCATGAGTCTTTTAGAATTGTCTTAGATCCTTGCATTGCTGAGATGAGCTAAGTCTATCAAAATTGGTCATCTCACAATGTTTCTGTTACTGTGTACAATGCTCTCCTAGTTCTGCTCACTTCACTCAGCATCAGTTCATGTAAATCTTTCCAGGTTTTTCTGAAGTTCACCTGCTCATCATTTCTTATGGAACAATAGTATTCCATTATATTCACATACCACAGCTTGTTCAGCCCTTCCCCCACTGATAAGTATCCCCTCAATTTCCAGTTCTTTGCCACCACAAAAGGTGCTGCTATAAATATTTTTGTACATATGGGTCCTTTTTTCCATTTTTAGGATCTCTTTGGGATACAGATCTAGAAATGGTATTACTGGATCAAAGGTCATGCACAGTTTTATAGCCCTTTGGGCATACTTCCAAATTGCTCTCCAGAATGGTTGGACCAGTTCACAGCTCCACCAACATTGCATTAGTGTTTCAGTTTTCCCACATTTCCAGCATTTATCATTTTCTTGTCTTGTCATGTTAGCTAATCTGATAGGTGTGATGTGGTATTGGGTGGGTTTTTAAGGATAGGTGGGAATTCAATAGGCACAAGAAAGGCAGAATATTCAAAATTTAAGAAACAACTAATTAGAGAAATACAAATTGAAGCAACTGAGACTCTGTCTCACACTTGCCATATTGGCAAAAGGTGACAAAAGAAAAATTGACAAATATTTGGAAGGCTTGTAATAAAACAGATACACCGATGCAATGTAAATGAATCCATGATTTGGTGCAGCCATTTTGGAAAATAATTTGGAACCATACTAAAAAATTTCTGAACCCTGTATACCTTGGACTTAGCAATATCATTAGTAGACCCATACTCCAAAGAGATCAAAGAAAGAAGAAAAGATTGCATATGTACAAAAATATTTATAAATTAAATCAAGCATTTATTAAGTACTTACTATGTGCCAAGCCCTGGGAATATAAATGTAAGCAAAAAGAAATATAGTCCCTTTCCCTCAAGGAGCTTACATTCTAATGGGGGAAGACAACACATAAAAAGAATCTGAAAAGGAGTGGGATGCTAGAGAGTCAAAAGCTGAATTAGACTAGATGAGAGCATGGATAATGTGGGAACTTCCTCTATCGAAGGTTCCAGGAGGAATTTACCAATCCAAGGAAGAGACCACAACAGTAGCAACAACTCTATTGTGAGAAGGTAGCTTAGGAAAAGAAAAGTAGATTTGGGAAGTGAATAGGTGATACCGAAGATAGAGTCTTGGAACATGATTTGTATTTCTAGAATTCGGCATAAAATATCAAAATGGGGCCTTGGATGACAAAAATAGAATTAACCTCAAGTCTTGAAAATCTCATCAAAAGGGTTTTAAACAGAAAAGGAAAAGAGAAGGAAAAAACTGCCTATTTATCAATCTAGACGCCTTTTAAAAGTAGTTGTAATGTAAAATAGCAGTAGAGATACTCAGTAACGAGGAGAATAAATCCAGAAAAAGGAACTGGTAGTAAAAACCCATGTCTAGACACAAGTCAATCAATGGACAAGTATTTATTAAGTTAGTAAATGTTACTTCATGCCAAACACTGTGCTAGATACTGGGGATACTAATGCAAAAGTGATAAAGTCCTTGCCTTGAAGGAGTTTATATTTTGTTGCAGCTTATGTTCAAAACATTTGTACATAAGCAAGTAGGTGGAGAGAGCACCAGACCTGGAGTCCAAAAGACTCATCTTTCTGAGTTCAAATGTGGTCTCAGATATTTACTGACTGTGTGACCCTGGGCAAGTCATTTAACTCTGTTCACCTCCATTTCCACATCTGTAAAATGAGCTAGAGAAGGAGATGGCAACCCCCTGCAGTATCTTTGGCAAGAAAACCCCAAATGGAGTCATGAAGAGTTGGACATGACTGAAAAACGAAGGAACAAAAACAAATAAATATAGACAAATCAAATATTCAATGATTGTATACATATCTGGGGCTGGGAGGGTAGAAAGGGATGATGGGGAAGGAGCATTAATAAATCTGAAGGAAGGAGTGCTCGTATTGAGCTTAGAGTTCCAAGAGCTGGTAGTGAGGTGGGAAAACATTCCAGGGATAGGGACAGCCTGTATGCAAAGTCATAGAAAAGGAAGATGTTATATTGTGTACAAGAGAGCAAATAGGCCAGTCTAACTAGAGTGAATAAGGAGGAGTCATGTTTACTAAGTCTCAAAATCTAGGCTGGAGTCAGAGTAAGAAGTGCTTTAAATGCAGAACAGAATATCCCTTCCATATCAAGATTCTTCCCATCATGGTTTTGGTATACTGAAAGTTGGTATAAGAAATTAAATGGTCATTTTGGGAGTTTTGAGGAAGCTATAGATGACCTGCAAAGGCCAGCAGATGATACAGAAAAAGTTTAGAAACTCAAACGCATCAAACATATCTATATCTATCTATCTATCTATCTATCTATCTATCTATCTATCTATCTATCTATCTGTGTGTCTGTCTGTCTATCATGTATAGTATTTTTTAATATTGCCTGAAACCAAATACTTAACTCAAATTTTACATTAAGGTACTGTAAACACCCTATAAAAGAAAAAGAAAAAAAATCAGTCTTCTCCAGTATGAAGGTAGGGCTAAAAAATTTTACAAGGCTTTTCCAGATTGTGGGGGGCACCACGCCCCTAACCCTGCCATGCAGAAGTGATAACTGTGTTTTGCATTTTATTTTAAAGGTAATAAGGAGGCATGGGAACTTCTTGACCACAGGAGCAATATGGTCAGACCTATGCATTAGGGATATTAATTTGGTAGCTGTGTGAAGGGAGACTCTGGAAGCAGGGAGACTGATTAGGAGGCTATCATAATAGTCTAGGAAATTGCTACTGAAGGTCAGGACTGAAATGGCATGATGCAATGAGGAGATGGATGCATGCAAGATCTTTACCAAAGACTTACAGCTGTAAGAGACCATAAAGACCAGTGAGTCTAGCTCCTCACTTTATAGATAAGGAAACTGAGGCACAACATAAAAAAAATTAAGTGATTTTCCCAGGGTCACACAGCTAGTGTCTGAGGTGAGATTTGAACCCAAATCCTCTTGACTCCAAGTTTAATGAGTTGTTCATTACAACTGACACACAAAGTATAGGGAATCAATAAGATGAACTAGATGTAATAATATAAGTACGGCAGCTTGATACAGAAGAGTGGACCCTGGCTCTGCATTCAGAGAATTTGTGTAGAGCTGGGCATGAGAACTGAAAGAAGAAACATACAAGGTCGCCCACACTATCATGCCTAATCTCACTTTAATCTTCAGTCTTTCCCTGTCTATTGGCTTCTTCTCTGATGCCTGCAAATTGGCCCACGTCTGTCCCACCTTAAAAACAAAAACCTTCACTTGATCCCACTGCCCCCAGTTGGGGAGGGGCGGGAGAGGGCATAGCTTTCATCCCATATCTCTCCTGTTATAACCTCTAGCCTTCATCCTCTTCTCAACCAAATTCCCTGAGAAAGGCAGCTGCACTAGATGCCTCCCTTTCCTCTCTCACTCTTTTACAGAAACCTCGGCAGCTTGACTTGTAACCTTATTATGTGATTGCAACAACCCTGTCTAAAGTTACCAGTCGATCTATTCATGCTGAATCTAATGGCCTTATCTTTCTTGCCGTCTCTGTAGTATTTGACACAGCTGATCACCTTCTCCTCTTCTATGTCCTCTCCCCTCTAGGTTTTTGCTTCTGTTTTCTGTAACACTGCCTCTCTCTTGCTTCTTCTCACACCTGCCTGACTGCTCCTGGGTCTCTCTGGCTGGATCTTCACTCATCTCATGCCCACTCACTGTGGATGTCCTCCAAGGCTCTTGCCTAGGCTTTGCTTTGTTTTTCCTGCTGTAATATCTCATTTAGTGATTTCTGTTACCATGAATTCAATGATCATATTTTTGCAGATGATTCCACATCTCCCTTGACCTTCAGTCCTTCATCACCAACTATCTTTTGTATATCTTGAACCAGAATTCCCATAAGAGTTCAAACTCAACGTTTCCAAAGCAGAATCAGTCCTCTCCAAATCTCCCCTTCTCCTCAACTACTTTATTACTTTTGCGGGCAAAACCACCATCCCAATCACTCAGGCTTTCAATCTTGGTGTCATTTTTGACTCCTCACTTTCATCGATCCCACATCCAATCTGTTGGCTTAAAGCTTTTAACAGTTTGGCCCACTTTTCCAACCTCCTTACACTTGACTCCCCTCTACTACTGAATATTTCAGTTACACTGGCGTACTTGAGAAATGTTCTTCACACATGACACTCCATCTCCTGTGTCTTGGCCGTGTTCAGACTGCTCTCCTTCCTTCCCTTTACTTCCTAAATTCTCTAGCTTCCTTCAAGCCTCAGATCAAATCTTTTGTAGGAGGCCTTTCCAGGTCCCTTTAGACCTTAGTGCCTTTTTCCTTTGATATATTCTTTTCATCTACTCTATTTGAATCTTGTAGGTACTTAATTATTTTCATGTTGTTTCTGCCATTGGAATGTGAGTCCTTTAACAACAGGGACTGGGCAGTTTGGTGGTGTGGTGAATAGAGCACTGGCCCTGGAGGCAGGAGGACCTGAGTTCAAATCCAGCCTCAGATACTTAACACTTACTAGCTGTGTGACCTTGGCCAAGTCACTTA
Organism: Pseudochirops corinnae; assembly: GCA_028646515.1. Lineage (NCBI taxonomy): Eukaryota > Metazoa > Chordata > Mammalia > Diprotodontia > Pseudocheiridae > Pseudochirops > Pseudochirops corinnae. The sequence continues at coordinate 118,466,516 of CM053588.1, read as the reverse complement.
ACCCCAATTACCCTGCCTTCCCCCCTCCAAAAAGCAACAAAAAAGAAGGAGAAGAAGAGCAGGGACTGTTTTTGCCTTTCTTTGTATCCTTAGGCATTTGCATAGTGCCTGGCACATAATAAATGCTCCTTGACTGACCGACTGCCCCACTGACTGACTGACTGTTCTCTGAGGGTAGTTAAGTCAGTTTATTTGAACAACCTTCACTAGGGCATTGTTTCATTTTAGAAAGGCCCTGCTGAAGGCAGTAGTGGGCACTTTTGGAATCATCTTTCTGGAGAGAAAAATGGGATTTGTCCTGAATAACACCAACTTTTTAAACTGAGCCACACTTTCTAGAAAGAACAAGAACAAGATTTGACCCTTAGTCCAGTGGATCCCTAAAAAGAGACAAAGCTACATATGAGAAGCTCCTCTTGACTTTGTACTTGAAGCCATAATGTGTAAGGAGCTCCCCTGGACTTCACTACTATTTTGAGATTTTGAGATTGTGCATTCCAAAGGGAAGAGGGCTTACTCTATAGGAAAAGTTCCCTTTCAAGGAAACCCTAATTAAGGTTAACCTTATACATCTGGAAGATATATAGGTTCCTGGTAGATGTGGGGCTCACCAAAGGATGAATGAGGAGACATTTTTGTCTATGAACCTAAAGTGTTTTGAAGGAAACCTGAAATGGAAGCAATTTTAATCTGGAGGATGGGAAAGATAGGGCTCATTGGAGAATGGACGGCTGTTTTGCTATCGTCCTTAAATGTGTTCCCCTTCCAGAAGAGTCACAATTATAAGGTACAATAAGTCTGCAGAATTATATAGGTCCCCAGAGGAAGATGGAACTCACCAGAGAGGGAAGAAGAGTATATAGACTCCTAGGAGTCCTTTGTTTGATTTATTTTCTTTATAGTAAAATAAAAACTCTTAGTATTTGATTGATATAATAATTAACTTGAATACTTCCATAAGGAAGGAACAAGCATTAATTAAGCACTTACTAGATGCCAGGCACTTTACAAATATTATCTCATTTGATTCTCATGACAACCTCGGAGGCAAGTGCTATTATTATTCCCAACAAGGGAGGAAACTGAATCAGGAAGGGGTTAAGTGACTTGCCCAAGGTCAAATAGCTAATAAACGAATAAGGCTGAATTTGAACCTTAAATCTTCCTGACTCTCTCAAACCTAGTACCTTATCCACTGGGCCACCTAGCAGCCAGTGGGAACAAAAGACTCTTTTCTCCCGTATCTGTTGTGACCTAAATACAAAAATCTGATATACCCAGGGGGATCTTGGGTAGGAGCATATTGTCAAAGAATGATTTGTGAGAAGCATCTCCCAAGATCAAACTCAGTCCACATAAACTTATAGTTTAGGATCCCAGATTTTAAATGAAATTCTAAAGATGCAATGAGAAAAAAATTTTTTTTAATAAGTTAGGGAAAGAAAGGAGTATTGTCTAAAGAATACAATGTGGATGCAAATGATACTCATCATCCAACTTAGATTTTTAAAAGATAGGTACAGAAAATAGAAGCAAATTCAGGTAACAGAATAAACACAAAAGTGTGGTGTTGGTCTTCAGAATGAACTGTCTGTCAAGGAAAGCTAGGAATAACAAAAAACCTGGAAAGGGCAATTTTTAGTTATATTGGAGATGAAAGGAAGATCGAAGAAAGGACAGGTCTGTGGCTTGGGATGGACGGGGACTCTGATACTACCAACAATAGCTATTGTTAAAGGAACACTTTAAGATTTGCAAAGTACTTTACAAATATCACATTTGATCCTCAACACAAACTAGAGCAATAGGTGCTCTTATTACGTCCATTTTATAGAGCAAGATGCAGAAGCAAACAGAAACTAAGGAAGTAGCCTAGCGTCACACAGTTAGTAAGTATCTAAAGTAAGATTTGAACCCAGGTCTTCCTGAGTCAGTGCTCTATCCACTGTGTATCCTAGCTGCCTCTGTGACAATGGATGAAAGAGGGGGAGGGGGGAGAG
>CM053588.1:118445070-118464016 GCA_028646515.1 Pseudochirops corinnae | reverse complement strand
CTTTTTTGTCCCCAAAAAAGGAATCTAAAGTTGGATTGCTGAGCTTTCTTTGCTTCCTTTGCCTGCTCATGTTGGCAGTCAGTTACTTGACTTTTGGGCTCAGTAGAACTTTGCTTTCAGAGGGGAGAGCTCTGTCCCAAATTGCTTGGGTTTTCATAGCTGCTGGAGCTGTTAGGAGGCCCCCACCAGGGGGGTGGCTCACTGAAAACGTAACTCAGGACCATCACCCAAGACTGTAATCCCAATCCAGGCAGCTCAAGGCAAGAACACTTAGCCTCTGAACAATTGCTTGGCTGGGAGCTTCTGAAGCAGCCATGTGGAGGCAGCTGGAGGGCTGCTGCTACAGACTGCTTCTAGCTCTGGAGGCAGTTGGCCAGACCCTCTCCCCAAAATTTAGCCAAGTTCCACTGACCTTTTCCCTTTGTCCTCAGCTCTTATGAGTTGGTAATTCTGGAAACCACCACAGCTGCTGGTGATCAGCTCTCCTGAAAGCTCCAGCCAAGGTCTTCTCCTGGATGGCCTGGGTCTAAAACCACATGGGGCTGGGCTCTGCTCCCAGCATGCTGTGATGAGCCCTTTCCATCCATCTGCCAGGCTGCCTTCCCCCAGCAGGAGCCTAGTTTCTCTGTCATTTTATGAGTTCTGGATTTTGTTTAGAGCCCTATTTTATAGGTATTTGAGGTGGTTATGGGGGGAGCTGCAGAGTTCTCCTGCTTCTACACTGCCATCTTGACTCTGCCCCTGTCACTTAATATTTTATGCCTCAGTTTCCTCATCTGTAAAAATGAGCTGGAGAAGGAAATGGCAAACCACTCAAATGTCTTTGCTGAGAAATTCCCAATGGGGACACAAAGAGTTGAACACAACTGAGAAATGATTAAGCAACAATACCCTGAGTCTTTTCTTCTTCAGGCTAAGGACAGAATTTCATATTTAGAGAGTAAATACTAAATCCATGAGAAAGGACCATGCTCAATTCATCACAGGTGCGAGTACATTTATTACTTAAGATTCAAATTTATCCAACTTCACCCAAATGAGGGAATTTTCTCACTCTTCCAGGCAGTGAACACAGAAGTCCTTGGAAATACTGCAATGTTATTGGAATAGGAAGATCTCCATCCATTAATAGGCCTATGTGACCACATGTGTCCCCCTTTCCCTTGGAACAGAAGCCGTGTTCCCAGGTCTAAAGGTACACAGGTATTCCATTCATGGATGTCTTGCTGCTTTCACAGCTGTCATACATCCTGAGTCACAGAGAGTGCATTGGGGGAGGAACTTGCCTAAGGAGGAGCTTGCTTAGGGGGAAGCTTGCTTGTAGGAAGACTTTCACACCTTTTGGTACTAAGCTAATTAGGTGCTGAGCCACCAGGGTTGTGGTGCCTTCTGGTTCTGAGCCTATTAGCTGAAAACTATATATACTGGGAGGTTGGTTATTTTACTTTGGAGGATTTGCTCATGAGAAGGTCCTTTTGGTTCCCTGGTCGGGACTCTGAGTAGCCATTTGTTAAGAGCCCCCTGACTACTGAGATGCTGGTGCTCTCCCAGTCTGGTGTTGTATATAGGTGGCTGTGTTACTTTGTTCAGACAGCTGGAGCCCTGTCTATTGGCTTCTTTCTTGGATACTCACTTCTTTCTACTTATACGTAATAACAGTAAGATTATTGACCCCTTTGAAGTTGTCTTTCCTTTAGAACCTCCTTTAGAACTTTTCCTTTTTCCAGTTGAGAACAGTGGTTCTCAACCTTCTTAATGCCGTGACCCTTTAATATTCATATGTGGGTGTATCTGCATGTGGGCAGACCCACCTGGAGATGGATAAAGGAGCAGTGTCTCAGTTCCTAAGAACATCAGAAATATGTGTTTTCCGATGGTCTTAGGTGACCCCTGTGACCCTTGTGAAAGGATCATTTGACCCCCAAAGGGGTTGCAACCCACAGGTTGAGAACCACTGCTTTAGAAACTCAGATCAAAGAACCTGTGCTAGCAGGCAATCCTGAGTGTGCTAGGGTGCTTGCTAATACAAGTACCAAAACACATGAAATCACTGAATTCTTGCCTTTTCACCTTACTTACAATCTAATTTAAAAACAATAAAATGTAGACATTGGATTCTCATTCAGGACCAGGGATTGGGGTTCCCATTAGCCAGGGAACAATTTAAATCAAAGAAGTCCATGAGAATCTCACAATGTGACCCAACTCCATGGTTCTATTTATAATTCCTCAATTTCTCCTTCAGTTCAGAAATCATTTTTTTCCCAAAACAAAAAAAAAGAGGGGAGAGCCCCCAACTATTTCTAACTGCTTTCATTGTGCCTATTCAGATTCTTCTACCCCTGGCATAAATATATATTTTGAGCTTGAGAAAGAATGGTTTCTAGTTACTGTGAGATTGCCAGATCTGGGGATGTTGCACAGTTTGGTTCTGTGAAGCAATAGCCAAGTGCTTGTGTTTGTAAATTAAAGAACAGAACTGGAGCTTGGGGGGTGGCAGTGACTTTGGGATGGCTTCTTTGAAAAGCTTTGTATAGAAGTATATGATACATATGGGCTAAATGCTTCAGAGATGAGCAAATCAATTAATATAGATTTTAATCTTTTTTTAAGAGAGCCACATATCGGTCAGTAATTTATGCTATGATCTTATCCTACTGTGTCCTGAACCCACAGACTTAAGTAATGGGCCATGGAAAGAACCCCCCACTGTGGTTTGAACTTCATCTCTGGTTTCTTGGAGGGAATGATATGCCGTGAAAGGATTACAGCTGCTCCTCTGAAATCTTAAAACCACAGGACTTTTTTCTTCAGCCGTTTTTTGAGCAAAATTATGGTCCACTTTTGATTATCCAAAATGATGGAATGGGGCCAGGGAGTAGATAATGTAAAACAGCAGCTAACTCTAAAGTGATTTGTTCTGAGGCTGGGCATACATTATTTTTGTTTTTTTTCATTCTGCAACATCAGCAAATTAGTGAATTTTTGCTAAAACTAAAGTTCACTTTAGCTTGGATAAACTAGACCTTTCAGGCTGGCTGACTGCTTGGAGGAGGCAGCTGGCCCAGGATCATAGCCTTGCAAATAGACTGGAACTTAGTTTGAGGAACTATGTACATTATATATCTTGTTTTTATTCATTTTATTATTATTGCATATACTGAGGGCAGGGTTGGATGGGCAAATATTTTAGTAAACTGGTAACTTTTGGTTGGTTAAATTGGTAAAAGAAAAAAAATTATGAAACCAAATTAAAGTGTGAACCAGAAAAGTAAATCTACCTTCTTCCAAACCCAGTAGAACAAGGCCCTAGAGAGCTATCTATGTCAGTGAAGGACAGGAAGGGAATTCAAGAATTGAAGTTCATTTTGCATTTCAGTAGCCAAAGCTAATCTTTTGTTAAGGCCGACATTCTTTCTTGATAAGAGCCATTATTGCTCACTAGTAAATGAAAATCTCGACAAGCCTATTTGTGGAGAGAGCCAGGGGTGGTAGTCCTACAGAGAGTGCTGGACTCTAGAGGACCTGGGTTCATTTTCCATATCCAACACAGTGGTGACCATGGGCATATAACTTAATCTGTTTGTGCCTAAAAAATGGGAATAATGACTATAGATTACTTGTCTCACAGGGTGTGGAACAAATGTAATAACGTTAAGTGCTTTGCAAACTTTAAAAGCTCCATGTAAATGTCCAAATTAATATTACTGTATTTAAAGTGCTCTCACATTTCACATTAGAGATCCCGGGCCCAGCCAGCACTTCTCATATACTGATACTGGCAATGCCTAGATTATAGATCTTACTTAAACTAGTAAAAGATTTATCTTTTACCACAGAAGTGTAAACAAGACCCTACTTCATGAATTCACTGATTGTTCTCTTTTACTAGACATTAACCCCCTTCAAACTAATGCAGATGTGACCCTCCTCAACCTAAATTCTAAATTGGTCCATGAGTTAATTCAGGAACCTCTTGGGTCACTGACATGTGATGACAGGCACATATTATGTTTCCCCATACCTCCCCCCCAAAAGGTTCATCTTTCCCCAACATAAGCAATGTAGACTAGAATCTTAAAACAAAACAAACAAACAAAAACTTGATTATGGAGAGAAGCAGGCTAAAAAGAGACAAGCAAGGGATACGTTCTCCTACAAATTAAACTTCAGAAGACATTTCCTTCGTATTTTAGCTTATTGCTAATATATTAGGGATTTTATATACTGGGGACTTTCTTCATTGCTCCTATGATGATATATTAGGATATTAAAATCTTTGATTGCACCGTAACTCAGAATATAGCAGGAAGGGGAGGCTGATTAGATGAATTGGAAAATAAGATGCTTATGTTGACACACAGAAATGCCCGAGTAATAAGCAAGGAAGGGAAAGGAATAAAATATACATGAGAGTTTTAATGGGATTTTTAGCAAATTATATTTTTTAAAAATGTGTTTGAGCATATGGCCCTGCTTGAGGGCTAGTCTGGGTGAGAGGCTGATGATCAGCCTTTGTTTGCCTGGAATGTGTGTGCGTGTGTGTTGGGGGGGCTAGTGACAGAGTTCTGCAGTCATTTTTTATAGACACACACAGAGGATACATTAAAAACTGTAATGCATTTTCTCTTTTAAAAGTCATTCTTTTTTTTTGTAGAAAATATTAGACAACATCTGCAAGTAACCCAAAGACAAGGTAAGAAAATAGGCTTCTGAAAAAGAAAACAAGAAGCAAAAATATGACCAGTGTGTTCATCCCCAGTCATGACGCCCCAGGCGCACAGACCATTACACTGCAGGGGGCGATTCAGGGATAGGAGACAAGATACAATTACAACTGACGCTGCATTTTTTTATGTTTTCTTGACATGAGCATCAGCAGGATTTAGCTTAACCAAACATTGACACTCTCCCCAAATGGGAATGAAATACAAGTGGAGAAACTGGGCACTTCCAACCTCAGAACTTCCATGGGCTGGTGTGTTAGGCACAAGACAAGACTCTGTTTGGCCATTTCAGTTGGAGACAGGTGTCCTAACACCCCCAGACACCCCCCATTCCCCATGGCCTGAAATCCTTGAAGCTTGCTTGACCTTCAGGTTTTTAGAGCTATCGTGGAGACTCATAGAAATGGGGGAAAAATGTATCAACATGTATTAGTTAACACAACTTTTAAAAAATGCTGTGAAGGTTGGGTTTAAGGGTGGAAGAAAGTTAAACTTTTAAGGCTATGAATTAGAAATGTATCATGCTGGGGGAAAATAACCCTTCTAAGAACTTAAAATTCATTTCTATACTGTGTTGTACACATGCATTGAAAAACCTTCTGTAACCCCCAGCTCCTTTTTCTTTCTGAAGTAGGGATTTCTATGACAAGGTTCAGATGAGTGGCTTGATGACCCTGGAGACCAAACTGGAGACTCCCTCAAATTTGATTTTGTTTTTAAAAGGGTGTTTTAGAGCTTCGAGGACCAGTGAGAAAATGGATATTGGAAAGGGAGGGAGCTTATTTTACCATCTTAGAGCAGATTCAGAAGAGGGGCAGTCCTTTTGAATAGTAGATTCTATCCTATGCATGATTGGAGTATGTATATATATATATATATATATATATATATATATATATATATATATATATGCACACATGTGTGTGCATGTGTACATATGTGTATGTGAGAGAGAAAAGGAGAGATGGAGAAAGAAGAAAAGAGGAAAGTGAGAACAGAAAGAAAAAAGACATTCCATGTTTACTATGTGTATTGAGTAGGCATAGCTATGATGGTCTTTATACAATAATGACTAAAATAGAACTTAAACACATCTCTGATTTCAGTGAGAGACCTCTGTCTTTGGAAGGGGGGAGACAAGGCAATTGGGGTTAAGTGACTTGCCCAAGGTCACATAGCTAGTTTAGTGTCAAGTGTCTGGGGCCGCATTTGAACTCAGGTCCTCCTGACTCCAGGGCCGATGCTCTGTTCACTAGCTGCCCCATCCCCCCATTTTTTTTTTTAAATAAAAAGTGAAAGCCAAGATCACATAGCTATCTAGTATCAGAGCCCAGACTAGAATCCAGACATCATGACTTCCAGTCTTGTGTTCTCTCCATTAGCCCAAGATTCTTAAACCTGTTTGTCTTCTCTCTACATCCCCTTCAGGGCCTATCAGAGGGCTACATAGCTAGCACTCCAAAATAGGGGTTGATTGAAGCTGGGATTCTATGATTGACGTGTTCTAAGGTCTTTAGACTTACTTTGCATATTTCAAACCCAGTATCCATATGGGTGAGAAAGAAAAAAAAAGTTCTCTTTTGGTTGAGGGTTTTAAGTTGGGAGGTTCACACAGCCGTTATATCTTCTGGCATTTGGTATATACACATTGTTCAAGAGAAATACTCGTATGTTAGGGCTATCTTCATTCAGTCTTGTCAAAGTAAATGTTACAGGTTAGGCAAAATTCAATTCAGCAATCTTTTGAATTCCCAAAAAATTATGATTCAGAATGTAGATTAGAGTAAAGAAAGGGTATTGCTTCACAATAGATGATAGATCCAGGAAACTAATTATGTTTCTCCCAATGCTCTACTTTCCTCTACTCACAGTCTCTACCTTAGTTCAAACCCCCATTATCTCTTGCCTGAAATATTACAATAACCTCCTAACTGATCTTGCTGTTTCCAGTCACTTCTCTTTCCAATCCATCCTCCACCCTGTTACTAATATGATATGCCTAAAATGCAGATCTGACCATGATACCTCCCCGACTAAAAAAGTCGTTAATGGTTCCCTCTTACTACAATAATGTGTAAATTTCTCAGCCTGGCATTTAAAACCCTCCATAGTCCCATCTCACTTTTCTAGGCTTGTTTAATATTTCTCCCCATTGTGCCTTCTCTATTCCAGTCAGTCTGACCTGCTACCTGCTTCTTGTACAGAGTGTGACACCCTATCTTCTGCTTCTATGACTTTGCACAAGTAGTTCTTGTGTCTAGAATGCGTTCTTTCCTCATCTCCCCCTGCTAGACTGGCTAACTTCCTTCAGAGCTTAGACCAAGTGGCTCCCTGTACATGAAGCTTTTCTGTGGTACTATGTAGTACTCATCAGTACTCTTTCCTTGAAATTACTTCATGTTACTTTTCATATACTTTGAATGTTGGTAGAATTGGGGGACCGAGGTTCAAATCCTGTCTGTGTTACTAAATGATCTGTATCACTATGGCCGTGTCACTTAATCTTTCTGACCCTCAGTTTTGTCATCTGTAAAATGAGAAGATTGGAGTGGATGATTCCTTCTAGCTCAAAATCAATGATTCCATAATCCTATGATCTCCCCATCTTGTGAAACATAAGCAGTTTCTGTTTCAGTGGCTGGCTGGCAGACTACAAAGACAGCTGGGTGTGGAATCAGCAAGACCTGAGTTAAAATCTTGTATCAGACAGTATGAGTCATTTGACTATGAGCCAGGCACTCAAGTTCTGCCTACCTCAGTTTCCTCATCTGTAAAGTAGTGATAACAATAGCGTCTACTTCCCAGGGTTGTTATGAGGATAAAATCTGTATTTGTAAAGTACTCTGTAAATCTTAAGGTATTATATAATATAAACACTAGCTATTATTTCAGCAGAGTTCTGCTGAATGGAATATTTTAAAATACCAAGTTGAATCAAAACCCCTTCAGTGATCATAATTTTTCTCCGAGCTTCATTCATTCACCTTCTTACTTACTCCTCTACAAATATTTTCCAGTTCTAAATGACTAGGTGATAATATTAGCTAAATCCAACATAAGGAACATCAGTAACTCCCTGATAACAAACACAATGTCATAAAACACTAGATTGTGGCTTCCTTGGATCTGTCAAGGAGGCAGGAGGAGCAAGTTGATTGTCCAGCCAAGCTTTCTGTTTTTATGTAGAAGCCTGATCATCAGTAGCTATGGGAAAGGAAATCCCCGAAAAGCACATAATGGTTTAATGGAGTTTTGGAAAAAGACATCAGCTGGCATGTGGCAACAACTCTTCCAGGATAGGGCTGATTTGGCTTTCGTTGTTTCTACCTAGGTTTTATTTTTGGAAAAATTAACATAACAGCTGTGGCCTGTTGCTGTCAGTTGGGACATTCACTTCCCCAGTATGTGCAGACTACATCATGCCCCAAATGCTTCCATCTCTACTGTATTCTTTTGAATGCTCATCTCTTGGTGACAAGGGACCAGGATTTAAGATTATGAGTGAGATTTGGGAGCTTGTACTCTGGTTAAAGAACAAGGTCTCATAGATCCATGCTGAGCTTGGTCAGTGGTTGGCTGTGTGGTTTGGGGGCATGTCTTCATTTCTCAATGTCCTCATCTGTCAGATGTGCCTAAGTTGGTGTTTCAAAGCATTTGGTGGAAACTCTCAAGAGGGAGTTTTTGTCTCAGTAGCAGAAAGAACTTCCTAATAATAGGTGCCAACAATGAAATAGATTGCCTTGCTGAATAGTGAGTTCTTTAATTACGGAAGTGTCTAAGAAGAGTTTGGATGATGATTTCTAAGGATATTATGGAGGGAATCCCTGTATTAGGACAGAAGTTGAAAAGGTAATTCCTCAAAGTCCTTTTCAATTCTAGGCTCCTATTATACACACACGTATGCATGAATGCACAATGAGAATATGTATACATGAGTGATTGAGTGAAAATGCACTTATGATGCGTGTAATATGTGCCAAGCACTGTGTTAGAACTACCAATACAAAAATGCAGGCTGTCCCTGCCCTAAAGCACATTATGTCCTAATAGGCGGCCCCCTATAAAGGGTGGTATTGGCCAGGGAATGTCCAGGTTTGGAATGTTACAGGGGGGATAAGCAGAATCAAATGGAACCAAATGGAAACAAATTAGCACACCTCCTTCTGTAGCAATGGCATTATTTTATTTTATATTTTTATACTATATTTATATATGATATATATTTACATTTTATATATTATTTATATATAATATATTATATATTTATAATATATTTTTATATTATAATTTTATTATAATACCAGAATTGGAAAGGGTAGAGGAAGAGCAGCAAGGAGAGTATGAATGGAGCATCAAAGCAGTTGATGATAGGGTGGCTAGGGAGTTAGAATAAACATAGTTGCAACTTCCCTGGCTTGATATTGTGGGCCACATGAGGCACTGACCAATCAGGTCACTGGGGCCCTAGGGTAGAAGATCTAGAGATAAAAGGTAAAGTCCTCCAGGGCCCAGCCTCTTGTCCTTGTAGGTAGACAGCTGGCAAGGAGATGATCTGAGAGGTTTGCTGTATGAATTGATAGCAGATAATTGATTGGATGCCAAGGCCTACATTGAACAATACTCAATAAGTCAAAGCACTTAGAAGCCCAAGAGGTTAATTGAAATATCATCAACTCACCTATCCCACTTTGTTTTATACTCCTCCCCATTCTTTTTCTCTATTTTGGTCAGTCTCCTTGTGGTCCCTGTCACATTGAACTTGTTCCCCCATTTATTCCTACTTCTTTGTCTTTGCCTTGGCAGGTTCTCCTGCCAAAGATGATCTCCATCTACCTTCTCTCTACCTAAGTCCTATTTATCCTTTGAGGCTTATCTCAAGCTCTAGCTCCATGAAATCTTTCTCTACTCTTCTGATCATTGGATTAGTCTCATCTCTGATTTTTTTTTTTGCTGCATATTTTGTCTATGTGCCACATTTGGCACTTTATCTATATTTATACTATTTTAATTGTTTCTTATGTGTAAGTCTTATCTGAACCCCAACACTGTGAACTCCTCAAGGCCAGGGATCATGTATCTTTTTAGGACATAGTAAGGTGTTAGGCTCATAGTATGTATGAAATAAATATTTGTTAAATTAAATGGGATGTTCAATGATACAGAGGCTGATTGTCCATTTCCAAAATTACCTGGTCTCTCCCTTAAAAAAAAAAAGAATTTATTCATATCTTTTTAAAACTTCACAGTCATTTCTTTTTACACTCCTCCAATGAATCTCGAATCTTCACTTGCAATAAAGAAAAACAGTTAAGCAGAATTGTGTTTGTAGAATTATGTATATTCTGTACCAGCAGGGTTCTTCTCTCCCCCACTCAATTCTACTGTGTTACCTAGGACTGAGAAGGGTCATTGTAATTCATCAGAATTCAATTGCCTCTTTCCATTGCTTTCCTTTGTATTGTTGTGTTCATTGTATCCCTTGTCTTCTTGGTTTTGCTTACTACACTTTTCATCAGTTTATCTAAGTCTTTCCATGTTTCAAGTTCATTATGTTGTTGTTGTTATTCAATTGTCCAGGTATGTCCAACTCTGCGTGATCCCATGAACCATAGCATACCAAGCCCTTCCATCTGCCACTATCTTTCTACGTCTGTCCAAGTTCATGTTCATTACTTGCATGACATTATCTATTTCACCCCATGCTCTCCCCTTTTCCTTTTGATTTCAATCTTTCCGCCTCTCAGAGTTCTATCTTCTCATTATGTGGCCTAAGTATTTAAGCCTCAGCTTAGTAGACCCTCCAATGAATAACCTGAATTCATTTCTTTAAGTACTGCCTGTTTGGGGGTCTTTGCTGCCCATTATATGCATTGCTACATTTATTCTCTTCATTTTTTCTCCTCCCTCTGGTTCTCTGACTCTTGGATATTTGATCGTTCATTTATATCTCTACTTGAACTTAGGTAGGAAAAAAGATATGGGGATGAAATTCTAATCTATTCATTTGGGTGTAGATAAGATGGGGCAGTTAGTTGGCACTATGGATAGAATGCCAGGCTTGGAGTAAGGAAGACTCATCTGAGTTCTGGCCTTAGACACTAGCTATGAGACCCTGGGCAAGTCACTTAACCCTGTTTGCTTCAGTTTTCTCTTCTGTAAAATGAGCTGAAGAAGGAAAGTAAACCTCAAATGGGTCACAAAAAGTCAGACACAATGGAAACATTTGAACAATAGAAAGATGACAGGAAGGGAAGCATTGTAGAGATAGATGGGAAATAAATAGCCCTTTCAGAATCTGGAAGTTCAAGTCTTGCCTATGACACATACATAACTTCTCTGTGACCTAGGAAAAGTCAATTCACTGCTTAATGCTCCAGGCAACTTTCTGAAACTTACACATTGCAGAACAGTTGGTGATTTGCATTGGTAGAAAGACTCTCTGTACTGGAGGTTTCTTATTTAAATGAATTTAGGTCTAGTCTAAAAAATGACGAGGATGTTGAGACCATTTGTTTCAATGGGATTTTCTGATTATCTGTTATTCTTTTCCCCATATAATTTTTTTTGGGGGGGGATGTTAGCCATTGATTTTGAAGATTGAATTCACTAATATCTTGTCTCATAAGATTCAATATCCTTACTCAATAATAGCGCCCATTAAAACAATATTTTGAGGCCTATGAGGCATTCCTCCTCATAGTCCTGCGAGGCTCTTATTATGCCCATTTTACAGACGAGAGAAGTGAGACTTAGGTTTAGCAAATTATCCAAGGTCTCACACCTACTAAGTGGCAGGGTCTAGATTTGAATTTAGGACTAACAATTCCATCATTCCTTCCATGGTACCACATAGCCTTTCCTGATGCATGCGTCCCCATTGGAGGAGCTGGAAACTATGTAGATTGCTCTGTCAATCAGGCTCTCTGTTTCCCTGGAGAGACTCCAGTCGGAGGAGAAATGACCACAAGTAGCAATTGAAACTCCCACAATGGCAATGTCAAGAGCGTCTAATAATCTGGAGGAACTTGTTTTAGACTTTTTCTGTGGCCGAGATCAATGTAGGTATGAGGGAAGGAAAAGAAGAGGCCGATGATGGGGCAGTTCATCTGTGGTCTGGTGCTGTGGGGTCATCGTGAGTGGCTTTGACTCAGCCCAGGCATTCCTGAGCTAGACACAGCAGGTAGGGCAGGGGTGAGGGCAGCTTGTGAGAGGAATCCAAATCTGTCTACAAATTCTACAAGTTAAAGTCATTGGTTTTTATTTTCTTTAAAGAAATTTAATGACTAAAGCCATACCACATTTTTTTCCCCCTAAATTAAGTCAGACTTTTGACCGAGGCAGGTTATGTGACAATTGATGAACAAGTAATGTGACTCTCCAGCCTCTCTCTTTCCTCCCCACACTAGGCAGTCTGGAGCATTTTCCATGAAATTAGTTCGTCTGCCACAATCAATGACAACCTGGTCTGTGGAGTCTAGAGGGGCACTATTGTTCAGTGATTGGTGTCCTCCAAATATAATTTCAAGTAGGAGGCCTATATGCTACATCCTGCCTTTAGAAAAATGCCAAGCTATCCCTCCCCCTGCCTCTAAAAATGGCTTCTACTCTAGATCATTAGAGTTCTGTTTTTCCTGGTAGTGAAGAAGCAGATAAAAATAGCGGACATGACTTCTTTACACTTTAAGTTTATAAAGCACTTTGTCTTCCTTACTTAATTTATTTTTTTTTACAAAATTTTTACAATATTTTTTACAAAACATTTTTTATTATGAAAGTAACAACTATCAGCAAACACAAACATGTCAATAGCCGAAAGGAACAAGAAAGAAGAATGTGTGAGAAAATAAGAACTTCTATTTAAGTATATATTCAATTGAACAAGGTAGTAGCAAAATCTCTCTGTGTCCCCTTGGGCACTTTCTGTTTTTCCTATGTATTCAAAACAAAGTTTTGTTAATGCTTTTATTTTATTTTTAAAATTTTAAAAACTTTTGTTGCTATGTTTTGTTTTCTCATAACCTAGATATTTCCCCCAACATCTCTCCTTCCCCTTCTGAGAGCCATCTTTTTTTAAGAAATGATTTCTGCTTTAAAAAAAAACCCATTATGACCACCCACTAACTCACCTCTGCTGGAATCATTCATTGATACACCCAGAAGTGCATAGTCAAATGAAACAAACCAAGCTGGAAATTGCACCACTCATAGTGAAGATCGAGATAACCAGAGTGGTGTAATGGTGTCAAGAGTGCTACCACTGGAGTCAGAGGACCTGAGTTCAAATCCTCCATCCAATGATTATAACCTCTATGTCTTTACCTTCCTGACCTTCTGTCTCTTCATCTACAAAATGAGGGAGTGGGACTAAATGATCTCTGAGGTTTCTTCCAGCTCCAGATCTACGTATGACCCTATGACAATACTGATATCATTGATCTTCACTAAAAAAATTATGATGTAGAGTTTTAAAATTACTATCATCCCTGTTTTATAGATGCGGAAACTGAGTCTCAGAGAAGCTATGTGCCTGGCTCAAGATCACAGCAAATAAATGGTACTGAGGAAAGTGCACTGCATTTGGAGTGACAAGCCCCGAGTTCAAATCTTCTATTTACTATCTGTGTAAATTTGCACAATTTGATAGGCATTTCTTAAGTATCTTCTATAGGCCAGGCACTGTGCTATTGTTGTCCAGTCATTTTTCAATTTTGTTCTATTCTTCGTGATCTCATTTGGGAGTTGTCTTGGCAAAGATGCTAGAGAGTTTTGGCATTTCCTTCTCCAGCTCATTTTATAAATGAGGCACTGAGGCAAACAGAGTTAAGTGACTTGTCTAGGATCACACAGCTAGGAAGTGTCTGAGGTCAGATTTGAACTCAGAAAGATGAGACTTCCTGACTCTAGGCCCAGACCTCTATCTAGTGTGCCCCCTAGCTGCCATGGTTGCCTTAGCACAGACACTGTGGTGTCAGCTAATCTCTTTGATTTTTCATTTTATCACCTACTAAAAGGAAGGGGTTGAAGTCTATGGTCTTTGAGGTTCTTCCCAGTTCTAAGTCTATGATTCTATGTTCTGCTTTCCTTCAAATATATAGAGAACTTTGTCATATTTATGAGAATACGATTCATTACCCATTTGGTAAATGGTCAAAGGATGACAACAGGCAGTTTTTCAATGATGAAATCAAAACTGTATATAGTTATATGAAAGAATGCTCTAAATCATT
This sequence comes from Pseudochirops corinnae, assembly GCA_028646515.1. NCBI lineage: Eukaryota > Metazoa > Chordata > Mammalia > Diprotodontia > Pseudocheiridae > Pseudochirops > Pseudochirops corinnae. Next base: position 118,450,062 of record CM053588.1, on the reverse strand, counting down.
ATTGATTAGAGAAATGCAAATTAAACAGCTTTGAGATATCATCCCCACCTATCAGATTGGTTAAAATAATAGAAGGGGAAAATTACAAATGTTGGAGGGAATGTGGAAGAATTAAGACATTAATACATCAATTGGGGAATGGCTAAACAAATTATGGGATATAATTGTGATGAGATACTACTATACTATAAGAAATGATGAGCTGTTTGATCTTAGAAAAACATGGAAAGGGGCAGCTAGGTGGTGCAGTGGATAGAGTAATGACCCTGGAGTCAGGAGAACCTGAGTTCAAATCTGGTCTCAGACACTTACTAACTGTGTGACCCTGGACAAATCACTTAACCCTGATTGATTCCAAAAAAAAAAAAACCATGGAAAGACTTACATGAAATAACGAAGAGTTAAAAGAACAGAACCAAGAGAATATTGTATACAGTTATAGCAACATTGCTCAAAGAATAATTATAAGCAACCAAGTTATTCTGAATATTACAAGTGCTCAAATCATTTATAAAGGACCTATGAAGATGCTACCTACCTTCAGAGAAAAAACTGATAAGTAAAAGTATGCATAATTAGTTTTACATATATATATATATTTATAAATCTGTGTCAAATGGTAGCCTTCTTTTGTGAGGGGGAGGGAGGGAGGGAGACAGATTGAAACTTAAAATGTAACAAAAAAAATTAAATTAAATATAAATAAATCTATGATCCCAGTGGACTGGCTAGAATTTACGCCTTGATCTTCTAAGCCTTGCCTTTGCTTCTCTTTATTGTTTGTCTTAGTGAGGTACAGATTCAATTCAATCCAATCTAATCTAACCCAATCCAATCAACATTTATTAAGCACCAAGACAAGATACTAGATACTATGGATACAATTAATAAAAAGAAAGAGAACTTGCCCTTAAGCTTACAATATAAAGGAAGAGATAATACCCAAAAGGAGGCAGGTGGGTACAGGATATATCAAGGGGTACCCAGTCTGGGGCATCTTCTTCCATGGAGCCGAAACCAGGCAGGGCAGCAGATGCAACATTTAGATCACCTTGGAGGCGGCCACAGTCACTAGGTCCCGAGCAGAGTGGTTCACTGTCTTCTTAGCAAGGTGCTAGGGCCAAATGTCTACTTTCATGGGGCTTGCTCTTCAGAAAAAGGCCCATACCTTATAATCCCATTAAGTTAATTGAGGGACTTAACTTGTTTTGGGGCTCCCAGATCAAACTTCACCCTACCTATTATTATAAGGTGTTTGACTTAGGCCCTGGCTTTTCTATTGATTAGTACATAGGCACATTTTATTAAGGTTATGCACCCAGGAAATTTTATTTTTTTAAATGGAGAATATTTATTGAATACAGTCATAGAGTACATTATTTTTATTTAAATGGAAAGACATATTTATTAAATGAAGAACTAAACTTTGTTTTTGAAATGCAAAAATGTGGCACATAATACAAGATTTTTGCTGCAGTGATAACCAGATGGATAAAAAGATAAAGTCAATTTTCATGATCTTTGTCTTTCACCAGCTAATGAATCAACCTAACATTGAACAAAACAAGGTAGGCTAGTGTTTCTAAATTTTGGGGTCTTAGGAACCCTTTATACTCTTAGAAATTATCGAGAATCCCAAAGAGTTTTGATTTGTGTGGGTTCTAGTTATCAGCATTTACTTTACTCAAATTAAAACTGACAAATTTTCGAAATATTTATTAATTCATTTAAAATAACTATAATAAACCTATGACATGTTAACAAATGACACTTTAATGAAAAACAACTATATTTTCTGAAATAAAAAAATGAGTGAGAAGAGTGGTCATTTTATTTATTTTTGCAAATCCCTTTAATGTCTGGCTTAACAAAAGACAGCTGGATTTTCATATCTGCTCTGTATTCAATCTGTTGCGATGTGTTGTTTTGGTTAAATATATGAAGAAAATCCAGCTTCACACAGATATGCAGTTGGAAATAGGAAGGGTATTTTAATAGGCAAATAGTGTCAGTACTGTTATGAAAATTGTTTTGATCTCTTAAACCCCCTGAAAGGGTCCAAGGGTCCCCAGGGTCCTCAGACTATACTTTGAGAACTGCTGGGGAAGGGGAACCAGTGGTGATGTGGCATTGTAATCATGGTGACATGTAGGGAGAAAATGTAAACTTTTTGTGTGATCTACAACACTTCTATTATTTAGTTCACTGATTATTGTCCAAACAATGATTTTTAGAACTAAAAGATCATATCATATAATTAAATTTAAATGAAAAGCCAGTTTTCCCTCCAAGACATTAGAGTGTACCTAGACCTGCCTGGCACAACCCCGCATGCTCATCTATGGGTTAACATAGGACAGGTTAGAATTAGATGTTTCTCCACCTCCTCTGTAGCTGATTGGTGAAGAAGGCCCTCTGGAAAAATAGGACACAAATTCAGGGAAAGCATATTTGGAAGAAAAGGGGTATAAAGTTCCCCAGATGACTACATCAGTCATTATGATGGGCCATGCCCACTGATCTCCTGAAATGTTTGTTTCTATACCCTGCAGTCTACATCTGTGCAAATGTCAGCCTTGAAGGACTGGTGAGGGAGTTCTCTCAAGGAAAAGGTGATAAGATGTCTGTGGGCTCTTCTAGAATCCTCCTTAGGCAGAAAGCCTCACTCCCTATTGGTAGCCATCACTTTCAGAAGCTAATACTCCTAAAAGCTATCCAGGAAAGCTGCCAACTGTTTTTTGCTTATCACTAATATGCTCCTGAGTTGGTTACCATGGATACTATGTGGGCTCTTGATAGGCCTTCATGTGGATCAGGGCCTGAGACTCGTTCATGGCAAACAGTGTACTCTGACATCTTCTTCCCAACTATCCAGACCACGCTGGGGTCAGCTTTCACCAGGGTGCTGAAGTCCATGAAAAAAAAAAAAAGCTCTAAGTGCAATTAAAGTTTGGGGATCAATACTGATCATATGATGGAGGAAGGGTAATGGAATACATTACCTGCCAGAAGTAAAAAGGAAAACTCATGTCTTCCTAGGGAACTTGGATTCTCGAAGCTGGTCCCTTTCAGGAAAGAGGTCACTTACCTCAGAAAGACAAGCCCTTCACCATGCACAGGGAAGCATAATCAACTTAATCACCTTCCTCTTCCAAACATAGTGGAAAGCAAAAAGCACTGAGTTTGGAGTTAGAAGACCTCTGACAATCACTAGCTGGATGATTCTCTGTCTCTCTCTCTGTCTCTCTCTCTGTCTCTCTCTCTGTCTCTCTGTCTCTCCCTCTGTCTCTGTCTCTGTCTCTGTCTCTCTCTCTGTCTCTCTCTCTGTCTCTCTCTCTCTCTTTCTCTCTGTCTCTGTCTCTGTCTCTCTCTCTGTCTCTCTCTTTCTCTCTGTCTCTGTCTCTCTCTCTCTCTCTCTGTCTCTGTCTCTCTCTCTTAAATTTATTCATTTATTTATTTTTAGTTTTCAACATTCAATTATATAGAATTTTGAGTTCCAAATTTCCCCCCTCCCCTCCCCAAGGTAGCATTCAGTCTTATATAGGTTATACATGTACAATCATGTACATCATATTTCCACATTAGTCATGTTATGAAAGAAGAATCAGAACAAATGGAAAAAACCACAAAAAAGAAAAAAAAAGAGAAAATAGTATGCTTCAGTCTGCATTCAGACTCCAACAGTTCTTTCTCTGGATGTGTGAAGTATCTTCCTTCATGAGTCTTTTGGAATTATCTTAGATCATTGCATTGTTGAAAAGAGCTAATTTTAACAAAGCCCATCATCTCACAATGTTTCTGTTACTGGGTACAATATTCTCCTGGTTCTTCTCACTTTACTCAGCATCAGTTCATGTAAGTCTATCCAAATTTTTCTAAAATCTTCCTGCTCACCTTTTCTTACAGAACAATACTATTCCATTACATTCATATGCCACAACCTGTTCAGTCATTCCCCAATTGATGGACATCCCTTCAATTTCCTATTCTTTGCCACCAAAAAAAGAGCTGCTATAAATATCCTTGTACTATGGGTCCTTTCCCTCATTTTATGATCTATTTGGGATATAGACCTAGTAGTGGTAGTGCTGGACCAAAGGGTATGAACAATTTTATAGCCCTTTAGGTATGGTTACAAATTGCTTTCTGGAATGTGTGAATCAGTTCACAACTCCACCAACAATACATTAGTGTTCCAATTCTCCCATATCTTCTCCAACATTTATAATTTTCCTGTTTTGTCATGTTAGCCAGTCTAATAGGTGTGAGGTGGTACCTCAGAGTTGTTTTAATTTACACTTCCCTAATCAATAGGGATGCAGAACATTTTTTTCATATGACTATAGATAGCTCTAATTTCTTCATCTGAAAACGGCCTATTCATATCCTTTGACCATTTATCAATTGGGGGATGACTTGCATTCTTATAAATTTGACTCAGTTCTTTATATATTTTAGAAATGAGGCCTTTATTAGAGACACTGACTGTAAAAATTATTTCACAGCTTTCTGTTTCCCTTCTAATCTTGGTTGCATTGGCTTTGTCTGTGTAAAACCTTTTTAATTGAATGTAATCAAAATTATCCATTTTGCTTTTCATAATGCTCTCTGTCTCTTATTTAGTCATAAGTTCCTCCCTTCTCCATAGATTTGACAAGTAAACTATTCTTTGCTCTCCTAATTTGCTTATAGTTTCACTCTTTATAGCTAAATCATGTACCCATTTTAACCCTATCTTGGTATACAGTGTGAGATGTTGGTCTTTGCCTACTTTCTGCCATACTAATTTCTAGTTTTCCCAGTAGTTTTTGTTAAATAGTGAATTCTTTTTATTTTTTTATTTTTTTATTTTTTTATTTTTTTTAAATTAATTTATTTATTTGCTCATTTACTTTTAATTTACAAGATTCAGTTCCACAATCACTTGAGTTTCAGATTTTCTCCCCTCCCTCCCCCCCCCCCATGGTGGCGTGCAATCATGTATAGGATCTG